>CAUZLF010000771.1:5000-289878 GCA_963580285.1 Lucinisca nassula
TCGTAATATAAGCCCAGTTAAAACTCAAGGGCCCCGGAGCGGGGGGCATTTTTGGCCCTAGCACTATAATTTGAACAATCTTGGTAGGGGTCCACTAGATGAAGCTTCATTCCAAATATCAAAGACCTGGGCCTTGCGGTTTCAGATATGAAGATTTTTTAAAGATTTTCCCTATATAAGCCCATGTAAAACCAAAAGGCCCCGGGGTGGGGGCATTTTTGGCCCCAGCACTATAATTTGTACAATCGTGATAGGGGTCCACTAGATGAAGCTTCATACCAAATATCAAAGACCTAGGCCTTGTGGTTTCAGAGAAGATTTTTGAAGGTTTTCCCTATATTAGTCTATGTAAAACCAAAAGGCTTTGAGGCGGGGGCATTTTTGGTCTGAGGGCTATAATTGAACAATTTTGGTAGAGGTCCACTAGATGAAGCTTCATACCAAATATATTAGACCTAGGCCTTGTGGTTTCAGAGAAGAAGATTTTTCAAGATTTTCCCTATATAAGCCCATGTAAAACCAAAGGGCCCCGGAGCGGGGGCATTTTTGGTCCCAGGGCTATAATTTGAACAATCTTGGTAGGGGTCCACTAGGTGAAGCTTCATACCATTTATCAAAGATCTGGGCCTTGCGGTTTCAGAGAAGAAGATTTTTAAAGATTTTCCCTATATAAGCCCATGTAAAACCAACGGGGCGGGGAGGGGGGGGGACCTTGGCCTTGTGGGGTGAACCTTCATACCAAATATCAAAGACATTGGCCTTACGGTTTCAGAGAAGAATTTTTTTAAAGATTTCCCTAATATAAGCCCATGTAAAACCAAAGGGCCCCGGAGCGGGGCCATTTTTGGCCCCAGCACTATAATTTGAACAATCTTGGTAGGGGTCCACTAGATGAAGCTTCATACCAAATATCCAAGACCTGGGCCTTGCGGTTTCAGAGAAGAAGATTTTTTAAAGATCTTCCCTATAAAAGCCCATGTAAAACCAAAGGGCCCCGGATCGGGGGCATTTTTGGCCCCAGCACTTTAATTTGAACAATCTTGGTAGGGGTCCACTAGATGAAGCTTCATACCAAATATCAAAGACCTGGGCCTTGCGGTTTCAGAGAAGATTTTTAAAGATTTTCCCTATATGCCCATGTAAAACCAAAGGGCCCCGGGGCGGGGGCGTTTTTGGCCCTAGCACTTTAATTTGAACAATCTTGGTAGGGGTCCACTAGATGAAGCTTCATACAAAATATCAAAGACCTGGACCTTACGGTTTCAGAGAAGATGATTTTTAAAGATTTTCCCTATATAAGCTCATGCAAAACCAAAGGGCTCCGGAGCGGGGACATTTTTGAACCCAGCACTATAATTTGAACAATTTTGGTAGGGGTCCACTAGATGAAGCTTCATACCAAATATCAAAGACCTGGGCCTTGTGGTTTCAGAGAAGAAGATTTTTTAAGTTTTTGGTGAAAAAAATCTATTTTTGGCTCCTATGACCTAAATGTACAACCGACCGGAACCATTTGAACAATTTTGAAAGAGGACCACCTAAGGATCATTCCTGTGAAGTTTGGTCAAAATCCGATCAGTGGTTTAGGAGGAGATGTCGTTTAAAGAAATTGTTTACGGACGCACGGACGTCCATTAGCCACACAAAAGAATCTTTTATGTGTCTAACGGAAATCCCATTCATTACATTGATTCTGTCCATTGTCATAGCCACCTAACTATACATTTGTTAGTGCGGACGCACGGACGCACGGACGGATGACGGACGACGGACGAAAAGTGATCCCAAAAGCTCACCTCGTCACTACGTGACAGTGAGCTAAAAACGCAAATGTAAACAATGTAGACCAACACGCCATTCAGCGTCTTTTTATAGATCACTACAATTAACCAATTTTACAGCTTATTTTGTACCGGAAAACCCAAAACTCGCAACTGGCAAACAGCGCAGGCCCAGATCAGATACCACAGAACGCGGAGTCTCATTAGCGCATATACTGCGTGTTTACGAAAGGTTCAGCCATTTTCCAGGTAATTTTGAAGAGGCCACAACCAGACATCCCTAAATTTTAGAATGGACTTGTTTCATACTAATATATATGGGGCGCCGTTTTACTATTTAATACGTATTTATAGATATCCATAAATTGAATTATGGATATCCCTAATTCGATTTATGGATATCCATAAATCAGCCGAATAATGGATATACATAATTCGAATTATGGATATCCATAATTCGATTAATGAATATCATTAATTCAGATCGATTTATGGATATCCATAATTCGATTTATGGATATCTATAATTCGAATTATGGATATCCATAATTCGATTTATGGATATTCATTATTCCTCTGATTTATGGACATATATCCATATAATAGCCGGCCTCGGTAGCTTAGTCGGATGCGCGTCTGCCTGGTGATCAGGAGGACGGGGTTCGATTCCTGCCGGGGTCGGCAACATTCTTTCGGGGAGATTGATCATGAAATCTTTTCTACGGTCATTCTATCCCTTCCACTGATCCAAGAAGGGCAGTTGTCAGTTTCTGACCAAAGAATGTGTACTGTACTTGTTTACCGCTTACGTATAAGCCTGCCCAGGAAAAGTCTGGATAGGTAAACTGACTGGCTCAAAAATGACCTCAATAGTGTTGACTGGGCCGTTAAAATCCAATACAAACAAACAAACAATATCCATATAATACTCTACTTGAGGTGTAAGGAGTACCAGGCAGACTCAGATATATCTCCTGGCCCCCGCCCATTAGGGCTTGGAGAAATAGATTTGGCTGCGTGAGCTTTGTTTGTTTGATTGATTTGAGGTTAAACGTCCCTGTCAACATTGTAAAGGTCATTTTGGAGGCGTTGTTTCCAATTTTGTGGTACTTTTACCCAACATTGAGATGAAATGACATCTCAAGCACTGCCGCCCAATGAAACCAATAGGGTTTATAAACATGGACGGGCCGACTCGCACCGCTTTGCCTGGGCAGGCTTAGATCCTCTAAACGGTTTAACTGTCCTTATGGCCTTCCTTTGTTTAGGTTTCCATTATGGTCTGGTCGCTTAATGTTTGTATTTCTTTCCCTTTTGGTGTCTTTTATGGGTGGAGTAAGTTAATTGTATCAATTCCTGATCTTTGTTTTACTTCTACTTTACCAGTACTGGTGCGTGGGTCGTTTTCAGCTCTGCATGGAAACATCATGCAGCCCATCTATTTCTTCAAGCCCCCATGGGCGGCGGCGTTGCTGCATGAGCTGAGAGTACTGGTAAACCGTTTAGAAGGTCTCAACCCGTCCAAACAAAGGGGTGCGAGTCAATGGGCGACAGGGATTGAGGTGTCATTTCATCTCAGTAAAGGCCCCACATAATTGGAAGCATCGTCTCCAAAACGACCTTAATAGTATTGAAGGGGACGTTAAACCTCAAATCAAACAAAACATATCTCTCCCACACCATAGGCCACAACTAAGCCTACCCCACATGCAACTACATCCATCACGGCTTTTAATACACACCTAAATCGGAAACCTGACGGGAATAGTCGAATTTTTTTTTTGTAAAGGGAGCAGTCATTATTCATTAGGTTTATTTGCAGAGGAGAATTATGGATATCCGTAATTCGAATTATGGATAGCCATAAATCAGCCGAATAATGGATATCCATAGTTCGAATAAAGGATATCCATAATTCGATTTATGGATATCCATATTTCAATATAAATTAATGATATCCATAATTCGATTTATGGATATCCATAATTCGATTTATGGATATCCATAATTCGATGTATGGATATCCATAATTTGATTTATGGATATCCATAAATCAGCCGAATAATGGATATCCATAATTCGATTTATGGATATCAATGAATCGAATAATGGATATCCATTATTCGATTTATGGATATCATTAATTCAGATCGATTTATGGATATCCATAATTCGAATTATGGATATCCATAGATAATTATGGATATCCATAAATAATAATGGATTACCATAAATCGAATTATGGATATCCATAATTCGAATTATAGATATCCATAAATAATTATGGATATCTATAAATACGGATTAAATAGTAAAACGGCGCCCCATAAATATGAGGTTGGTGATTCCATTCAGTACAAAATGGGCTAAAAGTACGCAGCGTGGGTCGATTATGTAATTCTTTGTGTCATTAACCCATATAAGACAATTGATATCTCCCAGCTAAGAAGTTTGGAGTGGTCCATGTCCAATTGTAGGGGAGCCAGGTTTGTATTGTTAGCAGTAAATTTTGCAAAAAATGTATGTACTTTCAGCAAACAGTTTAGATACAGATGAGACGCCAGGTGGTGCGACGACTTATCTTGGTCTGCAATGTTTGCAAATGTCCCCACAAAAGGCTGATAGGCATACATGGGTTAATTGGGTGTTTATATCAATAACGAGGAAGTCATTTTGTTTTCAGAGACCTAATGGTCAAGTATTAGTCCCCTAGGCATGTGAACGGCTTCGGTAGCTAAGTCGGATGCGCAACTGACAATGATTAGGAGGACGCGGGTACGATACAAGCCGGGGTCGGCAACATGTTTCATGAAATCTTTTCCACAGTGATTATCTCCCTTTTGCTGATTCACGAAGGGCATCTGGAAGTTTCTTGTTTGGTTGTTTGTATTGGAGTTAACGGCCAAGTCAACACTATTTAGCTCATTTTTGAGCCAGTCAGTTTGCCTATCAACACTTTTCCTGGACGGGCTTATACGAAAGCGGTTAACCAGTACAGTGCACATTCTTTAGCCAAAGACTGACAACTGCCCTTCAGCGGAAGGGAAAGAATGAACGTAGAAAATATTTCATGATTAATTTCCAGGAAAGAATGTTGCCGACCCCGGCAGGTATCAAATCCGCGTCTTCCTGGTCATCAGTCAGACGCGCATCCGACTGAGCTATCGAAGCCGGCTGGGAGTGTCTGGTGAATGAATGTGCACTGACCTGGTTTAACGAAGGAGAAGTGTGGCTTTGAAAACTAGCACAAAAATGACCTAAAAATGTTGACTTGGTCGATACACACCAATATAAATTTATTCAGCTTGAATACTTGCTAGTAACGATTAAGAAATATAAACATTTTTTTTTTTCGAAAATTTAAGATAAATAAAAGAAACAAGAACAACAGTGAAAACAAGAGGCCCATGGGCCACTTTGCTCACCAGAGGTCCTAAGGCCATTGGCTATTACATAACAATAAAGCTGCAATAGTTTCTGAAAATTACATGTACATAGTTTTCACACAAAAGTCAATGTGACTAAATATAACCTTAGCATAAAATAGGTCAAGGTCATCTGAGGGTCATTATTTGAACACAATATGATAGGCTTAAGTCCCAAATGCAACATATCAAGTTTCATGACCACTGGCTCATTGGTTTCGGAGAAGATCTTTGAAGAATTTGTCTTATATGGGATAAGGGATTATCTTGCTCATGTGATCAGACGCAAATTATTTATTTTCATTTCCTTGTTCCTAAAAGCTTTTGCACGTAATTTGGTTACAAATGACTCAATGGTTTCTGTGGAAAAATAAGTTTTAATTTCTATATCTGAATGACCTTGGGCAAAGATCAAGGAATGATCTTGACCATGAACACTCCTGTAGTTACATTCACTCATTTAACTAGCTGCATCTACCAATTTATTTCAAAAATATTCAGTTTTGACTTTTTTCCCCATATAATGTGACCACATTTGACCTTGAGGTTATTAGGCCAATGTCATCCGGGGGTCATCATTTAAACAAACTATGATGGGCCCAAGTCCCAAATGCTACATACCAAGTATTACTACAAGTCTGCCCACTGGTTATGGAGAAGAAGATTTTTAAGGTTTTTTTTTTCTTATATGGGCATGTCGGCCATCTTGGTCATGTAGCAAACCTCACATCAATTAATTTTCATTTCCTTGTTCCTTATAGATTTCATATGAAACTTGGTTACAAATAGCCCAGTGATTTATGTGGAAAACAAGATTAAATTTTCATATTTGAATGGCCTTGGGTCAAGGCCCAGAAATGACCTTGACCTTAAATACTCATGTAGCTTCACTCACTTATTTAGTTAACTGATCTACCAATTTTCAGATCACATGCTGCAACTGTTTTCAATATATACTCAATTTTAACTTTTACTTATACAAAAGCCTATGTGATTAAATTTGACCTTGGCGCAAAATAGGGCAAGGTCATTCGAGGGTCATCATTTAAACAAACTGGGTAGGACCGAAGTCCCTGATGCTGCATACCAAGTTTCGAGGTCATCCTCCTTTTGGTTCCAGAGGAGAAGATTTTTTAAGCTTTTTATATGGGCATGGCGGCCTTCTTGATCATTTGACCTAGTCCTTACGAACAAATTTCCTTTCTTCCTTCCTATGGAGGCTACATATGTAATTTGGTTTCAATTGGCATAGTAGTTTCAGAGGAGAAGTTGTTTGAAAATGTTGACGACAGACGACGACGACGGACCACTACCTATTGTATAAGCTCCCCGGACTCATTTCAGTTACTATACGCTCCCCCGAAGCCTTCCGCTCTGGTGAGCTTAAAATATATGCTATTTTGACTTTTTCCCATATAAAAGTCTCTGTGACCAAATTCGACCTTGCCGTTAATTTGGTCAAGGTCGTCCGAGGGTCATCATTTTAGCAAACTATGATGGGCCCGAGTCCCCAATGCCACATACCAAGTTTCATCACAAACGGCCCACTGGTCAGGAGGAGAAGATGTTTTAGGATTTTTTACCTTATATGGGCATAGCGGCCATCTTGGTCAAGTTACCAAACTCAAATTAATTAAACTTCATTTCCTCGTTCTAAAAGGTTTTCAGACAAAATTTGGTTGCATGTGGACTAATGGTTTCAGTGAAAAACAATTTTTTAATTTTCATATCTGAATGACCTTGGGCCAAGGTCAGGGAATAACCTTGACCTTGAAAGCTAGCACATTTTGCCCACTGCATTTACTAATTTTCAGGTCACAGGCTGCAATATATAGTTTAAAAATATTATGCTGTTTTGACTATTTCCCATACAAAAGTCTATGTACGTAACCAAATTTGACCTTGGCGTAAAATAGGTCAAGTTCATCCTACGGTCATCATTTTAGCAAACTATGATGGGCCTGAGGTCCCTATGCTACATACTAAGTTTCATCACAATTTGCCCACTGGTTCAGGAGAAGAAGATTTCTTAAGGGTTTTTATCTTATATGGGCATGGAGGCCAGCTTTGTCATGTGACCTGGACTGTGCGAGGAAACTTCTGTTCCCCAATCCCATGGATGCTCCACGTGAAATTTGACTTTAATCGGCCCAGCAGTTTTGGAGGAGAAGTCCTTTGAAAATGTTGGCGCGGACGCGGACGCGGACGACAGATAACGGACGGCGGATCACTGCCTATACTATAAGCTCCCATGGAGCCTTCGGCTGTGGTGAGCTAAAAAAAATAATCGGTGAACAAACAGTCCCTTTATATCAGACGTAGTGCATGTATATGTCTTCTATAAAGGTTTATGCTCTGGAAAAATGAAAAACCCGAAGCAATTAAAACATCGAGTGGTCAAATTTTCTAGACCAGATTAGCTAGTTTCGACAAAGTAGGCCTCATAAATCACCTTCCAATATATCAATGCCTCATTTGAACAATTAAAGGGATCATCCATACTTTTTCATGAATAACATTTGCAGGATTCCTAAGAAGCTGTCTGAATATCTTCGAGGGACCAGACAAAAGTTATTGCAATGAAATAAACATACATGGTCGCCATTCTTGCATTTCCTACGGCAAATTGTAACGAAAACGCCCCACAACTCCATGTCACCTCTTCAGATGCGACCGTTAAACTAAAAGGGCATGGCGGCTATTTCAAAACGTTAAACGATAACGTCTGTTTTGCAGCACTTAAAAATACTACGTTCACTGGGACAATGTTACATCGCTCTAGCGTATAACGTAAACAAAGCAAGGTCTATTTTTGATATCCAAAGAGCAAAACTCATGTTTCAACAGAATTTCAACATAGCTTTTGTTGCGTTAAAAGGACTTCTGCCCCAGAATAGCTTCAAACAGCTATGTTCATTGGGTTTTATTCAAATATATTTTCTTTATGAGTCTGATTTAAAAACCAACCAGACGCTAAATTTGCCTAGCCCTATCCATTGTTCACAAGCTATCGCCCCATCAGCACTCGCAGTATTTTGATTATCCCTTTTTTGATCGGATGCGAATTTCATAGTTTGCAAGCTCTTCGTGGCTTATAAGCTCTTGTTGGCCCTGAACCTGGACTTATACTGTTTCGTTTAACCCATATATGACAATGGAATATTCCACATATTGGGTTTGGAGTGATTCATTGTGAATTATAGGGGCGCCGGGGTTAAGTTTTACACAAATCTACGTACTTTTAGCAAACAATGTAGACTCAGATCAGACGCCGCGTTGAGTGGCATCTGATCTGAGTCTACACTGTTCACCTATCTGATTGTGTGAATGCGCAGGCAGTTCAATTCCCGAATTTTATGGTGACTTAGTATATAAATTTAGAAAAATACATGCCTGTTATGACTTTAGTACCCAATTTCGTAAAATCGTTCGTCGATATATAAAGATTGGGTACAACATCAATATTATAAAACAGACTGCATGCATGGTGATTAACCCAATCACGGTTGGCAACTTTGCTTCCCTCTTTGATTGCACACCGGTGGGTCGGGCTTAAGATTATATGACGGTTCCAGCGTAAAAACATAATTGGAATTTTATTTTATTTTAGTATTTTTTATGTTGGTTGGCGCCTGATGCTCCGTCTTTGTTCGGGCCCCTCGGAGTCTAACTGTTGGTTTTCTTTTGCTCCAGCAATTCTGTTGTTGTATGCTGTCGAGTCCTCAACCTTTTTTCATCTTGTAGTTTTTTGATGTGTATGTTCTCGGGGATGTTACACTGATGAGTAATTAGGAAGCTTTCATGCGGACTAAACAAAATTAGTGTATACCGCCACAGAGGTCAGGGCGAGTATTATGGCCATGTAAAATCGATTTAAGCCCCCCAGTGGAATTCTTTCCACTGACCGTTCCAAGGCGGTTCTTCTGTGGCGGTTTGTTTATGTTGTTGTTTGTTACTACTTACTGTGTGTATCGCTCGTGTCTTTTTATTTTGGATGGCCATTTGGCCATTTTGTGGGAAAGTAACTGTCCTTGTGGCCATCCTTTGTTTAAGTTTCCGTTGTGGTCTGGTCGCTTCATGTTTGTGTTTCTTTCCCTTTGGTGTCTTTGATGGGTAGAGTGAATTAATTGTATCGATTCCTGATCTTTGTTTTACTTCTACTTTTATTACATACTTGTTTCTATATTTATACTCATAACCACAATATGCGATAACACTGGAGCATACCGAAGGTTATGGACACTGCCCCTGATAACCAGTTTGTGCCCGATAACCGGAAATAATGTAATTTTACGTTAAGAAGGTTATCATGCTCGGATTATATACTATCAGACTGTGACATGACCGTTAAGCTTAAAAATCGATTTGCATACTTTAACCTTTAACCTGCTGAATATTCATCTAAGCCACACCCATTTCGTTATATAAACCCATAAAATTACTTGATGTAATTTATTGCTACAAATTCGTAAACTGAATGACAAACAGTGTAGATCCTGATCAGATGGCTTCTTCAGAAGCCATCTGATCTGGATCTACACTGTTTGCAAAGATAGGGCTTGTCGCCTACAGCAGGGTAAAGGTTAAAAATCATTAGTGAAACCGTACGTCATGGTGATATTGGGGAGTGAATGTAAGTATACCACTATGGCTAGTGTCAGATAATGTATACTACTATGAGCTCCAGTGTTAGTGGTGAAACTGTGGCTCGTGGGGTGTGCATTGCATAGACTCGTCAACATATGGGCAATGCGAAGAATGATTTTACGAAATTGGGTGCTGAAGTCATTGCGGTTATAAATTTTTCTACATTTATATACAAAGTCACCATAAAATTCGGGTTCCAATAGACTTTGTTAATTGTCTATGATTTGTATTGTATCAGCCTTAGCCGTTTATTGTAAATGCGTTTGTGCTGAATAAAAGTCATTTGTAAACATTCTATCGTATTCTATCTACAGGTACGGCGATCGGTCACAGTTGACCACAATTCGCAGGTTCGCAGGACACTACAGATTTGCAGGATGAAAGCCTACACTGAAATCATGTATTAAATTACGGTAGAGATATTTAACATACACAGGAGATGATTCTCCTGCACAGGGAGGCGTGTGTGTGTATGTGTGTGTGTGTGTGTGTGGGGGGGGTCCAGTTTTAGAGTTAATGTCCCTATCCGAGTGACGGTGCACTTTGTGACAGTCATCACTGCAAGCTGAAATGGTGTCAATGGAACATGTTCGGACACCGCAGTTTCATTACCCCTGCAGAGAATCGAACTGGCTGCCTCTAGCGTCAGAGGCAACTGCACTGACCACTCAGCTACCTACCACCTTGAAAATAAACGCTCAACAAAACAGCCAATTCAATGGATGTTAAAATCACTGTCTAACGGAAATGTTAGACCTTGACGTTAACGGTCGAAGAGACAGAAAGACAATTTAGAAGGATTTCATTTAGAAAACCTACTGAGTACACATTTGTTGAAAAATGAAAACTGCAAGTAGCCTACAAAACGAAGACGACTTGGCCATTTTGTGGGAAAGTAACTGTCCTTTTGGCTTTCCACTGTTGGTGTTTCCGTTCGGGTTTGTTGCTTCATGTTTGTGTTTCTTTCCCTTGGGTGTCTCTGATGGGAGCTGTGGGTTAATTGTATCGATTCCTGATCATTGCCTCTACTTCTATTTTGGGATGTCAGAACGGCCCCAAAAGTAAAAAAAAAACAAAACAAAAAAAAAATCATTTAGGCGGATCCAATAATGCGTAAGTATGGCGATCCATCATTAAAATATAGAAACAAGATGTGATAAACAGCTAATAACGTGGGGTTTTGGTTATCGCCCGAATTATCAACACGAGACCCGATTATCAGCCCTCGAGCTAAAGCTCTCGGCCTGATAATGGGGTCTCGGGTTGATACTGCGGGCGATAACCAAAACGCCATGCTATATTCTCTAATTATCATGCGCAAATGACATAAACTGGTTATCTCACGAAGAAGCTCGCACAAAACAACTGACACAAAAATGAGAAATGTGAGTTTCTTTTTTTAAAATATATCATAACAAACACCATCTACAAAATCTACTTCTAGATAGAACAGCTTATTCTGTATATTTTTTTTTCTAAATAATTTCGTTTAAAATTCAGAAAGAAAACGCCAAGAAATGAGTTTTTAATTCAGATAATAAGTTTATGCACTTTTGTGATTTCTCCACAAGTTTGAAACAAAGGAAAAAGGTTTGTATTGCAGCTCAGTGTTATTTCAGTTTGCTGCTTATCCCAAACATATCAGTTTCTTTTATCTTAAACTCTGTTACCTCAAACAGAAAAGAAAAGTCCCTTAGAGTTTGATATAAGCCGGATTTCCACTTTATGTCTATGTTTTAGAGATGAGTGAGTTAAACTGATTTGTTCCTGTCTACTGGATATGTCCAGGGGATTTCTCCGCCATTTTACAAGTAAAGGCAACAGTTTATCCTATAAATTACAATGGAATCTTCCACCTAGTAAGTTTGGGGTGGTCCAATTACAAGGGTTTCAGGTTTGATTTTGTTTGTGGCAAATTTTACAAAAATGATTGTTCTTTAAGCAAACAGTGAAGACCCAGATCAGACGCCGCGTTCCGCGGCGTCTGATTTGCGTCTGAGCTGTTTGTCAATGTCACAGAAAAGGGCCGCTAGGCATATACGCGTTAATTCTCTTTCTACTAAAAAAATACATTTATTTTCGTATAATCCCTTTGGTACTGGAAACCTCCAAAAGGATAAACGGCAAACAGTGCAGGCCCAGATCAGACGCCACAGAACCCGGCGTCTGATCAGGGCCTACACTGTTTGCAAAACGTGCAGCCATTTTCAAAATAAACTTTGAAGAAAACACAACCTGAAACGTCAACAGTTTGAAATGGACCTGTGCCATTTACATAAGGTGGAAGATTCTACTGAGTACAAAATGGATTAGAAAGTAGATCGTTGTATTTTGGAGAAGACGCTTATTAATGAAAGAAGCAGAATATTTGCATAGAATTCTCTCCCATTAAAATGTCTGATTTGCCCTTAGATTCAAACGCCATTATTAACATTTCCCAGCTCAACAATTTCGGTAATCGATTCAGGCGGGATGCCTTCTTTGGCGGCTTCTTTAATCACCTGATTTACCAGGTCAGACCCTTGCGAGTCTTGCACACCATCATTTAGTTCTGTGTTGTCATAACCATCATTGGGGGCTTCATTTAATTCATTCGTTTCACCATCAGCAGGTCCGATATCAATTCTAGTGATAGCATCAGTCGGAATGCCCGCATTATTTGCTTCTTTAATAGCTTCATCTACCAAGTTAGACCAGTCTTCTTCATTCTCAGAATCACCTGTATTACTCTGGGTGCCATCAGGAAACATCTGCAATCCCATGCCTTGGTTGATGTCCGGTATTTCTTGTTGACTTGGAAGCATGTCACTGCTGTCTCCACCAAGTAAACTACCCGTCCCGGACCACGGATCTTCACCCTCAGCCAATTCAACAATTTTACTAATAGACTCCTCTGAAATATTTTGCTTTCTTGCTTCTTTCATCACTTCTTCGACAAAATTAGACCACTCTTCACTTTGTGTAGAACCGTCTCCGTCGATAATTTCCTCCACATTGTCAGAACCTGAGATCTCAAGAATCTTTAAGATAGAGTCTTCTGAAATGTTGTTCTTCTTTGCGTCTTCTAAAACTTGCTCCATCAAATCTGACCAGTCAGTATTTTCCATAAGACCTTCTTCATTTGATTCAACGCTTAATGGCATGCCATTGGATCCCGGCAAAACATCAATTTTGGTGATAGATTCTTCTGAAATATTATTCATTTTTGCCTCTTTTATAACCTCATCAGTTAAATCAGACCAGTCTCTACTGTCTCCGTTCATATCGTTCTCCATATTTTCTAATTCGTCCAGTTCAATTTTGAGGATAGACTCTTCAGGAATGCCATTTTTCTTTGCGTCCTGCAAAACATCATTCATAATACTAGACCAGTCAGTATCCTCTGCAGAACCAGCCTGATTATTCAAGTTATCCACTTCCTGTCCCTTAGATAGGAAATCCAGTGACTGTATGTTGCTGAGATCTAGCTTCTTGCGTTCAAAAAGGATATCTCCACTATTTTCTAAATCCTTGAGATCGAATTTATTTATGTTGTTGGACAGATCTACGACTTTGGAAATAGCTTTCAAAGGAATACCTTTTTCTTTTGCTGCTTTGAAAACTACGTCTAACAAATTGGACGGGTTAGCATCGCCGTTTCCGTCTCCCAAAGTTGTAAAGCTAATATCTTTTTCATCTAAGCCCATTTGGTCTAATATATTATCTTGCCTCTGGTCATCCAGTGAATTTGATAGATCTGTGATGTCTGTAATGGTGTCTGGATCTATGCCATCTTTTTCGGCTTCTTTGAAAACGCTATCCACGAACTCTGACCAACCAGCCTCATCTTGTTCAGAAAGGTTCTCTTCATCTTCAATAAGCATAGGAGTGTTCTCATTTGGTTCATTTTGTCCGTTTTTCACGCTGCTGTCAGTATTTACATTGACAGACTCAGGTAATCCATCAGGCCTGTCAGTCTCTTTATGCACGCCAGTTTCTTCGTCTCCCATAGCAACTTCGACTGGTTTCTCGACTTGTTCTAGGTCATCTATGGAATCATGGACTATGATACAACAAGCTTCAGGCTCTTTACCCTCGTAATCAGTAATCTGGAAAGCAGAGCAAACGTATACAGTAAAATTCCTATATTAAGACCACCTGTAGGACTGTTCAAAATTGGTCTTAATTTAAGACCACCTTTGGGACTGTTCAAAAGTGGTCTTAAAGACCACTTTTGAACAGTTCCAAAGGTGGTCTCTGAACAGAAGACACTTTAAGCAGAAAACACAAATAGAGCATAGCTACAACCTACTAAATAAGCTTTTTAAAGGAGAATTAGTCTTAATTTAAGGTGGTCTTAACAGTGGAATTTTACTGTACATTGAAACTTCATTAGCTCGAATACCTTTTCGAACATCATCTTTTGTTCAATCAGGAGTAGGTCCAATCATTGAGGTTTGATTTATACATTATGAAAACACACCTATACAAATACATAGTAAATGTTACCGCCGAAACAACGAAAATTTCAATATGTAAAATTGTGATATTTTTCTTATTTCTGCACAAAATATAGATTGTGGGTACTCGTTAGAACCCCTCATCGAGCCGGTTCTAACGAGCACCCACAACCTATGTTTGGAGTCTAAATAATGAAAATATCACAAATAACCGTTTTGGCGATATAAAAAAAAACTGCACTTTGTCATACAGATGTGTCATCGTAATGGGTGCGACCCGCGAACGTCTGTTCATTCACGTTTTGTTGATTTGAAGTTAAACGTCCCCGTCAACACTGTAAAGGTCATTTTTGAGACGTTGCTTGCTTCCAATTGTGTGGGACTTTTACCCGACATTCAGATGAAATGACATCTCAAGCCCTGTCGCCCAATGAAACAAATATGGTTTATAAGCATGGACGGGCCGACTCGCACTGCTCTGATGGACAGGCTTAGATCCTGTAAGCGGTTTACCAGTACTCGTGTGCGGTCGGATTTAGCCCTGCGTGGAAGCATCATGCAGCCCATCTATTTCTTCAAGCCCCGATGGGCGGGGGCAAAGTTCATTCACGTTTAATACTTAACTGCAATTTCTGACTCCAGTTGTCTAAATTTTAATAACTTAAAAACTCGTTAAAGTTCAGAAATTTCATTACGAAAACATGCCTATCCAAATATATAAGTAAAATTTTACCCACCCCCAAAAAAATGAAATTGTCCAGGTAAAAATCGTAATACTTTTCATATTTCTGCTCAAACGAGTACCAACAATCTATATTTTAAAGCAGAAATAAGAAAAATAATGCTTAAAAGTTATGATAACGTAGGTCACAGGTCAAGATATTAATATTTTTGTATGAATGGAAAGTCCTTGTCACAAGAAAGGTCAAATATTTTTGTTTGAGTGGGAAGCCGTTGTCACAAGGAACTTACATACCAAATATGAAGGCTTTATGTCAAATGGTCCATAGTTATGACCAAGTACGTCAAAGGTCACAGGTCAGTTTTTTGTTTGGGTGGGAAGCCTTTGTCACAAGGAACCCACATGCCAAATATGAAGGATCTATCTTAAAAACGGTTCAAAAGGTAATATTAAGTAGGTCACAGGTCAACATCAAGGGCACATGTCACAATTTTTGTATGGATGGGAAGCCTTTGTCACAAGGAACCAACATGCCAAATATGAAGGCTCTAACTTAAATGGTTCAAATGTTATGATAATGTAGGTCAAATGTCAAGTTCACAGGTCAATTTTTGTACGCATGGGAAGACCTTGTCACATGGAACATACATGCCAAATATGAAGGCTCTATCCCAATGGTTCAAAAGTTATGATAATGTAGGTCAAAGGTCAGATTTTTGTATTGGTGGGAAGCCCTTGTCATGCAAAATATGAAGGCTTTATCTCGTATGGTTCGAAAGTTATGGCAAAGTAGGTCACATGTCAAGGTCACGGGTCAAATGTTTTATATGGGTGGGAAGACCTTGTCACAAGGAAAATGCATAGCAAATATGAAGGCTCTATCTCAAATAGTTCAAAAGTTATGATTAAGACGGTCATATGTCAAGGTCACAGGTCATTTTTGTATGAATAGGAAGCCCTTGTCACAAGGAACCTACATGCCAAATATGAATGCTCTATCTCAAATGCTTCAAACATTATGACAAAATAGTTCACAGTTCAAGGCCATAGGTCAAAAGTTTTGCATGGGTGCGAAACCCTTGTCACAAGGAACTAACATGCTAAAAATAAAGGCTCTATCTCAAATGGATCAAATGTTATGATAATGTAGGTCAAAGGCCAAGGTCACAAGTCAAATATTTGTACAGGTGCGAAGCCCTCGTCCAAATACGTATTATAAGTTATGGCAAAGTAGGTCACAAGTCAAGGTCACAGGACAAATGTTTTATATGGGTGGGAAGACCTTGCCACAAGGAACACACATGCCAAATAGTAAGGCTCTATCTCACACAGTTCAAAAGTTATGATTAAGTAGGTCACATGTCAAGGTCACAGGTCATTTTGTATGAATAGGAAGCCCTTGACACAAGTAACCTACATGCCAGAAATAAAGGCATTTTCTCAAATGCTTCAAACGTTATGACAAAATAGTTCAAAGGTCAAGGACATACGTCAAAAGTTGTGCATGAGTACGATGCCCTTGTCACAAGGAACCTACATGCTAAAAATGAAGGCTCTATCTCAAATGGATCAAAAATTAAGATAATATAGGTCAAAGTTCAAGGTCACAATTCAAATATTTGTATGGGTGCAAAGCCCTTGTCACAAGAGATCTCCATGCCAAATATGAAGGCTTTATCTCAAATGGTTCAAAAATTATGGCTAAGTAGGTCAAGGTTATAGGTCAAATGTTTTGCATGGATGGGAAGACCTTGTCACATGGAACATAAATGCCAAATATGAAGGCTCTTTCTCAAATAGTTCAAAAGTTATTATTAAATAGGTCACATGTCAAGGTCACAGGTCATTTTTGTATGTATAGGAAGCCCTTGTCACAAGGAACCTACATACCAAATATGAAAGCTCTATATCAAATTCTTCAAACGTTATGTAAAAGTAGGTCAAAGGACAATGTCATAGGTTAAGAGTTTTGCACGAGTGCGAAGCCCTTGTCACTAGAAACCTACATGCCAAATATGAAGGCTCCATATCTCAAATGGTTCAAAAGTTATGATAAAATGACCTACTTATCTACTTTTCGATTCGAAATGACCCATATTCAAACTTGACCCAGATATTGTCAAGATGATCATTCTGAGCAAGATTTATGATAATTGGACCAAGACTTTGTGTTCACAAGTAGACCAAGACTTTGTGTTCACAAGTATTCACAAGATTTTTCTATGATTTGACCTACTGACCTACTTTTCGATCCGACATGACCTATATTTTAACTTGACTGATTTATTGTCAATATGATCATTTTGAGCAAGTTTGATGATCAGACCAAAACTTTGGCTTCTAGTGTGTTTACAAGGTTTTTCTTTGATTTGACCTATTGACCTACTTTTTCACCCGGCGTGACCCATATTCAAGCTTGACTGAGATATTGTCAAGATGATCATTCTGGGCTAGTTTGATGATGAATCGGACCAAAACTGTGGCCTCTAGTGTGTTCACAACGTTTTTCTATGATTTGATCTACTGACCCACTTTTAAGACCCAACATGACCCATATTCGAACCTGACCGAGATATTGTCATGATAATTATTCTGGCCAAGTGTGATGATGATTGGCCCAAAACTGTGGTCTCTAGAGTGTTCACAAGAAAAGTTTACACGGCGAGCTACGACGCTGGACATCTCACAGTCACAAAAGCGGTCAGGTGAGCTAAAAACAAAGATACTTTTGCTGAAAAATGTTTCATTTTCTCAGTAAAATATTGGTGCATTAGCATGATTCAATGATCAAAATTTTGTTTGTTTGTTTGTTTGAATTTAGGTTTAATTAACGTCCTCATCAACGCTATTTATATTATTTGAAGACGTTGCTTCCTATGTTGTTGGTCTTTTACACGGTTGAAAGCTAATGACTTCTCAAGCCCTGTCGCCCAATGAATCCAAAAGGATTTATATGCAGCGACGGTCCAGCTCGCACCACTTTGCCTGGGCGAGCTTAGACCCTCGAAGCGCATTGCCATTGCTCATTTGCGGTCGGTTTCAGCTCTGCGTGGAAACGACATGCAGCCCAACGACATGCAGCCCAATGTATATTTCTCCAAGCCCCGAAGGGCACAGACACTGACGACATTGTCAGGTTGGAAAAACTGTAGCATCAGTTAAATTTCTATGTTAAGACCACCTTTGGGACTGTTCAAAAGTGGTCTTTAAGACCACTTTTGAACAGTCCCAAAGGTGGTCTCTGAGCAGATGACGTTTTATGCAGAACCCACAAAGAACAAATAACTGAAATTTTCTAGATATAGTAAATACATGGTTAGTGTCTTTAATAATAAAATATAATCGGTGAGCCTTAGACAATTTTTAGGGGCGAGCTTTAGCGCGCCACAAAGACGTAGGAAACAACATGGACGCTCGAATAAAAGTTTCTCAGCGGTTTACATTCTGTATGAAAATCTGCAAATAAATAAATAAATAGTTTATTTTAGCTTTAGAAATAATTTTCGAGGTTGAGACTCAACTGCAGTAGCAGTGCGCAGTTATTCATACGGGCCATTCAAACCAGGAAATGCTGCGAAGGTAAGAATTTAGCTGAAATTTCTGAAAATCTGTTCAAATAAATATTGCAAAGATTTTAACTTGCAGTTTCGTTGTGTTCGCATGTGTAAAAGGTTGCATATTATTGTTTACACTTATAAATTAGTGTCCTTAAAAGTAGGTCCGGGCTATAAATGGTCACTAGATCTTTTATAGGTAGAAGAAGGTATTATAGGTCACTACCTATTATAGCGTACAATTATTCGACCCCCTTTAATAGGTTACTAGAATGCCTGACTGCGGTATAAAAGTTTTTTAAAGCAGATTTAGTCTCGATTTTTTGGTGGTCTTAATGGCGAATTGTTACTCACCAGTGACAAATATTTACCTGAATAGATCGCCCAAAAATGCAGTCATCACCAAACAGGGTTGCAGCCACGTTTCTGACGTCAAGATGAACTTCACCGTTGCCGTTGGTTGCAGTGATGTCAGCAAGATGACCGCTGTAACTGTAAAATATGACGTCATGTCTTCAGGGGCAAGAATAAGTATACATTGCAAAATATTTGTTTTTAATTTATTATAGTTTAACAACCATTTCAAGGTAAATTCATTTATATCAGGTCGATCGTTAACCAGAAGTGGGCGAAAACAGTGTACCCGGAGAAAGACCAACATACTTTCAGTCGCAGAACTGGTGCGTCCTACATGTGACACGAGCGAGGATCGAACCCGCAGCGGTAGGATACCTTATGTGAAGGATGGATGGGTGTTTGAGTTTTAAGTCTCACCAACAGCTTAGGTCATACGGAGACGGGACCTCGGTTTAAAGACTCATCCGATAGTCTAGAGAAGCCCGGGATCGATCCTGCGATCCCTGGTTTACGAGGCAAGTAGCATAGCCTCTACACCACGGAAGCTTCTCCTTATGTGAAGGTGTCAATGCTCGTATACATAAGGTCAGTGATCCATAGGCCATTGTGGAAACCGTGGATCTTAACCCATTTAGTACCGGCAACCCCAAAACGGATAGTTGGCAACGTAACAGCGAAGGCCCAGATCAGACGCCGCAGAACGCGGCTTCTGATCAGGGCCTACACTGTTTGCAAAAAGTTCAGCTATTTTCCGAATAGTTTTTGAATAAAACACAACCTGACACCCCTAAATTTTGAAATGGACTCCTGCTATATATAAGAGGAAGATTCCATTTGGTACAAAAAGGGTTAAATGAGCGGCCGTATCATATATGAGGAGGGCACCACATTTTCCTAACCTTAACAAAAATGCAGAAAAGGGGATTGACCTTCTTCCACATCCTCCTCGATAGAGGTCACCCACAAACTAAAATAAACACGAACTTGGGTCCGAGACGGCGGAGGCCCTCACACTATACTATATGTTGTATGTACAGAATAAACAAAAATCACAAAATATAATCTACAAGCACAACCTTGCAGGTACAAAAACTGTCCTAACCAGCATAAGAGAGCGGGTGGGCTTCCCCCAAAACGGACAACACCATCTTTAAAGCACAAAAAAACACGACAGGTCCATGGCGGGGCGAGCACATTCGCCCGCATATATACTCAAAAAGCTGGGGGCACAGACCAAATAATGTAAAAATGTACATACGTTACAAAAATATGCAAAAATCAAACAAAAAAATAAAAAACAAAAATACCAATATCAAAATTGATACAAAAAGCGTAGACGACATCCATAGACATGGTGCTGGCGTGAGGGTGTAGATGCGGCTGAAGCTACAAGCTAGAAGAAAGAAATGGATGGACTCTACAATTTTGTGGTGCAAATAAGCACCACAAAATGGCTAAAAAACTTTGTCTCGAATCCCCTGATTGAATATAAGGTGCATAACACGTAACATGGAAACGTGTATAGCAATCTTTAGAAACGTCTTCCAAATCGCAATGAAACTTTCAAACAAAATTAACTGCTAAACGATCCCCTTAATGATAAGTTCAAACTCGGAGCCTACCCTGTTACACAAAACAACCCACACCCCTTTGCGGCAAACCGCAAAAACCCAAGGCACAGCACTGCTATAACTTAAACGCAGTGCAATCACGTAGCCAAACCTTTAGAATGGAGTTCCAAATTACTACAACTAAACTATGTTGCACAAAAACAAAGGCTCACATTGGAACTGTGCAACATATCCACAGCCCTTGAAATATGAAGCACGCCTAGCCCAGAAACTCCTACATTTAAAGATGCCCTTTAGCGACAGGACACATGCACTCCTGAAGCAAATGGGAAGACAAAATATAAGCCCCACCGAGACCTGGAAAGGTCACGGCACCGTTTCACAAACCTCTCAGGACGGAGCTCGGCGATTGGCTACAGGGCAAGGGGATGCCCGTGGGCTCAGAGACACCTGAGACGTGAGACGACAAACATGGACGGACGGGGCTGGAGCCGAGCGATGGTCTCCCTGTTCACCGGCAACGGGGAATAGGGGTACCACCGAACGGCTACGGTGTAGTGCCAGCATGGATTCGTTCCCTGGGACCCCACCAGCTGACGACCCGCGACACGGGGAAATTGGAAAACAACAACAACAACAACAGCCGTATCATATGAAATTTATTATTACGACAACGCATCCGTGTGACAAAGAGCATTCTTTCATGTCTCCAAAATGGCTGCTTTTCCTATGAAAATGTATGATAGTTTTTTAGCTCTGGTGGCCATCTTGTTCATCGGAGTGGAACGATTTTAGCTCTTTTAGTAGATGGTCACCTAAACAACATTTCTATGAAGTTTGAATCCAATTGGCCCAGGGGTAAGGGAGGAGTATTCATTTAAAAGAGTTTTTCTATTTTTAGCTCTGGCGGCCATCTTATTCATGAGAGCGGGATGATTTCAAATATTTGGTAGCGAGCCATCCAGGCAACATTCCTGTGAAGTTTAATTGAAATTGAACTAAGGGTTTAGGAGGAGTTAGTATTTTGAGCAAATTGTTGATGTTTTTCAATTTTTTGCTCTGGCGACCATCTTTTTCATCGGAACTCTAAACATTTGTTGTGGGTACTCGTTAGAACCGCCTCATTGACATTGTGCGACTGTATCTGTTAATTTATATTGGAGTTTAACGGCCCAGTCAACACAATTTAGGTCATTTTTGAGCCGGTCAGTTAACCTATCCACATTTTTCCTAAGCGGGCTTATACGTCGGCGGTTAACCAGTACAGTCCACCGTCCACATTCTTTCGCAAGAAACTGACAGCTGCCCTTCTTGAATCAGCGGAATGGAGAGAATGACCGTAGAAAAGATTTCATGATCAATCTCCACGAAAGAATGTTGCCGACCCCGGCAGGTATCGAACCCACGTCCTCCTTGTCACCACTCAGACGGCATTATTAAACGTGTGCTCATATAACTTTTATGGCATGAAGTTATCGGCATGAAGTTTGGCCCCAGCACATCAGGGCTTGGAGAAATAGATTGGGCTGCACGATGCTTCCACACAGAGCTGAAACCGACCGCCCACGAGTACTGGCAAACCGCTTAGAGGATCTAAGTCCTGCACAGGACATGTGATGCAAGTCGGACCGTCCCTACCTATGACCCATTTGGTTTGTTTGTGTGGCAGGGCTTGAGATGACATTTCATCTCACTGTCGGGTAAAAGTTCCACGAAATTGGATGCAACATGTCCGAAATGAACTAAATAGTGTTGACGGGGACGTAAAACCTCAATTCAAACAAACAATTATCAACTAAATATGATAAATTGATTTATGTTATAATAAAGTTCCAACCAACGACTTTAAAGGGACCTCACCTTTCAGTAATGTATGGCTCCCCGCCGTAACTGCAGCCATCCAGAATTTCTCCAGAAGTATACACCTGTAGCTTGTAAAAGGGGACTGTGTTCGAAAGGCCGGTGATGTTGACGCTCATCTCTAGAGCAGACCCAGCCTGAAATCATAAAGAAAACGTCCCTTTGCATTCTTTATCAAATGTACGCACACACCATCTATAGCAGGATCATGGTGAAGCTAACTTCATCGCGGAAACACGCCTGTATAATTCTGACCCCTTTGAAACCCACTTTTATATAGTAGATTTTGGATTTACAGGGGTAAACGTTATTTTTCATATCCCCACAGAAATATGGAAAATGTCACAAGTTTTCACCTTAAAATATTCGTTTTTCGGCGCTAAAATTTAGGATGTATTTGCATAGGTGTTCCTTTCATAGTCAAATCATAGCGCCTGGACATGTGGCATAATGGGGATCACTGAAGGTTACCTTTTCGAGCTTTTATAAAATGAAGGTATGTTGTGTATACTTTTTCACTAGATTCTAATGAGTAGATACAGCAAATTTTTAAAGATAAAGTCAGGAGCACATGCATAGAGAATCCGATGTATGGACCCTCGCTAGGGTTACATATACATGTATAATATACGCCAAGTTCTGAAATGGAAGATCAGACGGCTTTTCTACAGCCTTCGTCCATCTGATCAATGATTGACTCAATATAAATGAAATAATCTTGATAGGGTCGTAACACCAAAAGTTAACGAAAAAAAGAAGAAGAAAAACTGACAAAAATCTATTGTTATGAGCATAGCAACAGATGTTGGTATTTTGTGACAGCTGAAGTATAGTTTTCCTTATTTCTACAGATAAGCCTATGTTGTGGGTATTCGTTAGAACCGCCTCGATGAGGCGGTTCTAATGAATACCCGCAGCATAGGCTTTTATGGAGAATTAGCATAAACTATCCCTCATTTATCACAAAATACAAACCTTATCTGTTGCTATGGTTATGAGCAAGAAATGGATTACCTTTTGCCTAAATTCGATAATTCCACTCGCCATGGACCAAGCGCTGGCTGGTAGAATCTCGCATGAACCAAAAAGATACTCTGAAAGAATAGAAAATATTTAGAACAAAGGTCTTAAATTCTATGAAACGTCAATAGCTTAACTAACGATGGTTCATTCCCATGGTAAATTCGAACTTGCTCCCAAGTTCGAGTAAAGTCTTCACATAGTTCTAAATAACAAATACTTTCGGATGAAAATTTGCGATATTTTTTCTAATTTACGTAGGCCTATATATCCCACCACGAAAACACGCCTTATAATTCTTACCCCCTTGAACCCCACTTATATATAGTAAAACTAGATTTACAGGGATAAGCCTCGATGAGGCCGTTCTAATGTGTACCAACAATCTATATTTTGAGCAAAAATAAGAAAAATATCTGAATTTTTCATCTAAAAATTGTCATTTTTTTGGCGGTAAAATTTACACTGTATTTGTATAGGCGTGTTTTCGTAATTCTAACGTAGGTTTTGGGTTAGTAACGCGGTTCTAACGAGTACCCAAAACCTATGTGTTGGAGCAGAAAAAGGGAAATAATGTATACCCGTTTTCTCAATATAAAGTTACGTGTACAGGAGTATTCAGTATACGCGGACTTGTTAAAATGGTGTGAAGATAAACGCACATCTTAATTTGACTACATAGCGAAGACGGTTCAAACGAGTACCCAACACACAACGTTGTGTCAACGTTGAAGCAGCGTTTCCAGCGCTCTTTCGACCTTGATGCAGCATTAAGCGCCTGCTGTTAATAATGTATGCTTCCATGGAGAAGAAAAATATAATATATACTCTTAGTTCCCTCTTTGGCATGGGGACTTTGCACGGACGTTATCATAAAATCTTTCACCTCTGAGTTTTTTTTTTCCATATTTGAATTTGGACAAGTCCATTCTTGTAATAAGGGGAATTTGAGGTGACAAAACAGTGTAGAACATGGAGACATGGCTCTATGAGCCATCTCTCCTGTATCTACACTTTTTGCATCGGTACATATACATGCACCGGTCTACGCGGGATTGAAAGGGTTTGATACTGTGGAAAGAATTTGGGATCTGATTGTATCAGTCCCGGATCGTTTCTCTTTGTGATTTTTGGGTCGATTGTTTATCAATCGACCCAAATGTACCATACGGTAGAAAGTCGATTCTTGCAAATGTCCACGTGACCAACGCGGAGATAACCACATGACCATTATTGACCAATCAATCAAAAGCGCCCGAAAAGGCTCTCACGTGATATACACAAACGCCGATCACGTGATATATACAACGCCGAGCTCTCTTCAATACGCCATATTTGTTTTCAGAGATTATCATCAATATTATCGTAAGTATTTAATATAAATCCTTGAAGAAATGGTTCGTTCTTTATGAACTTGTTTTCCCTTTGCAGTCTTCTTCTCGAGCTGTACGGCCAGGTAAGAATGAAGTCTTAGTCAGCGTTTTTAAGCGAGGAATGCATCCGTGACCTAGTTCTTTGCATTTGGATCGGATTGTATAGTCTTATTAGTGCTGGAGTCAACGTGACTATCACTGATTTGTAGGAATCCACGCAGATTATTTATAGAATTTTATCGCAGTGAGGTCAGCGTGTTTACTTAAAAGGTTAACTGTAAAATCTGGGCTGGAATCATGTGTTGGGCTAGGCAAACAGTGTAGACCCAGATCAGACGCCGCAGAACGCGGCGTCTGATCAGGGTCTTCACTGCTTGCTTAGAGTATAGGGATTTAAGGATCAGGCACCGAAACACGGTTTGCTTTCAGTAAAGGAGTTTAAGGGTTAAACGAAACAGTCCACGCTCAGGCCCATTTTTCCTAACTACACCCAGAGACAATCGACCCACCAGTACTCTCAGTGCTTTGATTTTAGATATATTCTCTTTACCTTTTTTCAGGGCAGTAAGAGCTCAGGTTATCTGCATAACATGCATTATGTATTAAAAATTTATTGTTCAATTTATCTTAGTTTAAAATGACATATTCTAAATTCAGGCATGTATTTGTACGAATGTTATTTGAATTTATTTAATCAAGCGCAATTTGAGGGAAGCGAAGGTTTCAATTGACAAGGTGATTTAGCTTGATTTTAGAATAGTGCTTAAACCAAATTGAAGTAAGAGCCTATGTGTATGGGCGCCGTATTAGTATTATGATCCATATTTATAGATATCCATAAATCGAGTTATGGATTTGCAATTCGAATTAATGATATGCATATATCATCCGAATAATGGGTATAGTTCGAATTATAGATATCCATAAATCAAATAATGGATATCCATCATTATTTAGGAATGTCACCCAGCAGGCACACGTCGCTAGGACAACGTCAAATCAACGTCGGTGCAACGTCATGACGTTGCACCGACGTTGATGTGACGTTGTATTAACGTCATGACGTTGTACCGACGTCGATGTGACGTCACTATTACGTCATGTGCCTGCTGGGCAGTAAATCAGATCGATTTCTTCACGAAAATGCGTCTATATAATTCTGACCCCCTTGAACCCCACTTTTATATAGTAAAACTGTGGTTTAGCAGGATATACAAAATTTGTCTTATTTCTGCTCTAAAATATAGATTTTGGGTACTCGTTAGAACCGCCTCGATGAGGCGGATCTAACAAGTACCCACAATCCATATTTTGAGCAGATATAAAAAAAATATCACAATTTTTCTTCTGAAATTTTTCTTTGTTCGGCGGTAAAATTTTCTTTGTATTAGTATAGGCGTGTTTTCGTAATGTACGGTTATCCATAATCGGCCTTATGGATGTCATTATTTCAAATTATGGATATCCATTTATAATTATTGATATCCATAAATAATTATTGATATCTATAATTAGGAAATCAATAGTCATCACGAAAAAAAGGCCTATACAAATACATTAAAAATTTTACCGCCGAAAAAAAGAAAAAATTAAGTTAAAAAATTGTAATATATTTCTTTTTTTTTCTGCTCAAAATATAGATTGTGGCAACTCGTAGAAGTAAATCGGCGCCCTACATATGTTCGATTGATTCGATTTTAAGGCGTTTCCAACCCGAGGGATTCCTGAGTCAGTCGTATCCGAGGCAAAGCCGAGCTTCTCGTCGGCTTGGACAACCCGATGGTTGAAAATAAGAGCACCGCATGCGGGTGCCAACGCCCGGCTGCAAAAATTCTAAGTCGAACAAGGGGCATAACTGTGCCAAAATATTTTGAGGGTTACCTCACCTATTGGTTTGAGTTCCCTTTTCATAATGAACAATTAGTCCGAGTTTCAAGTATGACCCGCAGAGCATTACGATAACACACCCGTGCGATATAGTGCAATTTTTACATAGACTCCAAAATGGCTACTTTTCTGACGAAAATCTGTGATATTTTTCTTATTTATACTGCAAACATAGGTTGTGGGTACTCGTTAGAACCGCCTCATTGAGGCGGTTCTAACGAGTACCCACAACCTATATTTTGGAGCAGAAATAAGAAAAATATTGTTTACCCCCGTAAACCCCAGTTTGCTGTATATAAAGTGGGGTGTAAGGGGGTGTTAATTTCACGGACTTGTTCACGTGATGGGATGACGTGTCCTTAAACACCAAGCAATCAATTAATCTTGGACTTGTTAAAAAAACTGCGGAGTGTTAGTCCCCAGCAGGCACACGTCGCTAGGGCAACGTCATATCAACGTTGGTGCCACGTCATGACGTGGCACCGACGTTGATGTGACGTTGCATAATCGTCATCACGTTGTATCGACGTTGATAAGACGTCACAATTACGTCATGTACCTGCTGCGTCTGTTATAACGATGGGACAGACCAGGCCAGGCTTGACTTTAGATTAAGCCAAATAGTCTGTGTCGAATGGGAATCTCGTGCAAAATTCATGACGATTTTTGACAACCTATACAAAATTAAACTTTAGGGCATATGAAAGGAAAAAGTTTGTTTTTTATAAGACGACTGTCTTCTATACGATGATTAATTAAATAATTGAGCAATACGGTTGTTATTTTTTCAATTTGAACTTCCTAGAATATTGAACTATAACTTGGCCGATCGTGGGTGGGTGAGGGTTGATTATTATAGCTGTTATTCATCGAACCACTGAGGGTTGATTACCAGAGCTGTTATTGATCGAGTCACTGAGGGCTGATTATTGGAGTAGATGATCTTCGAGTCACTGATGGTTGATTATTAGAGCTGTTATTAATCGAGTCACTGAGGGTTTAATATTAAAGCACATGCTCTTCCAGCCACAGAGGGTTGATTATTATAGATGTTATTTATCAAGTCACTGAGGGTTGATTATTAGAGCTGTTATTCATTGAGTCACTGAGGGTTGACTATTATAGCACATGATCTTCGAGCCACAGATGGTTAATTATTATAGCTTTTATTCATTGAGTCACTGAGGGTTGATTATTAGAGTACATGATCTTCCAGTCACTGAGGGTTGATTGTTAGAGCACATGTTCCTCGAGCCACTGAATTTTGATTAAGAAAGCACATGATATTCGAGCAACTGAGGGTTGATTATTAGAGTAGATGATCTTCCGGCTACTGAGGGTTGATTATTAAAGGACATGATCTTCGAGTCACTGAGGGTTAATAATTACAGCACATGATCTTCGAGCCACTTAGGGTTGATTATTATAGCGCATGATCTTCGAGTCACTGAGGGTTAATACTTATCGCACCTGATCTTCGAGCCACTGAGGTTTGATTATTATAGCGCATGCTCTTCGAGCCACTGAGGGTTGATTATAATAGCGCATGATCTGCGAGCCACTGAGGGTTGATTATTATAGCACATAATATTCGAGCCACTGAGGGTTGATTATTATAGCGCATGATCTTCGAGTCACTGTGTGTTAATAATTATAGCACATGATCTTCGAGCCACTGAGGGTTGATTCTTATAGCACATGATCTTCGAGCCACTGAGGGTTGTTTATTATAGCGCATGATCTTTGAGTCTCTGTGGGTTAATAATTATAGCACATGATCTTCGAGCCACTGAGGGTTGATTGTTATTGCGTATGATCTTCGAGCCGCAGATGGTTGATTATTATAGCACATGATCTTCGAGCCACTGCATATGGATTATAAAAGCACATGATCTTCGAGCAACTGAGGGTTGATTATTATAGCACTTGATCTTCGAGCCGATGGGGGTTGATTATTATAGTAGATGGTGTTCAGGTCACTGAGGGTTGATTATTATAGCGCATGATCTTCGAGTCACTGATGACTAATAATTATAGCACATGATCTTCTTGCCACAGCGGGTTGATTATTGTAACATAATATCTTCGCGCCACTGAGGGTTGATGATTTTAGCACGGGATCTTCGAGACATTGTGGGTTGCTGATTACTATGGAAGCCGATAGGGGACATTTTGACTTGTGACTAACGACTTGTGACTACCGACTTGCGACTTATGACTTTGTACTTGTGACTTTTGACATACCTCAAGCAACGGCCGATTTTGGACAACGACGGCTAAGATTCCGGTGAGGCAAGCGATTTTTCTCCTTCTGTTTTATATTGTTTGAAAAATGCCACCGAAAAGATCATATGGTAGGTTATTTACTCTGATTTTGTGAATTTTTAAGACTTATGACTTGTCACTTATGAATTTTGACTTATGAGTTTTGACTTGTCACTTATGACTTTTCACTTTCGAATTGTGACTTTCGACTTATGACTTGTCACTTATGACTTTTGAGTTTTGACTTGCAACTTAAGACAATTTCTTGGCGCGAATCTAAAGTAATAGGGCATAACAACACAGGCGGTAGTAAATTGTCACTAAAACAGAGTTGATAATACATGAAACAGGGTCTTCTAAGTGGCATTTCTAAACAATATACACCGGAATGGTCGGTGCCGTTGTCCGCTACCCGATATTTTTCGGGTTTGCACCAAAAGTCAACAAGTCATAAGTCGAAAGTGATAAGTCACAAGTCATAAATCACAAGTCAAAGTTATAAGTCGCAAGTCATAAGTCATACAAAGATAACAAAAACAGAGTAAAAAACATAAACAAGTCTTCTTAATGGCTTTCATCAAACAATATAATACAGGAGCAGCAAAATCGCTGGATCGACACCGTCGTTGACCGCCGTCTTCCACTGCGTCAGATTTGCAGAAAGTCAAAAGTCATAAGTCGCAAAAATTAGGCATGCAACTCCGACGTCGCAAGTCATAAGTCACAAGTTCAAAAGTCACAAGTCAAAATGTCCCCTATCGGCTTCCATAGATTACAGCACGTTGTGTTTGATCCACTGAGGGTTGGTAAATATACTACATGATCTTTTAGCCACTGGGGGCGGGGGGAAGGGTGATTATAGTGGGAGGCATTATGTGGCTCCATTACATTTCTATATTTTTATCTCCTATTAAATAAACGTATGCTGCGTGGCCTCATTGAGGAGATTCAAATGAGTGCACCCAACATATCTTTTGAAGATTCAAATTCCCACATTTACAATGGATCCTGACTATGTTGGTATGTGGGTGACTATGGTAGGACAACGAGTGCGAACTTATCAGGGTTAACGACTCATCCGTGTGTGAGCCATTGAAGTTTCACCGTTCCCGCTCACTGACGAAATTCTAATGAACAACAAGAACCCGTGTTTTTGTTGTTGTTTTACGGCCCCTTCACTTATTTAGAGCTGCGCGAAAACTGGAGGACCTGGAGAAAAACACCTGACCTTCCGTTCCAGAACTTGGCGTCTCAAGTCACGCTCTCCCATAAGGCCACGGAGACCCGTCTTTCCATATTTGTATCATAAACGAGAAACATATCACACGCTGATAGCATAAAATGCTGTTTTTATGTTTGTGTTTGGTTTTACGGCCCTTTTAAAATTACTTCACTTATTTCGGAAGATATAAAACCGGAGAAACTAGAATGAAACCACCTGACCGTTCGTTGCAGAACGTGGCGCCTCACATGTGACACGAGCGAGGCTCAAACCACAGCGGTAGGAGACCTAATGATTTAGTCGGCACTTTTAACCACTAGGCTACGGACGCCCTTGAGGCACCGGTATATTGCACAAGTATGTAATAGCCAGCCATTGCAAAGCTGGTCATCAAAAAGTGATATAATACCATTTATTTTATACATAGCAGTGAAGTCAATGCATATCGGAAACAAATAAAAGTGATATTTTCACACTGTGAAAATATAAATGATATTTTCACACTGTGAAAAAGAAACATGACCATGTTATTTCACAGTAGCAGCCCGGACTACTTTACTCGCCAAAATTCACATATGTTCTCTATAAAAACAATTCTGTAAAAGACCTTGAAAAACAATTTTTATTCTGTAAAAGTGCTGTATTCGAAATCGCGATCTGTTTTTGTTTTGAAACTGACAGTTGTGACGTCAAAAATTGTGACGTAAGATCCGATTGATTAATTACAGTAAGTGTCTTAAAATATTATAAAACAAAAGAAAATTTACCTTTTTCACAAATATCAAATATTTCATCTCGTGTGTTGAAAACATCAGAATTTTCACTCGTGCTTCGCACTCGTGAAAATTGTGATATTTTCAACACACTCGATGAAAAAGTTTGCTATTCATTTTAAAAACGTAAATATCCTCTATTTATTTTATACATAGCAGTGAAATCAATGCATATCTGAAAAAAAATAAAAGTGATATTTTCACAGTGTGAAAATAAAAGTGATATTTTCACAGTGTGAACAATAACATGACCGTGTTATTTCACAGTAGCAGCCCGGACTTGTTTTCTCGCCAGAATTCATATATGTTATCTATCAAATAATTCTGTAAAATACCTTGAAAAGCACTCTTTGTACTGTAAAAGTGCTGTATTCAAACTATGTTTTGAAACTGACAGTTGTGACGTCATAGCCAAGTAAACTTGTGACGTAAGATCCGATTGATCAGTTACCGAAAGTGTCCTAAAATATTATAAAATAAACAGAGGATATTTACATGTTTTTCGATAAATATCAGAAATATTTCATCTCGTGTGTTGAAAACATCAAAAATTTTCACTCGTGCTTCGCACTCGTGAAAATTCTGATATTTTCAACACACTCGATGAAATATTTTTGATATTCATCTCAAAAAAAAGTATATATCCTCTATCTAGTGTATACCACCTCAGGAATATTCTGTCTACCAGCTCTTTTTCAGCATAGTGTATCAAGAACAAGTCAACACTGCCAGGTTTGAGGAGAATGAATACTCTTATAGTGTTCTTTCCACCACTTTTCTAAAGGGAGTTATGACTTCCTGTTGCCCGGGTCTCTAACGCAGGAAAGCAGGGAACCGCTTTTAAATGTGCAACCTTTATGTGTTGTGCACCAGATCATTGAGTTCGCCCAAGCTAACGCTTACGTTCACGCCTACACTCACGTACGCCGCACACTATACCCTCCCGCAAATGCTATATTACCTTCCCCGTCTGCATCAATGACCGTCTTCTTCGCGTCGAAATCATTGCCCCAGAGACTGTCGAGATCAAACTTGCCAAACTTGTTAAACCGGCGATCTGTGAGAATTAGAGGGAAAAACATGGTGGTTTAAGAATACTGACGTCGGAAGCAATGTTATATTATGATCTAAGCAATAGTCTTTCGTGGACATTGATCATGGAATCTTTTCTTCGGCCATTCTCGGTCGGGGCTTCAAGAAACAGATGGGCTGCATGATGCTTCCACGCAGAGCTGAAAACTGACCGAACACGAATACTGGTAAACCGTTTAGAGGATCTGAGCCTGCCCAGACAAAGCGGTGCGAGTCTGACCGTCTATGTTTATATACACTATTGGTTTAATTGGGCGACAGGGCTTGAGATGTCATTTCATCTCAATGTCGGGTAAAAGTCCCACACAACTGGAAGCAGCGTCTCCGACATGACCTATACAGTGCTGACGGGGACGTTAAACCTCAAATCAAACAAATAAACAAACCAAACAAGCAGCCATTCTCCTCAATGTCGGGTAAAAGGCCCCAAACATTGACGGCAACGTCTCCAAAATGACCAATACATTGTTGACGGGGACTTTAAATCTCAAATCAAACAAACAAACGGCCATTCTCTCGATTCCGCTGATTCAAGAAGGACTGCTGTCAGTTTCTGGCGAAAGAATGCTGCACTGTACTGGTTAACCGCTTACGTATGCGTCTGCCCAGAAAAAGTGTGGATAGGTAAAGTAACCGTCTCGAAAATGACCTAAACAGTGCTGACTTGGCCGTTAAACCCCAATACAAACAAATAAATAAACATTAACATCACGTCACTTTTATCTAGTAAGACCGGGGTTTACAGCAGTAAAACTTATTTTTCTTATTTCTGCTCTTCTCATGAATTTTAAAATGCCAATAAAATTTAATGTTGGCATTTCAAATTTATGAGCAGGATAAACTTTATGCTCATTTGAGTTGAGCATGAAAAAAGTTTTATAGCCTTGGGCCTGGGCGAGGCCCGAACCCACAGTGGCGTGCCTGAGACCTTATGCTATAGAGTCAGCGCTTTTATCCAATAAGCCATAGTTCGATTATATTTTGGCCGAATCTTTAGTTGTTTTATTATTATTATTATTATTTAATAAAGTTTACGGGCCTACGTGGCCTAGTGGTTAAAAGCGCTGACTCTTAATGCCTCCATGGCCTACGGTGGTTAAGAGCGCTAACGTGGCCTAGTGGTTTAGAGCGCTGACTCTTAATCATTAGGGGTCTCACCGCTGTGGGTTCGAGCCTGGCTCGGGTCACATGTGGGACGCCAGTTCTACAACGGAAGATCGGCTGTTGTTTCTCCGGGTACTCCGGTTTTCGCCCACCTGTGATTAACGATCGGCTCGATATGAGTGAAATAATCTTGAAAGGGCCGTAAACCAAAAACCAGAAAAAAAAATAAAAATAAATACATAAAGTTTTTCAGTCGCATGTTTCTTGTTTATATATATAAAAAAAAACAACATCAGAAAACTAAAATAATAATAATATTAATAATAATAATAATAATAATAATGGACTCTCGTTATCCCAAAGTCCAAGGGACTGGAAATTTTGGTTTGAGTTAACAGTAGTTTGAGATAAAATCTAATGAACATATAGCAAAAGTAAAATAACAATGCCCAAAGTTCGATATATCAATGTTTGAGATAACGAGAGTCACCTGTTATAATAATAATGATAATAATAATAATAATAATAATAAAAATAATAACAAAATAAATAACTGAATAAATAAATAAATAAATAAACAAAGATAACAATTTATTTATTTATTGAATATTACTCATACTTAGAATACCAAGAAAAGATCTGTATTTAGTTGTCGACTTCAAATCATCACGAAAACACACCTATATAGTTTTGACCCCTTGAACCCCACTTTTATATAGTAAAAATGGGGTTTACAGGGTTATACTTTATTTTTTCTTATTTCTGCTCAAAAATATAGATTGTGGATACTCGGTAGAACCGCCTCGATTCTAACGAGTACCAACAATCTGTATTTTGAAGAGGCGGTTCTAACGAGTATGCACAATCTTTATTTTGAGCAGAAATAAGAAAAATATTACACTTTTTCATCTTAAAATCTCCCTTTTTTCGGCGGTAAAGTTTACAATGTATTTGTATAGGGGTGCTTTCGTAATGTTCCACACGCACATGCGTAAAATGCGTAAGTGCTACGTATGTACTACATGCACGTACTCACCTGTAACACTCCTACTCTCTGATAAACTACCGAGGACCACGAGAACTAAAGCCGCAAAAAATGCTTTCTCCATATTTATTATATTTGTTTTTCACCGAATAATCAATTCTTCATAAAAAAAGTCCAAGCTTCCGCTACATAGCCGTACAGAACCAGTATTCAGAAACTTTTGGCATCCGGGCTTTGACAGAGACAGTTTCGGGCCTGTCTGGAAATCTTTTTATATGACCTGGTGGGTCAGGGGAAAATATAATTTCAGGTGTCGCAAAGGAAAGTCCAGTTTAGATTGCTATCTGTGGGGCTAGGCTGGGGTGTGGGTAGGGGAAGAGGTTTACTATGTTCAGGAGCCATTTAAAGAACGTAAAGTACATTGATGTGCAGCTAAGTTGGGGGTTTCGCAGCTGTCTCCGTTTTTCTGACCGGGGCTACTTTTTTCTAGATATACGAAATTGCGACACGTAGACCTTTTATGACCCAGCTGACTAATTGATCTACAAAGATAATCAAGCGTAAAATTTCTAAATCTTACATATCATTATTGCATAATTATTAATGTTACAATTACAATTCTGCTTTTAGAATATACGAAGTAGAAAATCAAAATATTTTTACAGCCACCAGACAGTGTTGGTAATTCGGATTGAACCTTTCTTCGGAAAATGTAGTTTATAGCATAGCTACCATGCATCCAAACGTGATAAAACACCATTTTCTTTTCAATATTCACCATATTTGCATTATTTGCTGGCTCCCAGCTTGCACATTCTCAATATTGGAAAAAACATGTAACCAGACCCCCTGACCTTTCAAGGTCAGGGGGGTCTGGTTACCTTTTTTTCCAAAACTGATAACTTTCAGACTAGAAACCAGCAGATAATGCAAATAAGGTGAATAATGTTTTCATTTTATCATCTGGGCTATGAATGCAATATATAAATGTGTCAGTGACTTGTCTTCAAACCGTGTCGGTGAATTGTCTTCAATTGTGTCGGTAAATTGTCTCCAAAAACCGTGTCGACGAGTTGTCTTGTCAGTGAAGTTTCTTGTCCCCCCTCCCCCCTCTACAGTTTACCATTACAATAGGAAGCAGGGCTTCGTAATTTTTGTGGGAAGGGGGAGGAGGGAGGGGAGGGGGGTTGAATTAATATATTACCGGCACTCTAGCCAGCCCTATTAGACTTGGCTAGAGTGCCGGCACTCTAGACCTATTGGCTAGAGTGCCGGTACCTGAGTCTATCGTACCGATACCGGCACTCTAGACACTACTTCGATGAATAGCAAAGGTTAAGATCAGACTGCGCGGATGCCTGAAACAATCACTTCTGTCCTGGCCGCAGACGTTAAAGGGGCTCTTACACTGTCACGATTTTGGCCACGACTCACCACGATTTTTTAAATCGTGGTAAATCGTGAACAACGTCGTAGAGAAGTCGGCAGAGATCTTGAGGAATCGTGGTTGATCGTGAGAGTTCGGGAGTGACCACGACTGTTTTGGACATGTTCAAAACATTCGTGACGAGTCGGCATCAGTTTTCAAATCGTAGAGCGGTCGTAGAGAAATCGTAGCTCAGTCGTGAGCCGTCGTCGTGGTAATCGTGGCCAATCGTGAATAATCGTGACTGAATTCTACCACGATTGTGCTACGACGATACAAGATCATCTACGATGCCTCTACGATTCCGTTGCGACTGCCGTACGATCTACTACGATATCATGACGACTGCTCACGACAATGCAAGATTCATCAGGAATGCACTACGATTGATGACGACGCTAGCACGATTTATCCCGACGCTACGTCGAACGCACTACTTTCTCCACGTAACTTTGTACATATAATTACCCAAGCAACTATGGTCAACTGTCACCTGTCCCTCCTGTTCCTTTGCACCTCCAGTTGTTCAGCCATTGCAATGTCATTTTCGATCATGTCTTGTTCGAGCTGAACTAAATTTTGAAGATACAGAAGCCTTTGACCTGGCTGCAAAAACATTTTCGTCAGATGCTCTCTACAGAAATAGTTGAAACTGAATGACACTGTGCATTTGATGAACACTTTTATATACCCAGATCGTTATAAATCCTGACGAATCGGGAGAAGTCTTGGTTAATCGTGAGTAAATCGTATCGAATCCTCCATGATCGTACTGAGTCTTTGATCATCGTGGCTTGGTCGTAGAGCAGTCTTGCAGGGATCGTGAGAAATCGTGTATGATCGTCTGATATCTTGAAGCAATCGTGGGGCAGTCGTAGAAGAATCCTAGAGGATCGTAAGACATCGTGGTCGATCGTAGAGGATTGTTGTAAATCGGCTCCATTATCGTACAGCAATCGTGTTTGTTCGTAGAAGTGTCGTAGCAATGTCGTGAGTATTCGTAGGGTAGTGAAATCGGAACCGTGTATGCCCCGATTTGCCACGATGTTCATGGTCCCAATTGGTCGTGGACAGTCGTGGACAATCGTGGTCAAAGTCGTGACAGTGTAAGAGCCCCTTAAGGCTGGTCTTCGTTATCAGCGATTGGAGAACTTACAAGACAAGTTTTCTCGTGGCGTGACTAGTATGATTATTGATCGCAAAGGACAACATGTTCCCTCGGGCTCTGATCTTTAAAACAAACATTTTCGTCAGAGAGGTGAAAAGAATTTTACCTGGATTAACTGTCACCTCTGATTCTTACGCAAGGTTGCTCTGCTAGGCAGTGTATAGTTTTGCTGAGGTAAGCATTGTGATGTAATAAAGTTTTAAGGGAAACGAATGTCCCCTTCAGGGGAGGCAATACCTGCATAAGTATTTTTGTCTCCCAGGTCAATAGGGGTCAACACTTAAAGCAAAGAATTTGCTCCTGAGGAGCAAATTCTTTCCTCTAAGAGTTGACCCCTTTTTCCCGTGGGATAGAGCTTATAGAAAAGCGAACAGGAAGTTCCGAAAGTTGTCTCGCTTTGAAAAATGGCGGAATAACTAGCAGGTGTTCCCATTCCCCTTAATCTCTGGTAGCAATGCCGACAACAAACACGTTTTAACTGGCCTTAGAAATATTGTTCCTTTCAACTTTGAGTCGCTGCATGAAGCGGACTTAAATACGTCCATATTCTTTTAAGCTGTGCAATGAATGATAAAGATTTCTCAGTGACTGTCACTGTTTCAAACACAAATAAAATTTTTATTTTTTATTTTCACTGTTTGTGAAATCGATTTCTCATCGAACAATAAAATATACTTTAGATGTTAATTAGCTAAACGTTATCAATGTGTGACAGAAATTGCATCACGCACGTTTTCGCGTCATTCCGACGTTGATGACGTCACGTTTTTCCAGCTACGCAACGTAAATAATGCTACCGAGGCCAGACAAGCTTAGCGACTGCGGATATTATTTAAACTAAAATTTCAAGAGCACCATTTGATAAAGTTACATTCCAAACTGTTTTCCAGGTGCAAACTGTAGTCGATCTTCAATGGCTCGAACACCTTTCGGACCACGAACATCTGTTCGAGACAGGGGTAGTTCGAGCCACTGATGGATACTGTCAGGAGGCATAACAGGGTTAATTTTAATGTTTTCGATGTTCTATGATAAAAATGTATGCTGTGTGTACTCATTAGAATCGCCTCATCGAGGTGATTCTAATGAGTACACACAGCATACATTTGCAAGATAAAAGTTTAAAATCTCTTTTATCATCACGCACTACTTCTTATGCAGAGGAATTCCCTAGGGACTAAAAACGGGTTCGACTCAGCCATGGTAAACGAGCCATCGGTGTTCGAGCCATCGAAGTTCTACTGTACATTATACCCAGTTAACACGCTTCGACGCGATATCTCCCTGGAAAAAAAGTTTGCTCTCTATGATGATGGTTGACGCTTTGAAATTGCGTTACAAATTACAATATAAAGCATAGAAGAAACAGAAAATTTATTTATTGTTTTTTTTTCAGTGTAAGATCAATTTTTATTTCAGTCATGAACTCCAAATGAAGTATTTTCACTCGTGGCGAATTACTTATTTCTGTGTTCATTCGGTAAAATTAAAAAAAAAATTTGTTAACTTGTTTTTTGTATGAAACCATTGTGGGTTAGAGAAGTTGCGTTTCTTTTTCAGTTCAGTATATGAAATAGATGACACCTGAACAGCAGCTGATGGCTAGATGTATTAACCCTTTTTGTACCAAATGGAATCTTCCTCTTTATATATAGCAGGAGTCCACTTCAATATTAAGGGGTGTCAGGTTGTGTTTTCTTCAAAATTTATTTGGAAAATGGCTGAACTTTTAGCCTCGATGAGGCGGTTCTAACGTGTGCCCACAATCTATATTTTAGAGCAGAAATAAGAAAAATATCAGAATTTTTCATTTCAAAATTTTCGATTTTCGGCAGTAAAGTTTACAATGTATTTGTATAGGCGTGTTTTCGTAATGTGTGCTATCTTTTGAACGTCTTCGGCGATACAATCGATGTATGAATATCATATTATCATATGAGCCCCGCCAAGCGAATTTGTGTCTTCGAGCATTCCGTCATGACAAATTTTAACTGCGCATGCCCAGCCATTCAGAGGGGCCAGGGATATGGCTTTCTGTCTGAAGGTTTCTCTTGATTTACTGCTTGTATGAGCGAGCAGCAAAGGTTCTGGCGAGACTGCGCGGATGCGCAGGCTCGCCTGAACCTCCGCTGCTCGCATAGGCGATAAGTACCAAAATCGCTTGACGGAGCCCATATGACGTCGTTGATAAGCAGTGGATAACGTCGTGCAATAAAAGTCGTATGACCACATGTGTAATAACACTTAGGCGGGATTAAGTAACGTCATGACGACGTCCATGTCAACAATGCAGGCGATAAAATCCAATTTTTAATGGTCATATGATAAACAGAATCTTACACTCGTGGACATTTCATATGAAATTTATGAAACTCGCCGAAGGCTCGTTTCATAAATTTCATATGAAATGACCACTCGTGTAAGATCCTCTATATCTTATACGAGTGGTCATTTTATATGAAATTTATGAAATGCTACAGGGCGCGTTTCATAATTTTCACATGCCGGGTCGCGTTTTATAAATTTCACATGAAATGCACTCGTTCAACATCCTCTGTTTGTAATTAGAATTTTTTCTGTATATGAGAGGACTGGTTAGGATTTACACCTTCATGGATGGTAACTGCTTCAAAACATTTTCTCTTTTCAGTAGGTTTACTTGAAGGGCAATTCTTTCTTCGTTATCAATATGGGCCTGACTATATGGGTCTTTTCAGGATGTCTTAATTGCTATAAATGACCCTCGGCATACGGTATTCAACATAATTATCGCACGTGCTCTAATAAACGCACACTTATATTTATTCAAAAATATATTTTCATGGCAATTTAGAACACAACATGTTTCACCCTGTTCAAATCAGACAAATTAAGCTATTACATTCACTTATTGTTTAAGTAAGAGTATGCATAAGAGAAGCGAAGGCAAGGATCAGGTATCAATATAATTTCCTAACACCTCCAATCCAAGACACCAAACGGAAAGAAACACAAATATAAAATAACTTATCCATAATGAAAACATCCATTACGCAAACACGCCTATACAAATACATTGCCACCTTTATCGCCGAAAAAATGAAAAATTGATGATGAAAAATTGTGATATATTTCTTATTTCTGCTCCAAATATAGATTGTGGGCACTCGTTAGAACCGCCTCATCGATGCGGTTCTAACGTGTACCCACAATCTATATTTTAGAGCAGAAATAAGAAAAATAAGGTATACCCCCGGAAACCCCAGTTTTACTATATAAAAGGGGGCTTCAAGGGGGTCAAAACTATATAGGCGTGTTTTCGTGATGACTAGCGTATAGACGAAAGGACTATTCATGGGCAGGCTTATACGTAAGCGGTTAACCAGTACAGTGCACATTCTTTCGCCAGAAACTGACAACTGCCCTTCTTGAATGGCTAGCAAAATGGCCAACGGCTTTCCCAAATAAAAGGATATAAGCAAAGACATGCAAAGACTAAATACTAACGAATAATAAACCACGACAGAAGAACCATATACCCTATCTATTTCTCCAAGACCCGATGGGCGGGGGCGATAGAGGGCGTGACTTAGAATGAAAGAAGGTCGGCATATTAATTCGTTTCTACAACACACTTATCTTTCGTTTTCATTTTTTATGACCAACGTTTTATTTTTTGTCTTTATATTTATGTTTTTTGTTTGTCTTGTTTGTTTGATTTGGAGTTTTACGGTCCAGTCAACACTATTTTAGGTCATTTTTCAGCCTATCCACACTTTTCCTGGACAGGCTTATGCGTAAGCGGTTGACCAGTACAGTGCACATTCTTTCGCCAGAAACTGACAACTGCCCTTCTTGAATCAGCGGAAGGGAGAGAATAACCATAGAAATATTATTTATGCTACAAATTATTATTACGTCACATTAACAAGTCTGTGCAGCCCTCTAAACCCATTTTATATAGAGAAAACTGAGGTATACGGGGATATACATTAGTTTTTTCTTATTTTTGCTCCAAGACATAGGTTGTGGGTACTTGTTAGAACCGCCTCAATGAGGCGGTTCTAACGAGCACCCACAGCCTATGTTTGGAGCATAGATGAGAAATATATCACACATTTTCATAAAAAGTTACCATTTTGAGGATATGAAAGAATGCTCTACGTTACACGGGAGTGTTATTGTTAAACTTGTAGCGTCTGTTATAAACATCACGCTAACAAGTCCGTGAAACGACGACCCCTCTAAACCCCATTTTATATTGGGAAAAGTGGGGTGTAAGGGGGTAAACATAATCTGCCTTATTTTTGCTCCAAACCATAGATTGTGGGTACTCGTTAGAACCGCCTCATCGAGGCGGTTCTAACGAGCACCCACAATCTATGTTGAAAGCAGAAATAAGAAAGAGGTTACAATTTTTACCTAATATGCGTAATTTCTGACACCATGTTGGCCGCCATTATTTCACACGGACATGTTTTCCAAATGACGTAGTTGCTTCTCGTGTAAAAGTTTGTACAAGCTATGTCTTTCAAAAACACCTGAAATGTCTGAAATAGAAACGAATTATTAGAGAGTTCTTATTTCTCATAATTCCAACATCATTCAAGATACCGCTTATTGTTTTGATTTGTTTGATTGGAGCTTTAACGTCCCAGTCAACACTATTTAGGTCATTTTGGAGGCGTTGCTTCCAATTTTGTGGGACTTGTACCCGACAATGAGATGAAATGTTATCTTAAGCCCTACCGCCCAATGAAACCAATAGGGTTTATAAACATGGACTTGCACCACTTTGCCTGGGCAGGCTTCGTTTGTTTGTTTGTTTGTTTGTATTTGAGTTCAACGGCCCAGTTAACTCTTTTTAGATCATTTTTGAACCTGTCAGTTTACCTATCCACACTTTTTCTGGGCAGGTTTATACGTTTGTTTGTTTGTTTGTTTTGAGGTTTATCGCCTCCGTCAATACTATAAAGGTCATTTTGGAGACGTCGCTTCAATTCTGTGGGGCTTTTACCCGACACTGAGATGAAAGCCCTGTCCTCCAACGTAAACGGTTAACCAGTACAAAGCACATTCTTTCGCCAAAAACTGACAACTGCCATTCTTGAATCAGCGGGAGAGAATGACGGTTGATTTCATGATCAATATCAACGAAAGAATGTTGCCGACCCCGTCAGGTATAGCACCCGCATCCTCCTGATCACCAGTCAGACGCGCATCCGACTAAGCTACCGAGGTCGGCTGGGCAGGCTCAGACCCACTGGGCGGTTTACGAGTACTCATGTGCATACCGCTCATTGAAATGTCTAAGCGCACCGTGTTATTATTAGGCGACTACGGTTCTTTAAAAAATGTATTTGCTTCTAATGGGATTCATCATCTGGCTTTATTCTAAGCTATTGAAAACCACCACGAAAAGGCGCCTATATAATTTTGACCCCCTTGAACCCCACTTTTATATAGTAAAACTGGGGTTGCCGGGGTATACCTTATTTTCTTATTTCTGCTCTAAAATATAGATTGTGGGTACTCGTTAGAACCGCTTCGATGAGGCGGTTCTAACGAGTGCCCACAATCTATGTTTTGAGCAGAAAAAAGAAAAAAAATCACAATTTTTCATCATAAAATTTTCCTTTTTTTTTGGAGAAAAAGGTGGCAATGTATATGTTTAGGCGTGTTTGCGTAATGGAACAGAAGGGACAGATTCATATTGTGTTTGCAGGGTGTCTTTTTGTGTTTTTTTCAATCCCATATCTAAGCAAATAGCTCAGCCACTGATATCACTGATCGTCATATAGCTACAAACACATAACGTGCATACACGTTGAAAGAATGTCTTCAACATTGCTTCAACGCTGTTTGAACGTCTGCTGGGTACCTTTCCCGAAGTGTTCAAATTGCGCGAAAATAGACCATAATTCCATTGCTAAACATAGGTGTATTTATATAGAATTGAAAAGAAAAAATCGGCCCAGGGAAGGTTCGTCTTAAATATTTATACTACATCTTAAGTAATCAATTGAAAAAGCAAGTAAAATATTACAATTTATTATTAAAACCATTTAACGTATAAAATAGACGGAAAAATATTTACATGTTTCAAATTGAAATTGATGTACCAGGTTGTGATAAAATTTGTTGTTGCCTTTGTGTGGACATTCACGTACAGTGACATTCCACTGTTAAGACCACCTAAAGTAAAGACTATTTCTGCTTTGAAAACCTTATTTAGTAGGTTACAGTTATTCCTTCTGTATGTTTTCTGCATACACCATCACGAAAACACGCCTATGTAAATCGGCCCATAACAAAATCGGCCCATACAAAATCGGCCCATAGCAATTTCGATCCGCAATTTTAACGATGGTATAATTACTATGTTTGCATATAATTGATTTGCTTGCACGACCAATTAAATCAGTAGCATGTAAGTCGAAAATAGGATGAAAAAAAAATACGTTCAGTTTGAGAAATTAATATTCTTTCCTCAAATGATAAAAAAAAAAAAAAAAAAAAAAAAAAAATAGCACATCATATTAACAAGCCCGAGAAAATAATACCGCCGTTAACCCCACTTTATATAGAGAAATTTGGGGTTTTAAGGGGTAGGCCTATATGTTATTATGCTTATTTCTGATCCAAGACTTATGTTGTGTGTACTCGTTAGAACCGCTACCGTATGCTCGGGGTATAAATAAGACAAATATCTATCTATCTATCTATCTATCTATCTATCTATCTATCTATCTATCTATCTATCTATCTATCTATCTATCTATCTATCTCTATCTATCTATCTATCTATCTATCTATCTATCTATCTATCTATCTATCTATCTATCTATCTCACCGGCCCCGATAGCTCAGTTGGTAGAGTGTCCGCTCCGGGGAACGGGAGGTCTCGGGTTCGATCCCGGGCCGCGACATACCAAAGTCGTTAAAAATGGTACTAGCTGCTCCTCGTTTGGCACTCAGATTTACGGGATAGAGCTAGGACTGGTCGATCCAGTGTCAGGATAATGTGACTGGGTGTGGTATCATGTAATGTGTCTGGGACATGCTATCTATCTATCTATCTATCTATCTATCTATCTATCTATCTATCTATCTATCTCTATCTATCTATCTATCTATCTATCTATCTATACTCAGTCGGTCATATTTTGCCATAATCTCAGTTAGGTGGGTGGCTAAATTTAGAATTTAGCATAAAAAAATCATCACTGGATGAGCCAATAAAACTATTTACAATCCGATCACAGAGGTATCCTAAAACGCATACCTCCGAGTCTCAACCTTATACTGTGCGGGCTTTGAACTCCTCTGCGGTCTTGGCATTCACTGCAGAAGATGGAAGACTATTCCACTGAGGAATAGTTCTAGGGAAGAAAGAACTTTTCAGGGCATCACTATAGGACTGGTACCTACGATACTGTGAGTTATTTGCTCTTGAACATTAGGCCGATTGCAACACAAAGTAAAAAAAAGCAAGCAAGGGCCCAACAATTTCTACAATTCACCCAGCATAGACAACCCAGCTCGCTCAGCCGCACAGTATAGTCATGATCGCTGGAGGCGTGAGGAAACCTTGGCTACTCCACGAGCCCAACATACACAGCTCGACTTGCTCAGCCGCACAGTATGGTCATGATCACTGGAGGCATGAGGAAGCTTTGGCTACTTTATGATTCATAGTTACACACAAAAATCAGACTGCGCGGATGCACAGGCTGATGTGGGTCTTTCGTTGGGCCCCGGCGCTAGGCCCACATATAGCTGTCGATGCGCCTCTGTCCAATTACATTCATAAAACGAAACAGAAAGCAAGAAACACAGAAAGAATTAAAGACACGCATTAGGAGACAAAAACTTATGGCTGATTGGTACGTGCCCCAATAATGACTGAGGTTTGAATAATATGATAATTGTTCTGTTTGTTACTTTAAGGCACGTGTCTATATTAGGCAACAACGTAAAGTGATTATTGGTCATTTTGCTTTCCGACATGTGCCAACAATATAAACAAATAAGCAATGACCCCAGAACTACAATTTCCAAGTTCATAAATATACATTTTGTTTCTGAATAAACACACCCTCTTTTATATTATTTTTATTTCTTATCTGCCATTACAAAAGTTGCATTGCGAGAAACTCACATCTGAGGGAGGTAATTATTGAAATTAATGATACAGATGCCGAGCGGTGAAAAGGGGTAAAATAAATTGTATATACATGTATTTTATCATAAATTAACTATATCTTTCTTTTTTTTTAATGTTGGATGATAATTGACCCCTATAACAGCCTTGGAATCATTTATGGGCCGAAATTGCTATGGGCCGATTTTGTCATGGGCCGATTTTGACATGGGCCGATTTTGTTATGGGCCGAAATGACCCGGAACCGTTTACAGGGGTAAACATTATTTTTCTTATTTCTGCTCTTAAATATAGATTGTGGGTACTCTTTAGAACCGCCTGCATGAGGCGGTTCTTACGAGTACCCACAATCTATTTTTGAGCAGAAATAAGACAAATATCACAATTAATCGTCTGAATTTTTTTCGTTTTTCCGGCGGTAAAACTTACAATGTATTTGTATAGGCGTGTTTTTGTAATTTTGCCTTTGTTTAGGGACCTTTTAGGACCACTTTTGAACAGTCCCAAAGGCGGGTCAATATAGGAATTTTACTGTACTTAATTCAAGTAATAGATTTTGGGGGTGTCCGGTATTGTTTTGTTTGTTGTAAGTTTTGCCAAAACATCATATTCTTAGCAGTGGCTTAAATCAGACTCACAATGATAAATATAAAACCATTTTGGGGCTGGTAATTATGCTAACTCTGAACCAATAGGTCCATCATTGCCTGAGATGTCTAATTCTGCAACGAAAAGCCAGGTTTTTTCATCTCCGCATACTCTGGTTTTCGCGCATCTGATTTATGATCGGTTCAATATGAGCGTAATAATTTTGAAAGGGTCGTAAAACCAAAACAAAACAAAATTAAAATATATTTCGTCAGATCACATGTCATATCTCCGCCGTCGCTCCCTTGAGGCGGGGAGCGCCGACGTGGGTGTGACATTGTCCGAAAGATGAAAACCATTGATACTGACCTTTGGAAACCAGGGAGACGCAAAGATCTGCAGCATATTTGCAATCTTGAAATATGTTGGTATTTGTAATAGAGCCAAAATAAGAGACATAATCTTGAAAAGGACGTAAAACCGCAGAAAATTTGTCTCTCCCGCCCATACACATTACGTCGATGAAATTGGCAAAACTGTCGGAGGGGCCTTGAATCGCAGCACGCCTATTGAAATGTATACGGAATTTCGATGGCAAAATATTCCCCCAAAAAATCCGATATTCAACATATACGCCCCAACCACACACCGTGGATACTCGTTAGAACTACCTTTGCGAGGCGGCTCTAACGAGTACCCACAATCGAGCAATGTCCCCGAGCAGAATCCCAGTTTTATTATATGAAGACGGGTTTCGGGGTCTAAAATTAGAAAATTATACTTCTATAGGCGTGTTTCTGTTATTGACAATACATCAGCGTAAAACTGCTCACTTGATGTCGATTCGAAGTTGCTTTGACAGTGTTTGCCAACTTAGAATGTTACAGTAATCTTTTATAACTTTTCATATGTTTTGGGCTATAACTGAGTGCATATTTCTATAGTTTAAGGTGGACGTACCTTCTTATAAAGAAATTTAAAACCCATTCTCCACACTTAAATGTATCACTAAACTTTGTGTATTGTTTGAACTAGATATAACTACCACGTGCAACCCGTGCACTACTGTGTTCAGACATAATGACGTCGACCGGTGAACTTTTATGAATGGATTGAAAGGCTGTTGCATTACACTCCCTGGTATCATTAAAGTACTAAAGAAGTTGAAACTGCCCGACGTTGTTTCAACGGTATAACGTATATCTATCAAGACCGATGGGCGCACAATTAAAACTAACACCTGTGTGCTTCCATGCCACTACATTTCATGTTTAGGAGACCTAGCTACCAAAGGAAACTGTATTTGTTATAAGCTGTCATGTATCTGTTAGTATTGCATGTTGATATATTTCTCATGTTGTTTGCTAAATTGTAAACCTGAGATTGAAATAAAGTTGAAAGTATCTCGGAACACTTCTTTAAACCGAGGCCCCGTCTCCGTATGACCATAGCTGTTGGTGATATGTAAAACTCAAACACTCACTCATCTCGGAACACTAGACATATGGGGAATAAAATGGACTTTAACACAACAAATAAATTGAAACTGTTTCAGGTAAACTTTTTCTTTTTCTTTTCTTCTAAACCCAGTGTCAGCTAAACGAGACTAGGTCTGGAAATTTTGAGCATTCCCAGACTTGGTCATAATTAAGGGTTTTACTGAACGCCAAAAGAAATGCCCACAACGGTTAATATCTCAGTAAATTTATTCCCAAACAGAACAATCAAAATTTCACCATTTGCTTTGATAGAAAACTTCCTTAATTTCACGTCTACCAAAACAAACAAACAAAAAAAAAATGAGTTTACTCACTGCTGTTATTCCGTAATATTCTCCCATGTGGCACAACCATCAAAAACAAAAGTTCACAGATAGACACTTGATATACTCAGTATTGAGTATGGCATCCATTAGCTGCGACACAGCGTCTTGCATGGACCAGATTAAGGTATTGAGCCTAAATTGTGATTGTTGGGGAAGATGTGTCAGTCGGTTATGCCTATCTTGCCCGATACGATACGATACGATACGATACGATACGATATTTTATTAGAGTCTCACTTCCGTATATACAAAGTAAAAGACATAAAAAATCACATATGTATACATATACAGAACCATTCTTAAAAGAATTATGAGAGACTATTTAAAATTCTTTCATGTCTATTAAGACACAAGTAAATACACTCCGTCAGTGCAAAGCATCAAATCTTGCCCTCGGATGCCTATCTTGGTTGACGGTCATGGATGGTCGTTAATGCTAACGAGATACCATTCAATGGATAATTCTAGGATCCACTCCAAAATTGGAAGCGACAGCGCGAATCGTAACTCCAGCATCTAGTTGTCCAAGCGCTCGGTGGCGCTGGTTTACGTTCAGCCATGGCATCTGACGTCAATGCAAAATTATGCGTTTTAATTCGGATTCCTGTTACATGGCCAAATTGCTGTTATTTCATATTTGATTTTTTTTTACGTTTGGAAACCCTGTTTATCATTCACGTGTAGCTACGCTTGAGCAGACTGCATCGTGAAGGTCAGTACAGTGACTAACCACAGTTAGACGACTAGGAAGTTCATTAAAGGATATTTGAAACGAAGTTGAACTTGCGGGCGTTTCTTTTGACGTTCAGTTTAGTAAATAACGGATGTAAAAGGTATTCTGTGACGAAAAAATGTAGCTTTTGGACTGGGTGTATGGCTGGCATATTGCGATTATGATGATCTCGCAAGGAAAGAAGGTGGAGAGGCAACATTAGGCTTATACTGTTATCAGTGCCAGCATTCCTACCGATCCCGCTCCATATAGAGGCTGTAGAAATCACGATTCCTTAACATTTCAGATATGGCATTTATCAAGGATCTTTCTGTCTGCTTTCAAACCATTTGGTCTTGGAATCTATATTTGAACAGAAATAAGATTAAGATGAAAATTGTCGTTTTTCGGCGGTAAAATTTACAATGTATTTGAATAGGCGTGTTTCCATACTGAATGTCACAGGTCTTGAAGAAAGGTTTTAAGACAAAAATCGGGATTGCAAAGATATACACTTCTAACATGTTAAATGAATCGGACACCGTAGGAACCATTAACCCAATGTATGCTGTCACATGTCGGACAAGTCCATTTGTCATTAAAGGGGTGCTGAGTCATTTTTTTTTCTTTCGTTTCTTTTCTATTTTGACGTGAAATCTTCATAGCAAACATTGTAGTCCATGATCAGACGTCGTATGGTGTGTTGTCTGATCTGGGTCTGCGCTGTTACATGTAACCCACGCCCCTTTTCCGGGTTTCCAGATAAAAATGGGTTAATACATTACGAAAACATGCCTATACAAATACATTGTAAATTTTACCGCTGAAAAAACGAAAATTTTAAGATGAAAACTTGTGATATTTTTTTATATCTGCTCAAAATATAGATTGAGGGTACTAAAAATATCAACACATTTAAACAACATATCCTCTGAAGCCACTGGGCCGATTGTGTCCAAATTCCATATGTTATATGTTGTGTCCTTTGACTTAGAGACTGCCATGGGTTTTTAAAATACATGACTGCCAGTGGGCAGTGCCCACCGGAGCTCTGGTGAGCATAGTGGCCGATTGGTCTCTTGGTTTCGGCATGCTTACGGATACACAGCTTGTTTTTTTAAACCGTACCATTTCAAGTTTATTTAAGCTTATACATGTACAAACGTGTTTCTTTAACCTCAATTAAAACCATAATGATTACCCACAATCTATATTTTAGAGCGGAAATAAGAAAAAATAAGCTTTACCCCTGTAAACCCCAGTTTTACTATATAAAAAGGGGTTCAAAGGGGTCAAAAGTATATAGGCTTCTTTTCGTGATGTTTGCCCGAGATAGGTCAAGTGCTAGCCTTTTTGCCCAAAAACGTACATTGTGGATTCTAGCTAGAACCCCGGTTCTAACGAATACCTATGATATATGTATTTGTAGCAGAAATACACATACTCGAAAAATATGAAATATGTCGGAAAAATATCAGTTTTGGAAGAATGGGAGAAAAAAAAAAAAAACGAAAAAAAAAAAGAAACACCACATCACATACGTGTATGCTGTTAGGCCTAAAAACCTGTGTTTCCGTTAACACAACCGCCCATGATTTTTTTTTGCTGACCTTGATATTTTTATGGCAATCCAGATTTTTTTAACCTACTTACTTTAACATTTTATAGCATTATTAATAAAATTCAATATTATTTGAATGCTTTCTGGTTCAAAGGTTATTACATTGTTTCATTAATGACAAAAATCCGACCTACTGATTCTAATTGTTTGCTCACCAGAGCGGACGGCTCCGGGGGGTTTATTGGATAGGCAGTTGTCCGTCGTCGTCTGAACCATTATAGAAATATTAACCATATTGGCTGTTACAGGTTTTGTATTGTTTTAGCTCACCAGAGCCGAAGGCTTCAGGGCAGCTTATAGGATGGGCAATTATCCTTTGTCATCTGGCGTCTGGCGTCAACACATTTAAACAACATATCCTCTGAAGCCACTGGGCCGATTGTGTCCAAATTCCATATGCTGTCCTTTGACTTAGAGACTGCCATGGGTTTTTAAAATACATGACTGCCAGTGGGCAGTGCCCACCGGAGCTCTGGTGAGCATAGTGGCCGATTGGTCTCTTGGTTTCGGCATGCTTACGGATACACAGCTTTTTTTTTTAAACCGTACCATTTCAAGTTTATTTAAGCTTATACATGTGCATACGTGTTTCTTGAACCTTTATGTTATGATTATCTCAATTAAAAACATTCAGACATAACTATGTTTTTCTAGTATAAGTTCATTTTCAGGTAAATAAGGTTGTATCCAGGCGGTCAAACTTATGCCTAAAGCTCAATATTCTTAACCCTTTTAGTACCACAGGGAATCTTCCTCCTTATCTATAGTAATTTTGGTTGACAGGTTGTGTTTTTTTTTTCAAAATTTATTTTGAAAATGACTGAACTTTTAGCAAACAGTGGAGACCCTGATCAGACGCCGCATTCTGCGGCGTCTGATCTGGGCCTGCACGTTTTGCCAGGGTATCCGTTTTGGGGTTTCTGGTACCAAATGGGTTAATCAACTCGACCACAGGTGTCTAGAACACTTTGGATGTATAGTTCTACAACACATTGAATTATAATTTAATAGTGAAATGTTTTGTTTGTTTGATTTGATGTTTAACGTTCCCCTCAACACTATATAGGGTAATTTGGAGACATTGCTTTCATTTTTGTGGGGCTTTTACACGAAAATGAGATGAAATGACATCTCAAACCCTGCCGCCCAGTGAAATCAATAGGGTTTATATGCCTGAACAGTCTGAATTATACCCCTTTGCCTAGGCAGGCATACACCCACTAAGCGATTTCCATATATTCGTATGCAGTTGGTTTCAGCTCTGCATGGAAGCAAATGCAGTTCAGTCTGTTTCAGCAAGTCCCCATATGTGAAGGCACACGTTGTGATAAAGCATCCGTGCGACATAGTGCATCTTTTCACATCCCAAAAACGGATATTTTATTAGGAAATCATGTCCGTGTGAAATAATGACATCCAACACGGGGTCAGAAATGACAAATTTTAGGTAAAACGGATAACACCTTTCCTATTTCGGCTTTCAATTAAAGTGTAACTATACCAAATTTAGTGACACAGAGGCCTTTCTGATATTTAATCATCAGTTTGTCTAAACCCCAAAGTTTTGAAACCGAAACGGATGATGGACACGACCCGGCAAACACAGCACATCCCCCTCCGAGCATACACCGACCGACGTAGCTCATGAGAAAGGTCAACTGGAGGCATCAGGCAAGAGACGCCTACCAGGGAACTTATAGGCGTCCCCCACCGAGCCAACATCAGCAAACATGGCCCACACTCCGAGGAAGTCCCGGACATCAGGAAGGAGATGCCCAAAGTAGCGAGGCTTGCAAAGTTTATAATACTACAAAAAGTGGCAACCAAATTCGCTAAGATACATGTCCCACCTGACAAGTAAGTCTTAGTTTTAGAAAAATTAGAAATTTATACTGCAAAAATGAAAGATATAATATAGTTAATATTTAAATCATTACTTGAGTACTGACGTCAACACCGTCCGAAATATCAACCTCAGCACTAAGGAACGGATTCAACATAGATTGTGGGTGCTCGTGAACTTTATCATATGACGTCGCTAATAAGCAGTGGATAACGTCGTGTAATAAAAATCGTATGACCACACGTGTAATAACACTTTGGCGGGATTAAGTAACGTCATGACGACGTCCATGTCAACAATGCACTTTTCGTAGAAAACTTGTCAAATTAAAAGGCGATAAAATCCAATTTAAAGTAGTCATATGATAAAGAGAATCTTACACTCGTGGTCATTTCATATTAAATTTATGAAACTCGCCGAAGGCTCGTTTCATAAATTTCATATGAAATGACCACTCGTGTAAGATCCTCTATATATCCCATTCTTGCCCAAACATTCACAAATGAATGACTAACTTCCCTTCCTATTCCACTGTAAATAAGTCGGATGCTAATTTCAAACAAGGCTATGATAACACTTATAATGCTTCAACGTAGGGCCACCCAACATATTGCAGACATTGTCGCGTCTGCTATTAGCATGGCGCGATTTTGGCGTCCGGTTTTTCGTCCGATCATCTGTTCGTCCGTTTATCTGTTCGTCCGTCCTTGTGCACCCTAGGGTTCACCCTAATGGTCAAGTTTGTTTCTCAAGAACTATAAGAGCTTCATTAAAACTTTTATCTGGGATGGCAACTTAAATGCAAGCATCCACGTTTGACCTTGACCTACATTTTATGGTTCACTGACTTTGTAAAATATTGCGACCACCGTAGCGTTCACCCTACGGACAAGTTTATTTCTCAAGAGCTATAAGATATTAATTGGTGATATTTGATACAAACTTGAATCTTGGGATGGAAACGTAAATGCAAGCATCAATATTTGACCTTGATCTACATTTCATGGTTCACTGACTTTGTTAAATATTGCGACCACCCTAGCGTTCACCCTAATGGTCAAGTTAATTTCTCAAGAACTATAAGAGCTTCATTGATGATACTTGGCATAAACTTGTATCTGGGGCTGGCAAGTTAAATGCAAGCATCCATATTTGACTTGACCTACATTTAATGGTTCACTGACTTTGTAAAATATTGCGACCACCCTAGCGTTCACTCTAATGGTCAAGTTAATTTCTCAAGAACTATTAGAGCTTCATTAATGACACTTGGTACAAACTTGTTTCTATCTGGAGATGGAAACTTAAATACAAGCATCCATATTTGACCTTGACCTACATTGTATGGTTCACCGACTTTGTAAAATATTGCAACAACCCTAGCGTTCACCCTTATGGTTAAGTTCATTTCTCAAGAATTATTAGAGCTTCATTAATGATACTTAGTACAAGCTTGCATATAAGAATGGCAACTTTTATGCAAGCATCTATGTTTGACCTTCGCCTAGATGTCATGGTTCGGTGACTTTGCGGCCCCAAAGGCGCGAGTAGTATATGGGCCTCTATAGGGGCAATGACGTCACAAACTGGCCGACAAGATGGCCGCCATTTTGACCCTCGATGACCTCGCGAGGGTCGCTCTCGATGCGGTGTTTGAGACCAAGATGGCCGCCATTTATGACCCTCGATCACCTCGCGAGGGGTCGCCGGATGACCTTTGCGGAGCGGGGTGACGCGTTTAGTAGAAACGCCCTAGACCACGGGAGGGTAGCGTCTCGTCCTAGGGCACGGGGGTCTACTATATACAGGCTTATCTACAGGGTGGAGGGGTGATCCTTTTCTACGGATTATCGAACATACACAGATCGGGACTGATCAATCCGAATAATTTCTAGTCGGATGACCTTGATGGGGTCGCCTTTGTAGGCCAAGATGGCCGCCGGGTGACTGTTTAGACAGAGTCACCATATCCATCAGATCCGTATCCCACATGCTGTCCAGCCCTTCGACAATCACTCTAGATCTCCGAAATCTCGTTCTGGCCCCTCTCGTAAGCGAGTAGGCATCCTGTTTTGAAGCCATTTTACTTCGATCCGAGCCATATGGACCGGATAGGAGCGGCGAAGCTCGAGCCCTTCTTCTTCTTTTGACTAAATAAAATGCCAAACTATTTAGCAGACGCCAAAAAATTATAAATCGCATTATTTAGACTACTCTCTTTGCTGCATCGTCACTAAAAGATTGCAGAATGGCTAAATTCTTCGTTTAATACGTCGGCTGACCCTAGATGAACTTTCAGACCGGTGTAGGTCTTCACCACTAACTATCGCAAACTGGAACACTCCGTACTTATTAGTCATGGAGAATCCATTGTCATACATGGATTAGACCATTTATGATAATAGAACGTGGATCTATAATGAGAAAAACATTCGCCCATTTCGCACTCATTACGAGCACTCACCATTTCAAGCCTAACACCCTATAAATGGAACGAGGCAAACGGCGTAGATTCTGATGACACGACCCTAGGCAAACGGTACGGGCTAAGGCCCATTATACAGGAATGTCTTGAATCATGACTTTTTCATGAAAATCGGCAAGAGGCCTAAAATCATATCGTAGATGGTACATTTCTATTAAAGTTTTATCAAAATATCTGCAAAGGCGTGGCAGTTAATGCCATTTTTCAACTACCTGTCGATTCCACTCGTCTAAGATGGAAGAACTCATTCGGCTTAAATGGTCTTTGGTCAGCGTTTATCGCGTTACAGCGCTGTGTCATTAAATTCGACACCATTTCAAGCCTAAATGGCATACAGATAAATGCGCTATTTTTTTCTAACTTCGATTAGTTTATTTTATATATATCGCCATTGTCTAAATACTCCAGCAAGACGGAAAATTCTCTCCGTCGTAGATGAAAATTAATGAGAAAAACATTCGCCCCATTTCGCCCTTTGAATTGTCTTCACCCGTCTAAGAAACTCATTCGACTTAAATGGATTTATGTCACTTTTACCGCGTTACGGGTCGTTAAAATTAGATCGCATTAATTGTTTTTCAACACTTACCCAGGTATTAACTTTTCTGAATTTCGATGGTCTATTTTTAAACTTCAGCCGACCGAGCTCATCGGGGCTTGAAGAAAAAGATGGGGCTGCGCATACCTGAAACGGCCGCATTCTGGTAAGGTTCTAAGGCTGCCAAGGCAAAGCGGTGCGAGGAGGCCCCTATAAACCCTATCGGTTTCATAGGGCGATAGGGCTCGAGATGTCATTTCGTCTCCGTATCTTTTTTCTTTCTTATACCGCGATCGGTCACATTTAACCATTACTCGCAGGTGTACATTATATGCACTCAGGGTCGCAGGGTTGCCGGACAGCCTACGCAGTAATCGTGTAATTACGGTAGGGGTCTTCTTGAGGCCTCAATGGCCGAAACAAGCTAGTCTGGCCCAGAAATTTCCAGTTCTGTGGTGTATCCTTTGCTTCCTAATGATAACCCTTTCTAGAACATATTTGACGTCACTACTATATATACAGCGGTTGTCTGGGAATGTGTGGCGGCCGTAAAACGTCTCCCTACCCTACATCATAGTGTTGTTTATAATTTCTTGTCCTTTGGGATCATTGATTCCATTGCGGAATTTTGAAAATATTTGAGGGTCACTAATGAGGCCTAAATGGCCGAAATTAGCTAGTCTGCCCCAGAAAACATGTTCATTCCATATCTTCGAGTTCTGTGGTGTATTCCTTGCTTCCACAGGATAACCCTTTCTAGAACATATTTAACCTGCACAGGAGATGACTCTTCCTGCATAGGGGACCTCCAGTTAACGTCCCGAACCGAGGGACGGTACACCTTTTGGCTTTCACCCCCAGCAAATGATGCCACTGGAGCGTGTTAGGACACCGACCAAATTGTCTGCACTCGTCTAAGATGGAATAACTCATTCGGCTTAAATGGGGTTAGGTCAGTTCCTTCAAACGCCGTTTGATGACCTTTATGTTTTATAACAAATATTTTATCAATTTCGATACACGTTTTCTGCATATGCCTAGTGGCCCTTTTCGGGGACATTTGCAAACAGTGTGGGCCCAGATCATACGAGGCGTTCGATGTAGGTCTTGACCCCATTAATCTCGCAAAGCTTATCGCTAACTTAACACCGCTTTTATTGGAACACTCAATAATTTTCGGCAGATGATTCCATTGTGGGTTAGACCACGAGAAAAACATTCGTCCAGCGTACTGAGACCCATTTCAAGCATAAATGGCATATAGATTTATACACTGTTTTTTTCACCTTTGTTCTTTAACTTTATAAAGGTAGGGGTATTTAAACTGCACAGGAGACGACTCTACCTGCACAGGGGGGCCTCCAGTTAACGCCCCGATCCGATCGTCGGTGCAGTTTTTTGGCGTTCACCCCCGCAAATGATGCCAATGAACATCGAAATAATCACCGCCTCAGACATACATACACACAACAGAACCATTTCGTTAAAAATACGATATGGATGCGCGTTGAGGCGGATCATTAATGAAGGGTTTCGGGATTCCGACTCCGTGAGGCGGCGCTTCACGCCTAAGTTCTGGGCGTTTGTCCCTCAAAGACATGTTAAAAAATCAAAATAGTAACAGTACCGAATATCTACGTTACCGTGTTTAAGGCTTGATACGAAGAAAAATCGAAGTACTAGCAGTACCTAGAATTTACCTTATCGCGCATAAGGCTTTCTACGAAAAAATCAAGGTACTAATGGTACTCAAATTTTCCGAAAAAAAAAATCAAAGTGCAAAAAAACCCTTACATACTTATTTTGAGGAAAAAAATCAAAGTAAATTGTTTGGCACGAATAGGATTCGAACCTATGACGTCCATCTTATGAGGCAGTTGCTCTGACCGCTGAGATAAAGTGTCTGGATATACTTTCCTTAATATTACGGTGTCTTAAACTTTCAAAGCTCCACATAGCAAATGTGAAATATCCACACACACCGGCGTTTGTTAAAATGAGATGCCCCATCAAAGACATGTTAAAAGTCAAAGTAATAACATCTTAAATCCTAATTTAAGACATCCATCTATTCATCCATCAATCCATCCATCCATCCATCCATCCATCCAACCATATATAAGGCCTTCGTGACCCTGCCTCGGTAAGGCGGCTCGTAACGCATGAGTTTTAGGCGTTTAATTAATTAGAATGAGGTGGTCCCTCAAAGGATATGTTGTGGGTGCACGTTAAGACATGTTTAATGAGACTATTTATAGTAACTGACGTTTGTTTCTAAAATAACGACCTCATGAAGCTCAAACCATGAATGAAGCTAAATATAGTAACTGACGTTTGTTTCTAAAAATAGCCACCAAGCACACACACACAACACACAAAAAAATATTCACTGCACATACACCTAAAAACGCAAACTGCTTCAAACCCTAATTGAATGCGAAAAGTTGATAACGACATACCCAATCAGAGCATTGCGCCATCCTAACAGACAATAACTTCTATTAGATAAAGCCTATGTTTAATATGGCTACGACACATACCGATTGGTTGCTATTAATAACCGACCAATAATACTTATGCTGTGAACAAATGACAGCCTCGTTTTGAAATCGGCGAAGAAAAAACAAAGGTTGTAGTAAATAACTTCAGTCTCAAACGAATCCGCAAAGACAAAACACGACGCGTTCTGTTCGAGGTAGGATGGGAAGGTTTTTGACATTATTTCGCGCTTGCGGCGGAGATGAGAGCATACAAAATGATCTGCACGTAATTAATGAAGTTATTAATAACTGGAATTTCAACGAAAGGGTATATGTTAACCAGTCTTTGGGCACGTAAAATCGATTAAAGCCCCCCTACCCCCCCCCCCACTGGAATTCGTTTCCGCTGACCGTTCCAAAGCGGTTCTTTTGTCGCGGTTTATTTTTGTTATGGTTTGTCTTTGGCTGTTTGTGATGCTTATAGTATTCTGTTTGTGATAGCCTATTGGCCATTCTGTGGGAAAGTAACTGTCCTTTTGGCTTTCCGCTATTGGCGTTTCCATTAGGTCTGTTGTTTCATGTTTGTGCTTCTTTCCCTTTGGTGTCTCTGATGGGAGCTGTAGGTTGATTGTATCGATTTCTGATAATTGCCTTCACTTCTATTTTTTATATACATGGCACATTTTTGTCATTTGTGCACTGGAATCCGTTAAAAGAACGGGGTAGATAGTAGTTGTCCGTGTCCATTTTATATATCCTACATATATGGAAGCGTATTGGTACCCCCCTTATCTTGTTTTCTCGGTATTCAGTTTTTGTCGTAAAACTGTGTAAAGATCAGGTTATTACAACAAAATGTTAGCCGCAATTATTAGATAATTACCAGGATAACACGTTATATTTATTCCGTTATATATGTAATCTCGTTATAAAAAATCTTGTTATATATTTATAACGCAAAACTTATATGGTGTAATTCGTTTTCCAAACATCCAGTATTGTATTATCTCACCTTAATTTCACGGCGAAGTGTGAAAAGCTATTGCAGAAAGCGAAATGAATATCTTAATATTAAAGATATCTAAGTCGTAATCTCTCATGTGAACGATCAGAATTGGCGGGACTGGTGGCGCGCATGCTTCCGGTAGCAGCAAAATGGCCTCCTCCATCCATTTAGCCATCTATCCATATTCCATTTGTAAACCAGATATCGTGGGATTGATTTCGGGCTTCTCCAGACTTCCGGATGAGCTTAATCCGAGGTCCCGCCTGAATATAACTATAGCTGTTGGTGGGGCACAAACTCAAACAGACCTGCCTACTACCTACCCACATACCTACCATACTACCAACATCTTTTGAAAGAAAAAATCGAAAAAATAAATAATTAAGGTCTTCCTTTTTCCTTCTTGTTCCTTCTTTTACATCAATCCATTGTGATTGATTGTATTGGATTAAACGACATGTCAATATTTGTTTGTCTCCCAGAAAAAGGGAGAAAAAGACTGAAGTGATAATAAAGAAGATGAAAGAGAGGAACAGGGATGAAATATGAATAATAAATAAATAAATAAATAAATAAATAAATAAATAAAATGAGAAAGTGAAGAAACCTTAGAAACAAAAGTATTCCCCCTCTACCCTAACCTGCTGCAAGGACAGCATGCCTTGACCCACTGTAGAAACAATATCAGTTGGACGCCCAACCACGTAAGATTTCAAAAGGCGTGTTAAAAACTTTATAGATCTATTGCTGGCAGAGTTTGAAATTTACTAAAATTTCTGGACTGACTGCCGATTTCTCGATGTTGCTGGTGGGAAAGTAGAAGTAAAACAAAGATCAGGAATTGATACAATTAACTTACTCCATCCATAAAAGACACCAAAGGGAAAGAAATACAAACATTAAGCGACCAGACAATAATGGAAACCTAAACAAAGGAAGGCCATATGGACAGTCTGAATGAGCCGCCATTATTCTGTCCGACTGTGTGACGTCACTTATTCTCGCCGATATTCCTTATGACGACAAAGGTTTTTGCGATAGTGAAATAAATTTTATTGTATATCACAGCAAAATAAGACGACATCGTGATTTTTAAGAAGAATGCCGACAAAAAATATTCGTTATAAAAATTTCACGCAATTTATACAACGTCATATGTAATTTCTTATATCGACATTAATATACAAAGATGCAGCGAACACGATAACTTATATCATTGTCATCATGATTTATCATGGCTTGTCGACAAAACTATGTCAACATATTGTGTTATTATTGTGTTTCTCGGTATAAATTTGTGTAGCGAAAAAATCTTCAGGGGGGTACCAATACGCTTCCATATACATACACTCAATCCAAATGATGGATTCCCAAAACGCGATTCTTTATTGCACAAAACGCGATTCCTTATTGCACAAAACGCGATTCCTTATTGCACAAAACGCGATTCCTTATTGCACAAAACGCGATTCCTTATTGCAAAAAACGCGATTCCTTATTGCACAAAATGAGATTCCTTATTCCACAAAACGCGATTCCTTATTGCATAAAACGCGATTCCTTAATGCACAAAATGAGATTTCTTATGGCACAAAACGCGATTCCTTATTACAGAAAACGCGATTCCCTTTTGCACAAAACGCGATTCCTTATTGCACAAAATGCGATTCCTTATTGCACAAAACGCGTTTCCTTATTGCACAAAACGCGATACCTTATAACACAAAACGCGATTCCTTATTGCACAAAACGGATTCCTTATTGCACAAAACGCTATTCCTTATTGCACAAAACGAGATTCCTTATTACACAAAACGGGATTCCTTATTGCACAAAACGGGATTCATTATTGCACAAAACGCGATTCTTTATTGCACAAAACGCGATTCCTTAATGCACAAATTGAGATTTCTTATTGCACAAAACGCGATTCCTTATTACACAAAACGCGATTCATTATTGCACAAAACGCGATTCCTTATTGCACAAATCGCGATTCCTTATTGCAAAAACGCGATTCCTTATTGCACAAAATGAGATTCCTTATTGCACAAAACGCGATTCCTTATTGCATAAAACGCGATTCCTTATTGCACAAAACGCGATTCCTTAATGCACAAAATGAGATTTCTTATTGCACAAAACGCGATTCCTTATTACAGAAAGCGCGATTCCCTTTTGCACAAAACGCGTTTCCTTATTGCAGAAAACGCGATACCTTATTACACAAAACGCGATTCCTTATTGCACAAAACTGGATTCATTATTGCACAAAACGCTATTCCTTATTGCACAAAACAAGATTCCTTATTACACAAAACGAGATTCCTTATTGCACAAAACGGGATTCATTATTGCACAAAACGCGATTCTTTATTGCACAAAACGCGATTCCTTAATGCACAAAATGAGATTTCTTATTGCACAAAACGCGATATCTTATTGCACAAAACGCGATTCCTTATTGCACAAAACGCGATTCCTTATTGCACAAAACGCGATTCCGAATTGCACAAAATGATATTCCTTATTGCACTAAACGCGATTCCTTATTGCACAAAACGCGATTCCTTATTGCACAAAACGGAAATCCTTATTGCACAAATTGCGATTCCTTATTGCACAAAACGCTATTCCTTATTGCACAAAATGAGATTCCTTATTGCCCAATTCCTTATTGTACAAAACGCGATTCCTTATTGCACAAAATGAGATTCCTAATTGCACAAAACGCGATTCCTTATTGCACAATACGCGATTCCTTATTGCACAAAACGCGATTCCTTATTGGACAAAACGCGATTCCTTATTGCACAAAACGCGATTCCTTATTGCACAAAACGCGATTCCTTATTGCACAAAACGCGATTCCTTATTGCATAAAACGCGATTCCTTATTGCACAAAACGCGATTCCTTTATGCACAAAATGAGATTTCTTATTGCACAAAACGCGATTCCTTATAACAGAAAACGCGATTCCCTTTTGCACAAAACGCGTTTCCTTATTGCAGAAAACGCGATACCTTATTACACAAAACGCGATTCCTTATTGCACAAAACTGTATTCATTATTGCACAAAACGCTATTCCTTATTGCACAAAACAAGATTCCTTATTACACAAAACGGGATTCCTTATTGCACAAAACGAGATTCATTATTGCACAAAACGCGATTCTTTATTGCACAAAACGCGATTCCTTATTGCACAAAACGCGATTCCTTATTGTAGAAAACGCGATTCCTTATTGCACAAAACGCGATTCCTTATTGCACAAAACGCGATTCCTTATTGCAAAAACGCGATTCCTTTTTGCACAAAATGAGATTCCTTATTCCACAAAACGCGATTTTCTTATTGCATAAAACGCGATTCCTTATTGCACAAAACGCGATTCCTGAATGCACAAAATGAGATTTCTTATTGCACAAAACGCGATTCCTTATTACAGAAAACGCGATTCCCTTTTGCACAAAACGCGATTCCTTATTGCACAAAATGCGATTTCTTTTTGCACAAAACGCGTTTCCTCATTGCAGAAAACGCAATACCTTATAACACAAAACGCGATTCCTTATTGCACAAAACGGGATTCATTATTGCACAAAACGCTCTTCCTTATTGCACAAAACGAGATTCCTTATTACACAAAACGGGATTCCTTATTGCACAAAACGGGATTCATTATTGCTCAAAACGCGATTCCTAATTGCACAAAACGCGATTCCTTAATGCACAAAATGAGATTTCTTATTGCACAAAACGCGATTCCTTATTGCACAAAACGCGATTCCTTATTGCACAAAACGCTATTCCTTATTGCACAAAATGAGATTCCTTATTGCCCAAAACACGATTCCTTATTGTACAAAACGCGATTCCTTATTGCACAAAATGAGATTCCTAATTGCACAAAACGCGATTCCTTATTGCACAAAACGCGATTCCTTATTGCACAAAACGCGATTCCTTATTGCACAAAACAAGATTCCTTATTACACAAAACGAGATTCCTTATTGCACAAAACGGGATTCATTATTGCACAAAACGCGATTCTTTATTGCACAAAACGCGATTCCTTAATGCACAAAATGAGATTTCTTATTGCACAAAACGCGATATCTTATTGCACAAAACGCGATTCCTTATTGCACAAAACGCGATTCCTTATTGCACAAAACGCGATTCCTTATTGCACAAAACGCGATTCCGAATTGCACAAAATGATATTCCTTATTGCACTAAACGCGATTTCTTATTGCACAAAACGCGATTCCTTATTGCACAAAACGGAAATCCTTATTGCACAAATTGCGATTCCTTATTGCACAAAACGCTATTCCTTATTGCACAAAATGAGATTCCTTATTGCCCAATTCCTTATTGTACAAAACGCGATTCCTTATTGCACAAAATGAGATTCCTAATTGCACAAAACGCGATTCCTTATTGCACAAAACGCGATTCCTTATTGCACAAAACGCGATTCCTTATTGGACAAAACGCGATTCCTTATTGCACAAAACGCGATTCCTTATTGCACAAAACGCGATTCCTTATTGCATAAAACGCGATTCCTTATTGCACAAAACGCGATTCCTTTATGCACAAAATGAGATTTCTTATTGCACAAAACGCGATTCCTTATAACAGAAAACGCGATTCCCTTTTGCACAAAACGCGTTTCCTTATTGCAGAAAACGCGATACCTTATTACACAAAACGCGATTCCTTATTGCACAAAACTGTATTCATTATTGCACAAAACGCTATTCCTTATTGCACAAAACAAGATTCCTTATTACACAAAACGGGATTCCTTATTGCACAAAACGAGATTCATTATTGCACAAAACGCGATTCTTTATTGCACAAAACGCGATTCCTTATTGCACAAAACGCGATTCCTTATTGTAGAAAACGCGATTCCTTATTGCACAAAACGCGATTCCTTATTGCACAAAACGCGATTCCTTATTGCAAAAACGCGATTCCTTTTTGCACAAAATTAGATTCCTTATTCCACAAAACGCGATTTTCTTATTGCATAAAACGCGATTCCTTATTGCACAAAACGCGATTCCTGAATGCACAAAATGAGATTTCTTATTGCACAAAACGCGATTCCTTATTACAGAAAACGCGATTCCCTTTTGCACAAAACGCGATTCCTTATTGCACAAAATGCGATTTCTTTTTGCACAAAACGCGTTTCCTCATTGCAGAAAACGCAATACCTTATAACACAAAACGCGATTCCTTATTGCACAAAACGGGATTCATTATTGCACAAAACGCTCTTCCTTATTGCACAAAACGAGATTCCTTATTACACAAAACGGGATTCCTTATTACACAAAACGGGATTCCTTATTGCACAAAACGGGATTCATTATTGCTCAAAACGCGATTCCTAATTGCACAAAACGCGATTCCTTAATGCACAAAATGAGATTCCTTATTGCACAAAACGCGATTCCTTATTGCACAAAACGCGATTCCTTATTGCACAAAACGCGATTCCTTATTGCACAAAACGCGATTCCTTATTGCAGAAAATGAGATTCCTTATTGCACAAAACGCGATTCCTTATTGCACAAAACGCGATTCCTTATTGCATAAAACGCGATTCCTTATTGCACAAAACGCGATTCCTTTATGCACAAAATGAGATTTCTTATTGCACAAAACGCGATTCCTTATTACCGAAAACGCGATTCCCTTTTGCACAAAACGCGTTTCCTTATTGCAGAAAACGCGATACCTTATTAAACAAAACGCGATTCCTTATTGCACAAAACTGTATTCATTATTGCACAAAACGCTATTCCTTATTGCACAAAACAAGATTCCTTATTACACAAAACGGGCACAAAACGCGATTCTTTATTGCACAAAACGCGATTCCTTATTGCACAAAACGCGATTCCTTATTGTAGAAAACGCGATTCCTTATTGCACAAAACGCGATTCCTTATTGCACAAAACGCGATTCCTTATTGCAAAAACGCGATTCCTTTTTGCACAAAATGAGATTCCTTATTCCACAAAACGCGATTTTCTTATTGCATAAAACGCGAATCCTTATTGCACAAAACGCGATTCCTTAATGCACAAAATGAGATTTCTTATTGCACAAAACGCGATTCCTTATTACAGAAAACGCGATTCCCTTTTGCACAAAACGCGATTCCTTATTGCACAAAATGCGATTTCTTTTTGCACAAAACGCGTTTCCTCATTGCAGAAAACGCAATACCTTATAACACAAAACGCGATTCCTTATTGCACAAAACGGGATTCATTATTGCACAAAACGCTCTTCCTTATTGCACAAAACGAGATTCCTTATTACACAAAACGGGATTCCTTATTGCACAAAACGAGATTCATTATTGCACAAAACGCGATTCTTTATTGCACAAAACGCGATTCCTTATTGCACAAAACGCGATTCCTTATTGTAGAAAACGCGATTCCTTATTGCACAAAACGCGATTCCTTATTGCACAAAACGCGATTCCTTATTGCAAAAACGCGATTCCTTTTTGCACAAAATGAGATTCCTTATTCCACAAAACGCGATTTTCTTATTGCATAAAACGCGATTCCTTATTGCAGAATACGCGATTCCTGAATGCACAAAATGAGATTTCTTATTGCACAAAACGCGATTCCTTATTACAGAAAACGCGATTCCCTTTTGCACAAAACGCGATTCCTTATTGCACAAAATGCGATTTCTTTTTGCACAAAACGCGTTTCCTCATTGCAGAAAACGCAATACCTTATAACACAAAACGCGATTCCTTATTGCACAAAACGGGATTCATTATTGCACAAAACGCTCTTCCTTATTGCACAAAACGAGATTCCTTATTACACAAAACGGGATTCCTTATTGCACAAAACGGGATTCCTTATTGCACAAAACGGGATTCATTATTGCTCAAAACGCGATTCCTAATTGCACAAAACGCGATTCCTTAATGCACAAAATGAGATTCCTTATTGCACAAAACGCGATTCCTTATTGCACAAAACGCGATTCCTTATTGCACAAAACGCGATTCCTTATTGCACAAAACGCGATTCCTTATTGCATAAAACGCGATTCCTTATTGACAAAACGCGATTCCTTTATGCACAAAATGAGATTTCTTATTGCACAAAACGCGATTCCTTATTACCGAAAACGCGATTCCCTTTTGCACAAAACGCGTTTCCTTATTGCAGAAAACGCGATACCTTATTAAACAAAACGCGATTCCTTATTGCACAAAACTGTATTCATTATTGCACAAAACGCTATTCCTTATTGCACAAAACAAGATTCCTTATTACACAAAACGGGCACAAAACGCGATTCTTTATTGCACAAAACGCGATTCCTTATTGCACAAAACGCGATTCCTTATTGTAGAAAACGCGATTCCTTATTGCACAAAACGCGATTCCTTATTGCACAAAACGCGATTCCTTATTGCAAAAACGCGATTCCTTTTTGCACAAAATGAGATTCCTTATTCCACAAAACGCGATTTTCTTATTGCATAAAACGCGAATCCTTATTGCACAAAACGCGATTCCTTAATGCACAAAATGAGATTTCTTATTGCACAAAACGCGATTCCTTATTACAGAAAACGCGATTCCCTTTTGCACAAAACGCGATTCCTTATTGCACAAAATGCGATTTCTTTTTGCACAAAACGCGTTTCCTCATTGCAGAAAACGCAATACCTTATAACACAAAACGCGATTCCTTATTGCACAAAACGGGATTCATTATTGCACAAAACGCTCTTCCTTATTGCACAAAACGAGATTCCTTATTACACAAAACGGGATTCCTTATTGCACAAAACGGGATTCATTATTGCACAAAACGCGATTCCTAATTGCACAAAACGCGATTCCTTAATGCACAAAATGAGATTTCTTATTGCACAAAACGCGATTCCTTATTGCACAAAACGCGATTCCTTATTGCACAAAACGCGATTCCTTATTGCACAAAACGCGATTCCTTATTGCAGAAAATGAGATTCCTTATTGCACAAAACGTGAATCCTTATTGCATAAAACGCGATTCCTTATTGCCCAAAACGCGATTCCTTAATGCACAAAATGAGATTTCTTATTGCACAAAACGCGATTCCTTATAACACAAAACGCGATTCCTTATTGCACAAAATGCGATTCCTTATTGCACAAAACGCGTTTCCTTATTGCAGAAAACGCGATACCTTATTACACAAAACGCGATTCCTTATTGCACAAAACTGGATTCCTTATTGCACAAAACGCGTTTCCTTATTGCAGAAAACGCGATACCTTATTACACAAAACGCGATTCCTTATTGCACAAAACTGGATTCATTATTGCAGAAAACGCTATTCCTTATTGCACAAAACGAGATTCCTTATTGCACAAAACGGGATTCCTTATTGCACAAAACGGGATTCATTATTGCACAAAACGCGATTCTTTATTGCACAAAACGCGATTCTTTAATGTACAAAATGAGATTTCTTACTGGCCAAAACGCGATATCTTATTGCACAAAACGCGATTCCTTATTGCACAAAACGCGATTCCTTATTGCACAAAACGCGATTCCTTATTGTACAAAACGGGAATCCTTATTGCACATATTGCGATTCCTTATTGCACAAAACGCTATTCCTTATTGCACAAAATGAGATTCCTTATTGCACAAAACGCGATTCCCTATTGCACAAAACGCGATTCCTTATTGCAAAATATGAGATTCCTTATTGCACAAAACGAGATTCCTTATTGCACAAAAGCGATTTCTTATTGAACAAAACGCGATTCTTTTATGCACAAAACGCGATTCTTTTATGCACAAAACGCGATTCCTTATTGCACAAAATGTGATTCCTTATTGCAGAAAACGCGATTCCTTATTACACAAAACGGGATTCCTTATTACACTAAACGGCGATTCCGTATTGCACAAAACGCGACTCCTTATTGCAAAAAAAGCGATTCCTTATTGCACAAACGCGATTCCTTATTGCAGAAAACGCGATTCCTTATTGCACAAAACGCGATTCCTGAATGCACAAAATGAGATTTATTGTACAAAACGCGATTCCTTAATGCACAAAATGAGAATTATTGCACAGAAAGCGATTCCTTAATGCACAAAACGAGATTTCTTATTTCACAAAACGCGATTCCTTATTGCAGAAAACGCGATTCCTTATTGCATAAAACGCGATTCCTTATTGCAAAAACGCGATTCCTTATTGCACAAAACGCGATTCCTTATTGCAAAAAACGCGATTCCTTATTGCACAAAACGCGATTCCTTATTGCACAAAATGAGATTCCTTATTGCACAAAACGCGATTCCTTCTTGCAGAAAACGCGATTCCTTATTGCATAAAACGCGATTCCTTATTGCACAAAATGAGATTCCTTATTGCACAAAACGCGATTCCTTATTGCACAAAACGCGATTCTTTTATGCACAAAACGCGATTCCTTATTGCACAAAATGAGATTCCTTATTGCAGAAAACGCGATTCCTTATTACACAAAACGGGATTCCTTATTACACAAAACGCGATTCCTTATTGTAGAAAACGCGATTCCTTATTGCACAAAACGCGACTCTTATTGCAAAAACGCGATTCCTTATTGCACAAACGCGATTCCTTATTGCAAAAACGCGATTCCTTATTGCACAAAACGCGATTCCTGAATGCACAAAATGAGATTTATTGTACAAAACGCGATTCCTTAATGCACAAAATGTTATTTATTGCACAGAAAGCGATTCCTTATTGCACAAAACGAGATTTTTCATTTCACAAAACGCGATTCCTTATTGCAGAAAACGCGATTCCTTATTGCACAAAACGCGATTCCTGAATGCACAAAATGAGATGTATTGTACAAAACGCGATTCCTTAATGCACAAAATGTTATTTATTGCACAGACAGCGATTCCTTAATGCACAAAACGAGATTTCTCATTTCACAAAACGCGATTCCTTATTGCAGAAAACGCGATTCCTTATTGCACAAAACGCGCTTCCTTATTGCACAAAACGCGATTCCTTATTGCAAAAATGAGATTCCTTATTGCAAAAAAAAATAAATATTCCTTATTGCAATAAACATGATTCCTTATTGCAGAAAATGAGATTCCTTAATGACAAAAACGTGATTCATTGTTGACAAAAACGTCTATTTAAAACTTCAGCCGCCCCCCGCTGATCGGGCCTTGAAGAAAAAGATGGAGCTGCACGATGCTTCCAAGCTGAAACCGCATACTGGTAAGGTTTTAAGGTTGTCCAAGGCAAAGCGGTGCGAGTCGGCCAGTTCACGTTTATAAACATGGTTTTCATCGGGCGACAGGGCTTGAGATGTCATTTCATCTCAATGACGTGTCCAAAGTCACACAAAATTGGAAGCAACGTCTCCAAAATGACCTTTACAGTGTTGACGGGGACGTTAAACTTCAAATCCGACCTAACATCATTACAACTGGTTATGAAATACTCCGGGAAGACGGAAAATTACCTCTGTCGTAGATAGCTTAATGTATTGGACGAAAAGGTATTAAAATTAATGAGAAAATATTCGCCCAGTTCGCACTTTGAATTGTCTGCACTCGTCTAAGATGGAAGAACTCATTCGGCTGAAATGGGGTTAGGTCAGTTCCTTTTAACGCCGTTTGAACATGTTAAGACTAGATGACCTTTATGTATTATAACAAGCTTTTCGCAATTTCAGTACACGTTTCCCACATATGCCTAGTGGCCCTTTTGGGGACATTTGCAAATATTGCATAAAAATAGATACCTTATAGCAAAAATTGGATTCCTTATTGCAAAAATTTGATTCCTTATGGCAAAAAACGTGATTCCTTATTGCACATAATGAGATTCCTTATTGCACAAAACGCGAATCTTTATTGCGCAAAACGCGATTCCTTATTGCACTAAACGCGATTCCTTATTACACAAAACGGCATTCCTTATTACCCAAAACGTAATCCCTTATTGCAAAAAATGGATTCCTTTTTGCAAAAATATGATTCCATATTGCCAATAAAACTGCGATTCCACACACACTCACACACACCAACACAACACGCCACACACCACCACCCGCCATCACCACCACCAAGTACGGTTTCCAGTCGGACATGTGCACTTTTCTCAAATCATACAATTTGAGAAAAGTGTCCGACTAGAAAACGCGTTTTGTGCAATAAGGATTCTCATTTTGTGCAATAAGGAATCGCGTTTTGTGCAATAAGGAATCGCGTTTTGTGCAATAAGGAATCTCATTTTGTGCAATAAGGAATCGCGTTTTGTGCAATAAGGAATCGCGTTTTGGGCAATAAGGAATCTCATTTTGTGCAATAAGGAATAGCGTTTTGTGCAATAAGGAATCGCAACTTGTGCAATAAGGATTCCCGTTTTGTGCAATAAGGAATCGCGTTTTGTACAATAAGGAATCGCGTTTTGTGCAATAAGGAATATCATTTTGTGCAATTAGGAATCGCGTTTTATGCAATAAGGAATCGCGTTTTGTGCAATAAGATATCGCGTTTTGTGCAATAAGAAATCTCATTTTGTGCATTAAGGAATCGCGTTTTGTGCAATAAAGAATCGCGTTTTGTGCAATAATGAATCTCGTTTTGTGCAATAAGGAATCCCGTTTTGTGTAATAAGGAATCTTGTTTTGTGCAATAAGGAATAGCGTTTTGTGCAATAATGAATACAGTTTTGTGCAATAAGGAATCGCGTTTTGTGTAATAAGGTATCGCGTTTTCTGCAATAAGGAAACGCGTTTTGTGCAAAAGGGAATTGCGTTTTCTGTAGTAAGGAATCGCGTTTTGTGCAATAAGAAATTTCATTTTGTGCATAAAGGAATCGCGTTTTGTGCAATAAGGAATCGCGTTTTATGCAATAAGGAATCGCGTTTTGTGCAATAAGGAATCGCGTTTTGTGCAATAAGGAATCTCATTTTCTGCAATAAGGAATCGCGTTTTGTGCAATAAGGAGTCGCGTTTTGTGCAATAAGGAATCGCGTTTTGTGCAATAAGGAATCGCGTTTTGTGCAATAAGGATTCTCATTTTGTGCAATAAGGAATCGCGTTTTGTGCAATAAGGAATCGCGTTTTGTGCAATAAGGAATCGCGTTTTGTGCAATAAGGAATCTCATTTTGTGCAATAAGGAATCGCGTTTTGTACAATAAGGAATCGCGTTTTGGGCAATAAGGAATCTCATTTTGTGCAATAAGGAATAGCGTTTTGTGCAATAAGGAATCGCAATTTGTGCAATAAGGATTCCCGTTTTGTGCAATAAGGAATCGCGTTTTGTGCAATAAGAAATCGCGTTTTGTGCAATAAGGAATATCATTTTGTGCAATTAGGAATCGCGTTTTGTGCAATAAGGAATCGCGTTATGTGCAATAAGGAAATGCGTTTTGTGCAAAAGGGAATCGCGTTTTCTGTAATAAGGAATCGCGTTTTGTGCAATAAGAAATCTCATTTTGTGCATTAAGGAATCGCGTTTTGTGCAATAAGGATTCGCGTTTTATGCAATAAGAAAATCGCGTTTTGTGGAATAAGGAATCTCATTTTGTGCAAAAAGGAATCGCGTTTTTGCAATAAGGAATCGCGTTTTGTGCAATAAGGAATCGCGTTTTGTGCAATAAGGAATCGCGTTTCCTACAATAAGGAATCGCGTTTTGTGCAATAAGGAATCGCGTTTTGTGCAATAAAGAATCGCGTTTTTTGCAATAAGGAATCGCGTGTTTGCAATAATAACTCAGGGAATCCATCATTTGGATGGAGTGTATGGAGGATATATAAAATGGACACGGACAACTACTATCTACCCCGTTCTTTTAACGGATTCCAGTGCACAAATGACAAAAATGTGCCATGTATATAAAAAATAGAAGTGAAGGCAATTATCACAAATCGATACAATCAACCTACAGCTCCCATCAGAGACACCAAAGGGAAAGAAGCACAAACATGAAACAACAGATCTAATGGAAACGCCAATAGCGGAAAGCCAAAAGGACAGTTACTTTCCCACAAAATGGCCAATAGGCTATCCAAAACAAAATAATATAAGCATCACAAACAGCCAAAGACAAACCATAACAAAAAATAAACCGCGACAAAAGAACCGCTTTGGAACGGTCAGCGGAAACGAATTCCACTGGGGGGTGGGGGGTGGCTTTAATCGATTTTACGTGCCCAAAGACTGGTTAACATATACCCTTTCGTTGAAATTCCAGTTATTAATAACTTCATTAATTACGTGCAGATCATTTTGTATGCACTCATCTCCGCCGCAAGCGCGATATAATGTCAGAAACCTTCCCATCCTACCTGGAACAGAACGCGTCGTGTTTTGTCTTTGCGGATTCGTTTGAGACTGAAGTTATTTACTACAACCTTTGTTTTTTCTTCGCCGATTTCAAAACGAGGCTGTCATTTGTTCACAGCATAAGTATTATTGGTCGGTTATTAATAGCAACCAATCGGTATGTGTCGTAGCCATATTAAACATAGGCTTTATCTAATAGAAGTTATTGTCTGTTAGGATGGCGCAATGCTCTGATCGGGTATGTCGTTATCAACTTTTCGCATTCAATTAGGGTTTGAAGCAGTTTGCGTTTTTAGGTGTATGTGCAGTGAATATTTTTTGTGTGTTGTGTGCGTGTGCTTGGTGGCTATTTTTAGAAACAAACGTCAGTTACTATATTTAGCTTCATTCATGGTTTGAGCTTCATGAGGTCGTTATTTTAGAAACAAACGTCAGTTACTATAAATAGTCTCACTAAACATGTCTTAACGTGCACCCACAACATATCCTTTGAGGGACCACCTCATTCTAATTAATTAAACGCCTAAAACTCATGCGTTACGAGCCGCCTTACCGAGGCAGGGTCACGAAGGCCTTATATATGGTTGGATGGATGGATGGATGGATGGATGGATTGATGGATGGATGGATGGATGGATGTCTTAAATTAGGATTTAAGATGTTATTACTTTGACTTTTAACATGTCTTTGAGGGGTGCATCTCATTTTAACAAACGCCAGTGTGTGTGGATATTTCACATTTGCTATGTGGAGCTTTGAAAGTTTAAGACACCGTAATATTAAGGAAAGTATATCCAGACACTTTATCTCAGCGGTCAGAGCAACTGCCTCATAAGATGGACGTCATAGGTTCGAATCCTATTCGTGCCAAACAATTTACTTTGATTTTTTGCCTCAAAATAAGTATGTAAGGGTTTTTTGTACTTTGATTTTTTTTTTTCGGAAAATTTGTGTACCATTAGTACTTTGATTTTTTCGTAGAAAGCCTTATGCGCGATAAGGTAGATTCTAGGTACTGCTAGTACTTTGATTTTTCTTCGTATCAAGCCTTAAACACGCTAACGTAGATATTCAGTACTGTTACTATTTTGTTTTTCAACATGTCTTTGAGGGACAAACGCCCAGAACTTAGGCGTGAAGCGCCGCCTCACGGAGTCGGAATCCCGAAACCCTTAATTAATGATCTGCCTCAACGCGCATCCATATCGTATTTTTAACGAAATGGTTCTGTTGTGTGTATGTATGTCTGAGGCGGTGATTATTTCGATATTCATTGGCATCATTTGCGGGGGTGAACGCCAAAAAACTGCACCGACGATCGGATCGGGCGTTAACTGGAGGCCCCCCTGTGCAGTTAGAGTCGTCTCCTGTGCCGTTTAAATACCCTTACCTTTATAAAGTTAAAGAACAAAGGTGAAAAAAAAAACAGTGTATAAATCTATATGCCATTTATGCTTGAAATGGGTCTCAGTACGCTGGACGAATGTTTTTCTCGTGGTCTAACCCACAATGGAATCATCTGCCGAAAATTATTGAGTGTTCCAATAAAAGCGGTGTTAAGTTAGCGATAAGCTTTGCGAGATTAATGAGGTCAAGACCTACATCGAACGCCTCGTATGTTTGAAATGTTTGCAAATGTCCCCGAAAAGGGCCACTAGGCATATGCGGAAAACGTGTATCGAAATTGATAAAATGTTTGTTATAAAACATAAAGGTCATCAAACGGCGTTTAAAGGAACTGACCTAACCCCATTTAAGCCGAATGAGTTATTCCATCTTAGACGAGTGCAGACAATTTGGTCACGCCCCCGCCCATAGGGGCTTGAAGAAATATATGGGCTGCATGATGCTTCCACGCAGAGCTGAATCCGGCTCGCACACTAGTACTGGTAAACCGCTTAGAAGATCTAAACCTGCCCAGGAACCGCGGTGCGAGGTGGACCGTCCATGCTAATAAACCCTATTGGTTTCATTGGGCGACAGGGCTTGAGATGTCATTTCATCTCAATGTCGGGTAAAAGTCCCATAAAATTGGAAGCAACGTCTCCAAAATGACCTTTACCGTGTTGACGGGGACGTTAAACCTCAAAGCAAACAAAAACAAACAAAAAGACAATTTGGTCGGTGTCCTAACACGCTCCAGTGGCATCATTTGCTGGGGGTGAAAGCCAAAAGGTGTACCGTCCCTCGGTTCGGGACGTTAACTGGAGGTCCCCTATGCAGGAAGAGTCATCTCCTGTGCAGGTTAAATATGTTCTAGAAAGGGTTATCCTGTGGAAGCAAGGAATACACCACAGAACTCGAAGATATGGAGTGAACATGTTTTCTGGGGCAGACTAGCTAATTTCGGCCATTTTGGCCTCATTAGTGACCCTCAAATATTTTCAAAATTCCGCAATGGAATCAATGATCCCAAAAGGACAAGAAATTATAAACAACACTATGATGTAGGGCAGGTAGACGTTTTACGGCCGCCACACATTCCCAGACAACCGCTGTAGTGACGTCAAATATGTTCTAGAAAGGGTTATCATTTGGAAGCAAGGGATACACCACAGAACTGGAAATTTCTGGGCCAGACTAGCTAGTTTCGGCCATTTAGGCCTCAAGAAGACCCCTACCGTAATTACACGATTACTGCGTAGGCTGTCCGGCAACCCTGCGACCCTGAGTGCATATAATGTATACCTGCGAGTAATGGTTAAATGTGACCGATCGCGGTATAAGAAAGAAAAAAGATACGGAGACGAAATGACATCTCGAGCCCTATCGCCCTATGAAACCGATAGGGTTTATAGGGGCCTCCTCGCACCGCTTTGCCTTGGCAGCCTTAGAACCTTACCAGAATGGGGCCGTTTCAGGTATGCGCAGCCCCATCTTTTTCTTCAAGCCCCGATGAGCTCGGTCGGCTGAAGTTTAAAAATAGACCATCGAAATTCATAAAAATTAATACCTGGGTAAGTGTTGAAAAGCAATTAATGCGATCTAATTTTAACGACCCGTAACGCGGTAAAAGTGACATAAATCCATTTAAGTCGAATGAGTTTCTTAGACGGGTGAAGACAATTCAAAGCGCGAAATGGGGCGAATGTTTTTCTCATTAATTTTCATCTACGACGGAGAGAATTTTCCGTCTTGATGGAGTATTTAGACAATGGCGATATATATAAAATAAACTAATCGAGTTAGAAAAAAATAGCGCATTTATCTATATGCCATTTAGGCTTGAAATGGTGTCGAATTTAATGACTCAGCGCTGTAACGCGATAAACACTGACCAAAGACCATTTAAGCCGAATGAGTTCTTCCATCTTAGACGAGTGGAATCGACAGGTAGTTGAAAAATGGCATTAACTGCCACGCCTTTGCAGATATTTTGATAAAACTTTAATAGAAATGTACCATCTACGATATGATTTTAGGCCTCTTGCCGATATTCATGAAAAAGTCATGATTCAAGACATTCCTGTACAATGGGCCTTAGTCCGTACCGTTTGCCTAGGGTCGTGTCATCAGAATCTACGCCGTTTGCCTCGTTCCATTTATAGGGTGTTAGGCTTGAAATGGTGAGTGCTCGTAATGAGTGCGGAATGGGCGAATGTTTTTCTCATTATAGATCCACGTTCTATTATCATAAATGGTCTAATCCATGTATGACAATGGACTCTCAATGACTAATAAGCACGGAGTGTTCCAGTTTCCGATAGTTAGTGGTGAAGACCTACACCGGTCTGAAAGTTCATCTAGGGTCAGCCGACGTATTAAACGAAAAATTTAGCCATTCTGCAATATTTTAGTGACGAGGCAGCAAAGAGAGTAGTCTAAATAATGCGAGTTATTATTTTTGTGTCGTCTGCTTAATAGTTTGACATTTTATTTAGTCAAAAGAAGAAGAAGGGCTCGAGCTTCACCGCTCCTATCCGGTCCATATGGCTCGGATCGAAGTAAAATGGCTTCAAAACAGGATGCCTACTCGCTTACGAGAGGGGCCAGAACGAGATTTCGGAGATCTAGAGTGATTGTCGAAGGGCTGGACAGCATGTGGGATACGGATCTGATGGATATGGTGACTCTGTCTAAACAGTCACCCGGCGGCCATCTTGGCCTACAAAGGCGACCCCATCAAGGTCATCCGACTAGAAATTATACGGATTGATCAGTCCCGATCTGGGTATGTTCGATAATCCGTAGAAAAGGATCACCCCTCCACCCTGTAGATAAGCCTGTATATAGTAGACCCCCGTGCCCTAGGACGAGACGCTACCCTCCCGTGGTCTAGGGCGTTTCTACTAAACGCGTCACCCCGCTCCGCAAAGGTCATCCGGCGACCCCTTGCGAGGTGATCGAGGGTCATAAATGGCGGCCATCTTGGTCTCAAACACTGCATCGAGAGTGACCCTCGCGAGGTCATCGAGGGTCAAAATGGCGGCCATCTTGTCGGCCAGTTTGTGACGTCATTGCCCCTATAGAGGCCCGTATACTACTGGCGCGACACAGCCTTCGGCGGAATTCTTGTTTTCCTTTAAAAAGCTCATTTAGTATGTTGCAGTGATTCATCCTTGTATTTTCTGCATAAAGAGTCCTCTGGTCAGAGACCACCTTTGGGGCTGTTCAAAAGTGGTCTTAAAGACCACTTTTGACCAGTCCAAAAGATGGACTTAATACAGGAATTTTACTGTATAGTGAAGTCAATTTATATTCGTGTTTCTTTCCATTTGATGTCTTGGATGGGAGGTGTGAGGTTATAAGAATCTTATATGGGTGTGAGGGTTGGATGGAAAAATCCGTCCCGAGGGACACTGTCCGGCATCACGAGGCTTGCCGAGTGATGCCGGACAGTGATCCCTCGGGACGGATTTTTCTATCCACCCCTCACACCCATATTGGATTCTTTTTCTTGCATACCTTCCATTTATTAGCGCGGACTTTTAATGCTGCAGTCACTTCGGTTACCAACGTCCGCCATATTGTATTGACGCTGTAGGAATGTTTAGTGGCGTCAGGTAACGTGCTGTGACGCCAACCTTAACGACGGCGCATACCAGGTCGTAATCAACCAGTGCATCTATCAAACACGCGATTATATTCGATTTGGGGTCGGAACACCAGGGTCAGAAAATAAATTTCTCTCCCAGGGTAAAATCACGGATTTCCTTGTCTGGTGTGCAAGAAAACACTATCGATTCCTGGTTTTTGTTTGTTTGATTTGAGGTTTAATGTCCCCTTCAACACTGTAAAGGTCATTTTGGAGACGTTGCTTCCAATTTTGTGGGACTTTTACCCGACATCGAGATGAAATGACATCTCAAGCCCAATGAAACCCCTAGGGTTTATTAGCATGGACGCTCCGCCGAGCACCGCGGTTCCTGGACAGGCTTAGATCCACTAAGCGGTTTACCAGTACTAGTGTGCGGGCCGGATTCAGCTCTGCGTGGAAGCATCATGCAGCCCATATATTTCTTCAAGCCCCTATGGGCGGGGGCGAAATCGATTCCTGGCTATTGACTTCACTTCTGTTTCGAACTACTGCCCATGCCTCTAACTCAAAGGAGTTTGCAGCAACTGACTTCCGGGCAAACCTTTGGGACAATGGAAATGTGTTCGAAACATGGGTAGCTCAAACCACTTTATGCTGACTCAATAAATGATTCGTCTAAACCACGGCAGTACCAACCCAGTAAGCATTCTACATAAATCTACAGCGGGCCGTTAGCGGCCCGTCAGGGTAGCTGACGGGCCGCTAACGGCCCGCTGTAGATTTATGTAGAATGCTAGCAGGGAAGGGCGATGATTGTGGCCACGTAAAATCGGTTTGTATCTTGAAGCCAAAAATGCAACCTACTTCCAAGAAGAGATTTGAAAGCTTAAACACAAATGGGCTATGTGCATTGCAGTGCATGGGGACCCTTTTGAAAATAAATTCATGAATAAGAACATTTCCTTGCCGCAGTCCTACAAAGGGTTTGAAGTACCCTCGTATATTTCAGGATCTGTCAAGCTAACATTATGGCAAAATAGATTGGGCTGCATGATGCTTCCACGCAGAACTGAAACCGACCGCACACGAGTACTGGTAAACCGCTTAAAACGTCTAAGCCTACCCAGGCAAAGTGGTGCGAGGCGGCCCGTCAAAGCATATAAACCGGACGGCAGGGCTTGAGATCTCACTGTCGGCTAAAAGTCCCACAAAATTAAAAGCAACGTATACAAAATGACCTAAATAGTGTTGACGGGGACAGTTAAACCTCAGATCAATCAACAGGTAAACCGTGTCAGCGGCCCGTTCCCAAACAGGTGGTGACTCAGAAGAATATCCAAACGTAAAAAGGAGCAACATACATAAGTTTGGAAATAATCAGAATCACCAACATGACAACCATTACACTTGAATCCTGTCTTGCAACTTAAATCCTTAAATGTTTTTCAAAACAGCTTGTTTGGGAGTAGAAATGGGCAAACGTTTCCATGGTGGCCAGGACACCATCAAAGCCGCCCACAAGGACTTCAACATAGCAACAGAGACGTGGGAACAATTTATACAGGACCGAGCAAAGTAAGGAAGGCCTCATCAGAAGGGGTGCTAGTGAATTTGGGACAAGAAGAATCAGCGAAGCCGAACAAAAACGTGCACAGCGCAAAGCAAGAGCTAAGGCATCGCCAAAAGAGCTATCTTCCCCTGACCTTTGTTGTTTTATCTCTTACAGAAAGTTAGCTAAATTTTGTCTAATCGGCCATCTTCGAACACAAAAACGGCAGCAAATCCAAGTGTGTAATTGAGATCGGTCATTGTAAGTAATTAGAGACGATTTCTTTTTTATTTCGAACATATGTTCATCGTCCAAAAGGTAATCGAGTTATCAAAATTCAACTGTATTGCAAAACTTTAAGGTCATTGGATACACCTTCAGGGGAGGCAACTCCATCAAAAGTATTTTTGTCTCCCCTGTCAATAGGGGTCAACTCTGAAAGGAAAGAATTCTTTCCTTTAAGAGTATAGACCTCTTTTTCAGTGGGAAGGGGCTTATAGAAAAGCGACCAGGAAGTTGCGAAAGTTGTCTCTCATTGAAAAATGGCCGAAAAATCTGCCAGGTGTTACCATTCCCCTTACATATTTAGAAACATAAGACTTCAATGAAGACAAAAAAGAACGGTTTGGAATTTTGCAACAGATTTCATCTAACCAACATGGCCTGGCCATCACGAAAACACACCTTTATAATTCTGACCCCCTTGAACCCCACTTTTACATAGTAAAACTGGGGTTTACAGGGGTAAACATTATTTTTCTTATTTCTGCTCTATAATATAAATGGTGGGTACTCGTTAGAACCGCCTCGATAAGGCGGTTCTAACGAGTACCCACAATCTATATTTTGAGCAGTAATAAGAAAAATATCGCAATTTTTCATCAGAAGAAAAAATTCATTTTTTGGAGGTAAAATTTTCAATATGTTTATATAGGCGTGTTTTCGTAATGTATAGAGTTTAATGCAGAGACATCTACTCGACGCCATTTTCTAATCAGAATGCCAGTTGTGACGTGAAAGCCAACTACCATCGGACCTGAAATATTTCCTGTTCATCTAAGGGTCCTTTCAAATAGGACCCTTATGTTAAACCATAATAAGTTATGGCCTTGGCATTTTGTAATGGGTTTGATCAAGAGATGATGAGTTTCACTACGATAACACATCCGTGTGATATAGTGCATTTTTTCATACCTCAAAAATAGGTAATTTTTCTGATGAAAATTTGTGATATTTTTCTTATTTATACTCAGAACATACGTTTTGGGTGCTCGTTAGAACCACCTCATTGAGGCGGTTCTAACGAGTACCCACAACCTATTTCTTGGAGTAGGAATAAGAAAAATAATGTTTACCCCCATAAACCCCAGTTTTCTATATACAAAGTGGGGTGTAAGGGGGTGTTAATTTCACGGACTTGTTCACGTGATGGTCTGTTTGTTTGTTTGATTCGAAGTTTAACGTCCCCGTCAACACTGTAAAGGTCATTTTGGAGACGTTGCTTCCAATTTTGTTGGACTTTTACCCGACATTGAGATGAAATGACATCTCAAGCCCTGTCGCCCAATGAATAGGGTTTATAAGCATGGACGGTCCGACTCGTGCGCACCGCTTTGCCTGGGCAGGCTTAGATCCTCTAAGCGGTTTACCAGTATTCGCGTGCGGGTCGGATTCAGCTCTGCGTGGAAGCATCATGCAACCCATATATTTCTTCAAGCCCCCTGGGCGGGGCCGAAAGAGATGATGCGTGATTCCTTTTAAGGTCTGTATGAAAGTCAAACAGTCTTGAAGACATATACTTTGATATTTCGTTATTAACTCAGTTTGTAGCAAATGGAGTCTTCCACCTTATATATAGCAGGAGTCCATTTCAAAAGTGAGGGGCGTCAGATTATTTTTTCTTCAACATTTATTTGAAAAAAAAAAAAAAATCACTGTACTTTTTGCAAACAGTGAAGGTCCTGATCAGACGCCCCGTTTTGCGGCGTCTGAAGAACGCGGCGTCTGATATGGGGCCTACACTCTTTACCAATAACCAGTTTGGGGTTTCGGGTACAAAAAAGGGTAAAACACTGTCCCAAAGGGCTATAAGTTAAGTCAATGTCTTGTTCTCGTCGGTCTGCTTGGCCTTACATGCCATAATCCGTGCTACTGTACAAGATGGATACAGATCAGGAATGGTATCAGGTGGTTTTGTTTTGATTGAATTGAGGTTTTACGTCCCCATCAACACTAGTTAGGTCATTTTGGAGGCGTTGCTTCCAATTTTGTGGGACTTTAACCCGACATTTAGATGTGGGACTTTAACCCGACATTTAGATTGAATGACATCTCAAGCTTTGCCGCCCTAACAAACCGAAATGATTAATATGTAGGGACGATCCGACTCGCATCACTTTGCCTGGGCAGGATTAAACCCTCTAAGCGGGGGTATCAGGTGGTCAATGAAAGAGGTTGAAGCTAAAACGAGGAAACGTGGTCTCCAAGCCTTCCGCACAGTTGGGTTATATTTTTTAGTCCTTTATGATTTTTTTTTATTATTATTTCAGTTTCTACTGCGGAAATTTAAAAACATTTGTGGGTCAATGATGAAGCCTATTTTGCCGAAACTCATTACGAAAAGACGCCTATTCAAATATATTGAAAATTTTACCACCAAAAAATAAAAGTTTTGAGATGAAAAATTCGAAATGTTTTTATACTTCTGCCCAAAAGATAGATTGTGGGTACTCGTTAGAACCCCCTCGGCGATGCGGTTCTAACGCGTACCCCAAAATCAATGTTTCTTAACAATACTGCTTTGAAACTGGGAGCATGACTTGAATACTTGAAAAATTAAAATTGGAGTCTTTCAAGAAAAGGAGGAAAGATATCCTTTTTTATAGAAAGGTCTAAAGGGTGCTACCAGCATCCAAAAGATAACCTTGCCCCCCCCCCCCACACACCCCCCCTCCCCCCCCCCCCACCCCCACCCCCCCCACACACACACACAAACAGCCAGCAGGCACTGTAGAAATCACCATTCAATGGCGTTTCAGACCCTTACTGCAAGAACTGACATTTATAAAAAATCGTTCTTCCCCCGAACCATAGGGATTGGAATGCCCTTCCCGATTCGATTATTTCGACAGCTGAAGGTGCTGATGACTATGTAACTAAGTTTACCACTTTGGTTAGAGCTAGGGACTAACTTCTCATATCACAGGTCCTGGTGTATGAATGTCATTTGACGTGTCGCCAGTAACAATTCTGATTCTGGTTCTGGTTAAAAGAAATAAGAAAAAAATGTTTATCCCCGTAAGCCCCAGTTTTTATGTATAAAATTGGGGTTTAAGGGGTCAATTTTTTTTTCGTGGTGTAGCTGGTTTGATCCAGAAAAATCTTGATCACTCTAAGGTTTTCAGTTCTAAGTTGTTAAATTTGATCCCCGGGAGTGGCGATGACACGCCTACGGAACGATAGAATGCGTAACCATTGGTTAAGAACGTGAAGCAATTAGAGCGACATCCGGTTAGGAATTAGATCGCTAAAAAGGTAAAGAAACTGTGCAGTTTCTGTGTTTCATAAGTTATATAATTTTTACGAGGAAGTTATTTAAAAAACCGGGAATTACATTCAGGAGCTCATTGATATCGGCATCTTTGGAGTAAATACCAAATCCCGTACTTCACACATTTTGGCTGAATTTAGTTTCTCCTGCTGAAGGTGAACTCAAGCCTTAGAAAACGAGTGGTTTTTCGAGGTGTTTGTTGCCTTTTATTTATTACTGCGCTTTGCTACAAGTTCAGCGTATTAACATGCACACACAATAAACATATATGGTTATATGTGTTGTGGATATTTTGCTTGTCAATGCAGCACTAGCGAGAAATCACCACGGAAAAGGTCGAAGATTGGTTACGCATTAGATCTATAGAAATGATAACAAAACTTGCAACTATAAAGCGGATCTGTTTTCATCTCCACGGCCCCAGAATCACCCGCACCTTGTTCTACGGAACCGTTTTTAGCCAACCTGATAAGCAGTGCGCTATTGATTCGATAATGACATAGTATTTTATGGAAACATTTTCAGTCTCCAGAATCATATTACCGAATGATTTTCACTGACTTTTACGCTGTGTTTGTTTTTTCAATGGTCCGGTAATTGCCTGAAATGAAATTAAACAGGTTTTGGAGTTTTAATTTCTGCGAAGAACTCCTCATCTGCCAAAATTCGCTGGTTAAGCATTAGATCGTCTGGTTAAGCATTCGATAGCCAGAGAGGAGAAAATCTCACCAGTTGCTGCCTAAGTAAATGCCAGCAGCTTACTACAATAAAAGGTGGTATACATATGATTTCTAAATTATGTTAAAATCACCAGAGAAAGAAAGCCTTGATGAAAAATACTTTTCTGGACAAGATCATTAAATGTCTGGGTATCATGCTTATCTGACCGAATGACGCACAGATTCATAAATAAGAGGTCATTACTTGCTTTTGTAGAAAACAAAATGGCCAGCTTACGCTTTTTAATGGCGATTAAATCTATATCGTGTTTCTATGGCCAAGCATTAGAGAGCCAGGTTGAGCATAAGACACTCATGATTATAAACTTGGTTGCTATAAAAAGTAGAAGTAAAGCAATGATCAGGAATCAATACCAGCTGGCTATCCAAAATGCGATACATACAATCAGTGACAAACAATAACATAAATAAACCGCCAAAGAAGAACCGCCTTGTAACAGTCAGTGAAAAGAATTCCACTGGGAATTGTTTGTCAATCGACCCAAAGGTGCTCAGAAGAAAAGCTGTTCTATGCTTAAGTGCACGTGAATATCACTGACTTGTCGGGAAAACTATTAGAATGAAAATAGTCGCAGTGAGGTCAGAGTGTTGTGAAAAACTAAAGAGGGTTATCTTGGAAACATAGGATGGGCTTGGCAAAGAGTGTAGACTCTGATCAGACGCTGCAGAATCCGGCGTCTGGTGAAGATCTACACTATTTGATTGGACACTGGAATTTAAGAGATTAATGAAACAGTTTAAGACTTTCTCCTACCTACACTCGGAGGCAATAGACCCACCAGTCCTTTGTTGTTGTTTTTTTTTTAAATCACATTATATTTTGTGCAGAAATGAGAAAATAACACAATTTTTCATCTTAAAATTTTCGGGTTTTTTTGCGATAAAGGTTACATTGTATTTGTATAGGCGTGTTTTCGTAATGATTATTCAAAGAAACAAAATGATGTGGAGAAAACAAATGTCTACAACCTTTTTAGTACTAAATACAATATTATCAACAGTCGGTCGATAGCGAACAAAAAACTGGACTTTTGGCTTAATGTAAACTGCCTAATCACTGCCTAGATACATCCGTGAGAAAATATTGCTCCATATTCAAAACGGTTTCAAAAGTTCCTCATATCTAAACATGATACTGCAGATGGAAGAAAATATTATAACTTGTATGTTCTATCAATTTATTATATCTATGTTTTTTCCTCATATCTAAAAATGACACTGCCGATGAAACAAAATATTATAGCGTGTATGTTTTATTAAGAAGGAAGATTAGATCATGGAGGATTAGCTGAGGGCCTCGTGGAAGATTAGCTATTACATGTATTTTTGTATGTGCTAAATGTTGCTACCCTCACTTAATAAAGTCCTTACTTACTGACTGACTGACTGACTGACTGACTTACTTACTTACTTACTTCTCTCAATTTATTTAATGAACGCACCTGTCCTCCTGTTTACTTAAAATTTATAAATTTTACAAATGGATTCTAGTTCGTCTTGATTAACATGATTAAGAATACATGGTGTGTCATTCTTGCGCTGTTTGTATTAATAAGAAGTTGGTTTTAGACAATATCTTTATCTTATCGTTTTGACAGTTAGCATAGAACTCACGGGATCTCCGATCTGGGTTATCGATCATGATACAGACATATATTTTGGGGGCATGCGCAGTCCCAGGAGTATGATATTCCGGCTACCTATTTGCTTTGCAGAGGCGAGCTAAAACAAATACGCCTTTCTTTTGCGTTACTATGCCTTTTTTCGCATTACTACGCCTTTTGATTCGCGTAAAAACGCCTTTGATTCGCATCACTGCGCCTTTCAGTTGCGTTACTACGTCTTTCTTTTGCATTAGTATGCACTTTTTCGCGTTACTACGCCTTGTTTTTGCGTTACTACGCCTTTTTTGCGTAGCTTCGCCTTCTGATTGGCGTTACTGCGTCTTTTGTTTTGCGTTTCTACGCCTTTTTTGCGTTATTACGTATTTTGTGTCGCGTTACTACGCCTTTACGGTATTTTATTTTCTCCTACATAAGCCAAATAGGCTTTCGTATCTGCAGTGTTAACGATCTTACCCTTAGCCTTTCACGCCTGAGTTTCTTAAACGGGTTCTCTCCATTTTTTTTATTTTGGGCAATTCTTGTTAATAGGAGATTTAGTCAAATTCATTTACAGGATGGCGAACAGCTTTCATTCTCGGATGAGACGGTTCATTAATGGCCGTCCCATCCGGATGTAGATTTAATCGCCATTACAAAGCGTAAGCTGACCATTTTGTTTTCTACAAAAGCAAGTAATGACCTCTTATTTATGAATCGGCGCGTCATTCGGTCAGATAAGCATGATACCCAGACATTTAATGGTCTTGTCCAGAAAAGTATTTTTCATCACAGCTTTCTTTCTCTGGTGATTTTAACACAATTTAGAAATCATATGTAGACCACCTTTTATTGTAGTAAGCTGCTGGCATTTACTTAGGCAGCAACTGGTTTGATTTTCTCCTCTGGTTATCGAATGCTCAACCAGACGATCTAATGCTTAACCAGCAAATTTTGGCAGATGAGGAGTTCTTCGCAGAAATTAAAACTCCAAAACCTGTTTTATTTCATTTCAGTCAATTACCGGACCATTGATAAACAAACACAGCGTAAAAGTCCGTGAAAATCATTCGATACTATGATTCTGGAGACTGAAAATGTTTCCATAAAATACTATGTCATTATCGAATCAATAGCGCACTGCTTATCAGGTTAGCTAAAAATGGTTCCGTAGAACAAGGTGCGGGTGATTCTGGGGCCGTGGAGATAAAAACAGTTCCGCTTTATAGTTGCAAGTTTTGTTATCATTTCTATAGATCTAATGCGTAACCAACCATTTTCGACCTTTTCCGTGGTGGTTTCTCGCTAGTGCTGCATTGACAAGCAAAATATCCACAACACATATAACCATATGTGCATGTTAATACGCCGAACTTGTAGCAAAGCGCAGTAATAAATAAAAGGCAACAAACACCTCGAAAAACCACTCGTTTTCTAAGGCTTGAGTTCACCTTCAGCAAGAGAAACTAAATTTAGCCAAAATGTGTGAAGTACGGGATTTGGTATTTACCCCAAAGATGCCGATATCAATGGGCTTCTGAATGTAATTCCCGGTTTTTTAAATAACTTCCTCGTAAAAATTATATAACTTATGAAACACAGAAACTGCACAGTTTCTTTACCTTTTTTAGCGATCTAATTCCTAACCGGATGTCGCTCTAATTGCTTCACGTTCTTAACCAATGGTTACGCATTCTATCGTTCCGTAGGCGTGGATGACATATCGGGGTCGAAACATGTTCCACTGGCATCATTTGCAGAGTTGATGCCCTTGCACCGTTTTTCGGATCGGGACGTTGACTGGAAGCACTCTATCAATGGAGAGTCATCCCATGTCTAGGTTAATGATTCTTATCGAAAAGAACATGGCTTATGTGTAGAAGGCCTGCGAATGTGTTTGTTTGATTTGAGGTTTAACGTCCCATCAACACTGTGTAGGCCATTTTGGAGACATTGCTTCCAATTTTGTGGGACTTTTACCCGACATTGAGATGAAATGACATCTCAATCTTGTCGCCCAATAAAACCAATAGGGTTTGTAAGCATGGACTGGCACAGCTTTACCTTGGCATGGTTAGATCGTCTAAGTGGTTTGCGGTCGGTTTCAGCTCTGCGTGGAAGCATCATGCAGCCCATTTATTTCTTCAAGCCCCAGTGGGCGGGGGCCACCGAGGCCTGCGAGTAATGGTCAATCGGGCAGTGGTGGAGTAGGGGTAGGGTACGGTAGGTACCCAGTGACAGCATGGGCTGCTCGTGATTCGCATTAAATGTGTATCATAACCCGTTATGTTACCAAAATCTCTCTCTCTCTCTCTCTCTCTCTCTCTCTCTCTCTCTCTCTCTCTCTCTCTCTCTCTCTCTCCCTCCCTCCCTCCTTCTCTCTCTCTCTCTCTCTCTCTCTCTCTCTCTCTCTCTCTCTGCGTTAAGAACAGCGTCAACGCGGTTGAATTACCCGACATGTTATCACTATGGTTTGTTTCTTAATTACATTTTGTTCTTGACCTACAATCCCAGTAAGCATTCTATATAAATCTACAGCGGGCCGTTAGCGGCCCGTCAGGGTAGCTGACGGGCCGCTAACGGCCCGCTGTAGATTTATGTAGAATGCTTGCAGGGATATATGTTATCTATCATTATCATATTTACGAAATGCATACCATGCATTGTGCGATATACGCGTGTTTATTTACTGTGTACCTGACCTGAGTGTGCATAAAATTGATTAAACTCGTGACTGAGTGCGTGTGCATTAGTTTTAAGATGTTTTCAAAAGTATAATATCTTTCTGAACTACATCGACTGTAACGTAAGTAACACGCCTTTACTTTCTTTGCCTAACGATATGTATCTGAAGCGATGCCAATTTTGTAGCTGTAGGAAAGATTACAAGAATCTTATATGGGTGGGAGGGTGGATGGAAAAATCCCTCCCGAGGGTCACTGTCCGGCATCACGAGGTTTGCCGAGTGATTGCGGACAGTGACCCCGAGGAACGGATTTTTCTATCCGCCCCTCACACCCATATAAGATTCTTATTCTTGCATACCTTCCAATTCCTAGCGCGGATTTTTTATGCTGAAGTCACTTCGGTTACCGACGTTCGCTTTATTGTGATGACACTGCATGAATGTCAAGTAACGTGCTGCGACGTCAACCTTAACGACGGCGCCTACGAGGTCGTAATCAACCAGAGCATTTATCAAACACGCGGTTATATTCGATTTTTGGTCGGAACAACAGGGTCATAACATAAATTTCAGGGTAAAATCACGGAGTTCCTTGTCTGGTGTGCAGGAATCTTATATTCTTACTCTGGTGTTCCTACCCAGACAAATTGCGTAAGTATAGTGCTCGAAAAATAAAACTTTAAACAAATTAAAATGAACATTTTCGGTATTGTTGTGCAAGAAACAGAATGTAATATGGGGTTGTGTTGTAGATGGGCGTTTCCAACCCTCGGGGTAACCGCGTTGAGCGGAACATTGGCGTGGCCTCGGTTCCGCTCAGCACGGTCATCCTGAGGGTTGGAAAAGCCCATCTACAACACAACCCCATATCAGATTCTTATATAACAAGTCCATGTAAACATCACTTGCCAACGCCCATCGAACATTGGAGAGAAAAATGCTGCATGGTACTTCCACACAGAGCTGAAACCGAACGCCCATGAGGACTGGTAAACCGCTTAGAAGGTCTAAGCCTGCCCAAGGTAAGTGAGGCGAGTAGGGGCTTGCATATAAACCTTTTTTGTTTGTTTGGGTGTGGAAGGGCTTGAGTTGCCATATCATCTCGGTGAGGGGTAAATGTCCCACAGTATGTCTATAATACTGTTGACGGGAGCTTAAGATCTAAATTCAAACAAAAACGATGGATAGTTGTATGGATAGACGGATGGACGGACGGACGGACGGATAGATGGATAGATAGATTACAGGGGTGGAGGGTCTTTAAGCGATTTTACATGACCATAATCCTCCCCCTTTGTTCTGTCATAATTGAAGGCTTTCTAACTGAGCCCCGCCAAGCGAATTTGTGTCTTCGAACATTCCGTCATGACAAATTTTAACTGCGCATGCCCAGCAATTCAGAGGGGCCAGGGATATGGCTTTCCGTCTGAAGGTTCCTCTCGATTCACTGCTTGTATGAGCGAACAGCGAAGGTTCTGGCGAGACTGCGCGGATGCGCAGGCTCGCCTGAACCTTCGCTGCTCGCATAGGCGATAAGTACCAAAATCGCTTGACTGGGCCCACTAATTAGTGCTACATATTCGAGAAAATGAAAATAAAACAACTACAGAGACAAAACAAACTGAACTGCTTGAGAAAAAGAAAAAATAACATATCGACCTAGGTGTGCCCGACTAGAAACAGAGCATCAGGCACCAACAAACATTATCTGAAATAGAAGTTTTATGTAAGCCTTTACGCCGGAGCCGTCACGAAATCACGCCTATATTACTTTGATCCCCCTTGAACCCCACTTTTATATAGTAAAACTGGGATTTGCACCCAGAAAGAAGTAGTTTAATGGGTAATAAAGGACCTTTACCATAAATTACTCATAACAAATGTTGTGGACATTCGTTAGAATCGCCTCACCAATGTCCACAATATTTGTTTGTTTTTTTTTGGCGGAGAGGCGATTCTAACAAATTTGTTTCTAGCAGTGTTACCAAATTACAATATTCTTCAATATTCCCTTTACCCATTACGAAAATACGCCTATTCAATGGCCCCCGCCTATCTGTTACCAAATTACAATATTCTTCAATATTCCCTTTACCCATTACGAAAATACGCCTATTCAATGGCCCCCGCCTATCTGTTACCAAATTACAATATTCTTCAATATTCCCTTTACCCATTACGAAAATACGCCTATTCAATGGCCCCCGCCTATCTGTTACCAAATTACATTATTGCATAAAAATCAGTGTCGCACGATATTAACAGCCATGCATTAACCAGCAAAAACCCATGTATTAACAAGGCAATTCACGTGCTGTTAATGACCGGTGACGTTGCTTGAATTATGCTCTTACCGGGCCCACCAAAGTAAGAAAAAAAAAATGGACGCCATTTTCTATTTCGCGATATCGTAAAGGTGGTGGGGGCAGCAATTTCGCACTAGGTACAAGTTCTCGACCACGGTTTACTGAATTAAATTGACGGGAAAACAAGACCGAGCCCACAGGCGTACATGTAATCACGTCCAGTCGCTCCGGGAAATTCGGACAGAAGCACAAACATATGCAAAGTTGCAAGCACATTGAGAGTAGCAATGTCTATTTTTAGTCTTGCAAAGTCATCTAAAAATAGTTTATGTTTATGTATTTTTTTTTTAACTATTCACAATCAAAGCACTGACAACATTAGTGGGTCGAAGACATGCCCTGTTTCATTCAACCCTAGTATTCCTGTGCTTGAGACCCAGATCAGGTCTCTGTAGCCACAGCAGACTCCGCTTTCTGCAGCATCTGATTTGTCTTCACTGTTTGCAAAACCCAAAACTTCTATAGGTTACCCTCTTAACACAACACAACAATATCGCCCCTGCCCATCAGGGCTTGGAGAAGTAGATTGGGCTGCATGATGCTTCCACGCAGAGCTGAATCAGTACTGGTAAACCACTTAGAAGGACTAAGCCTGCACAGGCAAAGCGGTGTGAGTCAGATCGCCTGATGCATATAAGCCTTCTGGTTTCATTGGGCGGCAGGGCTTGAGATGTCACTTCAAATCAATGTCGGGTAAAAGTCCCACAAAATTGGAAGCAACGTCTCCAAAATGACCTATATAGTTTTGACGGGGACGTTAAACACCAATTCAATCAAACAAACGACACAACAATAGCAGTGCAATAAATAACCGTTATCTGAGTGAGTGTTTCAGTTTTACGTCCCACCAACAGCTAAGGTCATACGGAGAAGGAACCTCGGTTTAAAGACTCATCCGAAAGTCTGGAGAAGCCCGGGATCGAACCTGCGACCCCTGGTTTACAAGGCGAGTAGCGTAACCACTCGACCACGGAGGCTTCTAACCGTTATCTGGGTTTCGTTCAAATCGGTGATGGTCACATGAACATCAGCAGTGTAAAGATACTGCACTGAGTCGACTGTGAAAAATGAACCACAGAGTGTGTGAAGTTTTTTGTTTTCGGTCCCTGTCAAGAATATTTCACTCATTTGAGACAATTATTTAAATCATAATTTAGGTGACAAGAAACTGGTGTAATCCTAGAAATTCATGCATCCACGCAGAGCTGAAATCAGCCGCACGAGTACTGATAAACTGCTTAGGGGTCTAAGCCTGCCCAGGGAAAATGACCTAAATAGTTTTGATGGGGACGTTAAACACCAATTCAATCAAACAAACGACACAACAATAGCAGTGCAATAAATAACCGTTATCTGGGTTTCGTTGAAATCAGCGATGGTCACATGAACATCAGCAGTGAAAAGCTACTGCACTGAGTCGACTGCGAAAAATGAACCACAGAGTGTGTGAAGTTTTTTGTTTTTGGTCCATGTCAAGAATATTTCACTCATTTGAGACAATTTAAATCATAATTTAGGTGACAAGAAACTGGTGTAATCCTAGAAATTCATGCATCCACGCAGAGCTGAAACCGGCCGCACGAGTACTGATAAACTGCTTAGGGGTCTAAGCTGCCCAGGGAAAATTAGTGGTGCATATTAACCATTTTGGTTTGTTTTTGTTGTTTTACTTGTTTATCTATAAAGCATTAAATCACTGCTTATAAACTCGAGGTGCTTAAGGTTTGTTTGGGCGGCAGGGATTGTGATGTCATTTCATCTGTGTCAGATAAAAGTCCCATAAAATTGGTAGCAACATCTCAATGACCTAAATCGTGTTGACGGGGACATAAAACCTCAATTCAAAGAAACAAAACAACAAACTGGCATAACCGGCACCCTGATACACATCTGTCCGCCTCATTCAGGCACACATGGCGCCTGTTTAGAAATTTTAAGACCAGCAGAAAATGTGGTTTCAGTTAGATAGGTCAATTAAAAAGGGATAAGTTTCCTTTTGTTTTCGAGAAACATGTTGCGGTATTTCTTAGGATCACCTCAATGAGGCAATTCGAATGAGTATTCACAACATGATTTAATGGACCAAATTAATCCTTAGTACTCCTTATCTGGAGTTATGAACACATGAAATTTATTTAAAATCAGCCGGGCAGTTTGTGGAAGTCCTTTAAAAATGTTGACAGACGACGAAGCATACCATCCTATCAGCTATGTAGGAGACTTTGACCCATGAAAAATGAAAACTTTGTCACAGACACCGAAAAACCTGAGAGTAGTACAACATTGTTCAAATATTTCATATTTCAAATACCCAAAATAATTGTGAATAGCAATACATCTATGTTTAAAATACTGGCATTTTTCTGCATTTGATGACTTTTAGTGAAGTGTTATCTGTACTTGAAAAAAGAGAGCTTGTACTTTTATTTTTTGTCACTATTAAAATGCAGATATCTATATTTGAAAAACAGCACTGGTGCAGTACTGAATAATTTTTAAATTAAGAAATAAACAGATATTATGCCAAACTTTCCCAATTAAAGGCAATTTCAAGTGAAAATTCCATCAGTTTGAAATTCAATGTCACCTCACACTGGATCAAAGAAGCTTCCATGTTCTTAACAAAGGTCCATATAAGAAGTAACAAGGTAAAAAAAGAGATATTTTTTCTTGTTTCAAGTTAAAAAATTTATGCTGTGGGTACTTGTATGCATTGCCTATCAGTGAGATGAATAGTTTTTTTTTTTTGTATGGAGTACCAAAAAACAAGAAAAAATATCCCAAAATTATCCTCTCTACCTGCAGCTGTATCTTCTTTAAAAAGACCAGCAGTGAGCTGATAAAGACAATATCATGTTGTTTTAATATTATTTCATGTTGTTTTAATATTATTTTATTTTGAAATTATCTTCAATCATAATTGCCATCAACACAGTTTCATTTTGGTGAACATGGTGAAAATGCACATTGACTGGTTCTTGAAATTACACTGTTGCCACTGACACCTGAAAAGAAAGAGAAAATTATTATGATTATAACACATCCGAGCATCATCATGAAAACACGGCTATACAAATACAATGTAAATTTTACCGCCAAAAAAAAAATATAAGATGAAAAATCATTTTTCTTATTTTTGCTCAAAATATAGATTGGGGGTACATGTTAGAACCACCTCTGCATTACGAAAAACCGCCTATACAAATACATTGTAAATTTTTTTGGCGAAAAAGTAAACATTTTAAATGAAAAATTGTGATATTTTTCTTATCTGTACTAAAAATATAGCTTGTGCGTACTCGTTAGAACCGCCTCATTGAAGCGGTTTTAACGAATTCCCACAATCTATATTTTTGAGTAGAAATAAGAAAAATAAGATTTACCCGTTAACCTCAGTTTTACTATATAAAAGTGAGGCTCAAGGTGGTCACAATTATATAGGTGTGTTTTGGTGATGGGAAGTGAGTACCCAAAATCTATGTTTCTGAGCAGAAATGAAACAAAATAGCATATATCCTTTAAATCAAGGTTTTACTATATAAAGCTGGGTTCAAAGGGGTCATAATTATACAATTTATTTTTCTAGAACAAGCATTTACCACATGAAAATGCGATATTTTACCAAAATAATCGTTAGTATTGGGACAGATAGGCCTTAGGAAACAGAGCAGTCTGATCAGGGTCTACACTGCTTGCCATTTTGTACTCCTTGTTGGACGGTATAACAAATTTGTTAAAATTTTAGGAGAATTTGAGCAAATCCTGAAGATGCCCAAATTTTAAGGATTTTGATGGTACACGTATTTCTGGTCAAAATATAAATTGTTGTGGGTGCTCGTTAGAACCACCTCAATGTTTTTTTTTTTTTTTAGTTGATTCTTAATCATTAAATTAACAAGTGAGATGACAAGTTCTTCAACAGATGGTCAGGTAGTTTTTCTTCGGATGGTCAGATTGTTTTTCTACTCCGTTTTTTCGCCCATCTCTGATTATCAGTTGGCACGATATAAGTGAAATACTCTTGGAAGGGCCATACAACCTAAAAATTAAAATGGGATGCAGTCGGGCAGATAGATATACCATAGGCCTGTTTGGATCAGTGATAAATCATCAGACGAGATCGAGAGCATGATAGCTGAGTGGTTACTGCACTTGCCTCTGATGCAAGAGGCCCCCCGTTCGATCCACCCCAGCGGCGATACAATTTTGGGAGTCCGAACGCGCTCCATTGGCATCATTTGCAGGGATGAATGTTATTAAGTGCACTTTCCTTCGGATCGGGGTTAAGGCGAAATGGAAGAAAGAGAAAAGTTGCCGGTTCGAGCACCAAGAAATTGGGTATCATGCCACTTTATCTAACTATATATAGATCTTTAGGCACCAGCCCATCAGGGCTTGAAGAAGAAATAGATGGATGGAAGGGTGGATTAGATAGATAGATTTTGTTTGTTTGATTTGTGGTTTAAGTTTTAACGTCCCAATCAACACTGTACAGGTCATTTAGGAGACATTGCTTCCAATTTTGTGGGACTTTTACCCGATATCGAGATGAAAAGACGACATTGAGCTGAAATGACATCTCAAGCCCTGTCGGCCAATGAAAACATCAGGGTTTATAGGCAAGCTTAGATCCTCTAAGCGGTTTACCAGTTCTCATGTGTGACCTGTTCATCCCCCCCCCCCCCCCCCCCGGCTTGACGAAATAGATGAGCGATAGATAGATAGATAGATAGATAGATAGAGCGGCAGGCATAGGTAGGAAGATGTGGATAGGTTATCGGATCGATGTTTGGGTAAGTGACTGTGATAAAGAGGTAGCCGGTTCGATCAAGTGTTGCACAGCTCAAATCGAATTCAGCAAATAAAGACCATTGAAGCAGAACTTACCAAGAGATGAAAAGCCATCGCAATAATATGGTTCATGATGAGAGGATTATCCGCATGATTATAAGGTAACTTCAAATAAAATAAAATTAAGCGAGATTGTCAACTCTTTTCCACCATGATGGCGGCACTTTTCAATGTTTACTGTCAGGCCCTGAAGCGGGTATAGTCAGTAGAGACTTCGTTCGCGAGATACAGTTGAACAGGTGAAACTAAATAGTGCAAAAACAAGGACTTATAAACTACATTTTATACTCAATTTGCTTAATGATTTTTCGTTTTTATGCAATAATAGCGATCAAACATGGTTTTCAATGCATTAACATTCGCTCGGTCCCTCGGAAGGTGTTGAAAACCTCGGCCTGCGGCCTCGGTTTTCAACACCTTCCTCGGGACCTAGCGAATGTTAATGCATGAAAAACCATGTTTGATCCCTATAATATTCTTCAATATTCCCTTTACCCATTACGAAAATACGCCTATTCAATGGCCCCCGCCTATCGGGGCTTGAAGAAATAGGTTTGCTGCATGATGCTTCAACGCAGAGCTGAAACCGACCCCACACGAGTACTGGTAAACCGCTTAGAGGATCTAAGAAGAAGTGAAGGCAATGATCAGGAATGGATACAATGAACCCGTAGCTCCCATCAGTGACATCAAAGGGAAAGAAACAAAGACATAAAACAACCAAACCCTAATGGAAAGATCAATAGCGGAAAGCCAAAAGGACAGGTACTTTCCCACAATATGGCCAATAGGCTATCCAAAACAAAATAATATATATCTTTAAAAAAAAATAATCTCTGAAACCGCAAGGCCCAGGTCTTGGATATTTGGTGTGAAGCTTCATCTTGTGGGCCTCTACCAAGATTGTTCAAATTATAGCCCTGGGGCCAAAAATGCCCCCGCTCCGGGGCCCTTTGGTTTTTTCATAGACTTATTTTGGGAAAATCCTTAAAAATCTTCTGTGAAACCACTAGGCCTAGGTCTTTGATATTTTGTGTGAAATTTCATCTAGTGAACCTCTATCAAGATTTTCAAATTATAGCCCTGGGGCCAAAACTGCCCCCGCCCTGAGACCCTTTGGTTTAACAAGACTTATATAGGGAAATCTTTAAAAGTCTTCTTCTCCGAAACTGCAATGCCCATGTCTTTGATATTTGGTATGAAGCTTCACCTTTTTAGACCTCCCTCAACATTATGCACATTATAACTCTGGGGTCAATAATGGCCCTCCCCGGGGCCCATTTGTTACTCTATGGATCAGGTGGGCAATATAGGGCCATCATGGCCCTCTTGTTGTTGTTTTGATTTTGGGCATTACGACAGCACACCTATTTGATGTTAATGGCTTGAGTCATTTTTCCTGAAACAGAAAATTTTTCGAATGAAATGTGTTTTTTTCTGCCTTATTTTCCTCCATTAGCAGAAAAAAACATATGTATATCCGCCTCGTCGATGCTGCTCTTTCGAGTATCATCATGGCAGTCCATCTCAAAAACACGCCTATATAGTTTTCACCAACTTGAACCCCCTTTTATACAATAAAACTGGGGTTTACAGGGGTATACCTTATTTTTCTAATTTATGCTCTAAAATATAGATTGTGGGTACTCGTTAGATCCGTCATCATGAGGCGGCGCTAACGCGCGTCCACGGCCTATGTTTGAATGAAAATTATTATTTCTGTTAAACTGCCTCAATGAAGCGGTTCTAAAGAACGCCAACAACCTATGATTTGAACAGAAATAAGAAAAATATCAAAAGTTTGTATCGAAAAATGCTTGATAGTGGCATTTTAGCACACAGCTGTTTTACCGCCAAGTCGTCATCAGGTGGAGCGCTCTGCACTGACCTGTCGTATACGGGGATTCTGGGTATCTACCATTTTATGTATTTTCCAAGAGAGAAAAAAAACAGTTTTCCATATTGAGAAAGAGTACGTATGATCGTGTGCTAAATCAACGCTTTCGGTTAAAATTTGTAAGACATGCACATCGATGGTAAAATTCCAGACAAAAAAAGTTTGGGGTAAAATTACATGCGTTGTCAGCGCATGTTACTTTTGCCAATCGTATAGTGCAGGATAGTGATGCGTCACATACGAGACAGGTCCATGCATTAGACATGCGCAGGAAATGTTGGTGTAAACTGAGTTAGGGGAAATAATCGAATTTAATATATTGCACAAAAATTACTGCAGTTGATTACCGTTTTGTGTGAATCTCACATACGTAAAACTGTCATTAAAATCGGTCGCTAATTTGTATGACATGAAAATACAGAGAATTTTATTTTGACGTAGCGCCCCTACATACGAGGACTGTTCAAATATGAATGCATCTAAGCACATAAAAATGATTCCGTGATAGATTTCGATGAAAAATTTATTCTGTCCCCTCAAAGTATTCCCCTTTATAGTCCGGAATTTGAGACCAGATTTCGAAAAATTTAATGCACCCGAAATTCTCACGCTTTATTTGTGCCGTTTCATTGAGATAGGAGCCTAACCTATATGACATGTAGTTATTAAGCAAATCTGGTGGGGAAAAGGGGTTGAAAATTCTATGAGTTTACACCCACCCCCATGCGGATGGTATAGTTGGATTGAGTTTAGTTATGTGTAGCTTGCGCTTACATATGAATGTTGATTTATTGCATCATCCAAAATATTTGTAAATACTCGAAGACACCAAAGTAGAAGTAAAACAAAGATCAGGAATTGATACAATTAACTTACTCCATCCATAAAAGACACCAAAGGGAAAGAAATACAAACATTAAGCGACCAGACCATAATGGAAACCTAAACAAAGAAAGGCCATATGGACAGTTACTTTCCCACAAAATGGCCATATGGCCATCCAAAATTAAAAGACACAAGTGATACACACAGTAAGTAACAAACAACAACATAAATAAATCGCCACAGAAGAGCCGCCTTGGAACGGTCAGTGGAAGATTTCCACTGGGGGGCTTAAATCGATTTTACGTGGCCACAATCCTCGCCCTTACTTCCGTCGCGATTTAGACAAATAATTTGTTCAGTCCGCATGAAGGCCTCCTAACTCATCAGTGCAACATCTACGTGAACACAGAAATCAAAGAACCACAGAGGTGAGACAACGGTGAGGACTTGACAGCAAGAAACCACTGAAATGCTGGAGCAAAAGAAAACCAACAGTTAGACTCCGATGAGCCCGACCAGAGACAGAGCATTTGTATGACATGAAAATACAGAGAATTTTATTTTGACAAATTCATGATGTGACGTAATTACATCCGGTGTTACCATAAATTTTGACCATTGAAATTTGACCCCAAAAATTTGGTAAATTTTACACTATTTTCACGCTAAATAATTTTTAGTACTTCTTGAAACAATTTCTGTTTCGTCAGTATGAATGACGGTTATTTTTGCACGTGCATGTGAAACTTGATGACTCTGTTTCAATCCGGGCATGAACAAGGGACTTCGATACCTTTGGACCATTGTACCACTTTTTCTTGTTGTGTCACAGATCGTGAAAAAAAATTATATTAAAACCAACATAAACTAAATTATTTTACTGGCTGGTCATAGATGTATCATAACAGGGACCGATAGATATATTTTTGAAAAGTTACTGATGGCCATTTCCTTCCGGTTTATATTTAGTTAGGGGACTATACATCACCAAGCATATTTGTCAGCGGGTGAACTGGCAAGTGATTCTCTAAACTAGTGACTTGAAACAATCAACATTTAATAAATACACTGTATATTTCAAGAATCATTATCCAAAGTTTCCGGTTTGTGCTAAAGGCTCCCCAAGTAACATCGACATTATTATATTTTAAACACGAAACTGTTACTGGCCACTTGAAATCTTACTGGGTACCTTATTTTCTGTTAAGTCGCACGACAAAAAATAAATTGTACCCGACGTTTAATGTAACATAAAGCCATCCTTAAACATTCTTCTATCCTTTCTTTTCCCAGAGGTGTGGTATAACCTTTAAACGTGCATCTTAAAATGTCACCTGTACTTAATTTCTACCATTTTTTGGGCAACCTGCCTACGATAGCCTTGTCCCTCTATTCACTATTGGCTCTTAATCATCCTGTGTCTCTTGTCACACACTGATTAATCTGTTCTTCATCTCCTTTATTACTACTTCCTGTTTCTGACATTTATCCCATATATTGATTATTTTGGGTTTAAAGGCACGTCGCCCCGTGTTGGTCATTTTTTGTCCTCTCTCCAAAGAAAGGGAGAAAAGCGACAGAAGAGATAGTTGAGCAGATGAAAGTTAGAGGCAGAGGAGAAATGGGAAAACGGAAAAGCAGAAACAGAAGAAATAACAGCAGGTCTTGTCCAGCTGTAAGCCTCTATCAGCCGGACGCCCTATTGACGCAAGTTACACGTCACCTTTGCCTCACCCAACCACCCCAATGGTCCCATATAGATTGGCCAAAAAGGCCTTCTATGACAAGCCATCAGGAGTTATCACGTTTGAAAAGCAGAGTGTGTGCAATGACCAGGAATCTATAAAAAAATATCTCGCACCTCCCATTCAAAACACCAAAATGAAAACGTCATGGTGGAAAGCCAAAATGACAGTTATCTCCCCACATGACCGAACGGCTATCAAAAATAACTAGAGCTGTCAGAGGATCTGACTATAGCCCCGCTTCAGCGCTGTCAGAGAAGAAAGTTATTTAAGCTGCAGAGAAAACAGTTATGAACAAGAAATAACTGTTGAAAATTTTACATTATCTGGAAAAACTCTAAGAGTTGTGAGCCCTTGTCCCTCATTTCAATGAGCATGATACATTACCAGAATGTCCATGTTTATACTAAATTTCATCTTCCATTTTTCAATGTTCAAAGGGTAATAACTCCTAATGTAGGCAAATCAGAGTCAGGGTTCCTGCGCTCTGCACATTGTCTCATGGTGCTTTACACTTGTGTGAAGTGTCATGAAAATATCTCAAATGGTTTGTGAGTTATGGAGCCGACACAGTCAAAATTGCCTTTTTAAATGTTCAAAGGGCAATAACTCCTAAAGTAGGCAAACCAGAGTTATGGTTCCTGCACTCTGCACATCATCTCAAGGTGCTTTTCATTTATTTGAAGTTTCATGAAAATATCAGAAACGGTTATGGAGCGGACATAGTTAAAATTGCCATTTTTTAATATTCAAAAGCCTATAACTGAAAAAGTAGACAATCCAGAGTTTGGGTTCCTGCGCTCTGCACACGTAATATGGTGCTTTACATTTGTGTGAAGTTTCATAAAATTATCTCAAACGGTTTTTGAGTTATCGAGCAAAGACGGCTAAAATTGATATTTTTCAATATTCAAAGGGAAATAACTAAAAAATTAGGCAATCCAGAGTTATGGTTCCTGCACTCTGCACACCATCTCATGGTGTTTAATGTTTGTGTGAAGTTTCATGAAAATATGTGAATGGGTTTTAATGTTATGGAGCGGACACGAAAATTGTTAACAGACACAGACAGACACACAGACAGACACACAGAAAATACGAAAACCAGAGTTATGGTTCTTGCGCTCTGCACATTGTCTCATAGTGCTTAACATTTTTTGTGAAGTTTCATGAAATTATCTCAAACGGTTTTCGAGTTATGAAGCGGACACTGTTAAAATTGCCATTTTTCAATGTTCAAAGGGCAATAACTCCAAAAATAAGCAATGCAGAGTTATGGTTCCTGCGCTCTGCACATCGTCTCATAGTGCTTAACATTTGTGTGAAGTTTCCTAAAAATATCTCAAACGGTTTTCGAGTTATGAAGCGGACACAATTAAAATTGCCATTTTTCAATGTTCAAAGGGCAATAACTCCAAAAGTAGGCAATCCACAGTTATAATTCCTTCGCTCTGCACATTGTCTTATGGTGTTTAACATTTGTGTGAAGTTTCATGAAAATATGTTAAGCAGATACAAAGTTATGGAGCCAACACAAATTAACGGAATCACGGAATTACGGAATTACGGAATTACGGAAAATGTTCAAAGGGCAATAACTCCAAAAGTAGGCAATCCACAGTTATAATTCCTTCGCTCTGCACATTGTCTTATGGTGTTTAACATTTGTGTGAAGTTTCATGAAAATATGTTAAGCAGATACAAAGTTATAGAGCTAACACAAATTAACGGAATCACGGAATGATAGAAGGACATGGCAAATCCAATATAGCCCCACTTTTTCAAAGCGGGGCTATAAAAAAGGCATTAGCAATACATACATCTTAAGGACTAACTATGCAAATAATAAAACACAAAAAGGATCGACGACGGGGTCAGTAAGAAGTTTTACGGGGGCCTAGGTGGGGTTGGACACTTTATTAGATTTTAGATGGTCAAACTACTCGCCCTTGATTGTCTTGGTTAAAACCGATAAATTGTTCACTCTACATGATGGAGTTCTAGCTCATCAGTGCAACATCTCCGAGAACAGAAAATCAAACGACTAAAGAGATGAAACAACGATGAGGACTCGACAGCATGAAATAGCTAGAATTGTGCAGCAAAGGAAACCAAACAGTTAGGCTCCTGTTAACCCTACCAGAGACAGAGCATCAGACACTACCTTCAGGCGTTCTGGCGGAAATGCGTTCGTACATTTGAAAGGAACTAGGCGGGTCGGTTAATTTACTAGAGGTTGAAACCTAATATGTCAGATACATTGAACAGTGAACAGGGACGATGTTTGGCATAATAAATGTTACGATTCCTACGTAAATCAAGCTTCTTCTCTTCACCTTTGTCAAGAAGGTTGGGAACATCGGGTTCAACACTGACCCTCGACTGAACTTTTCTGCATCTTCATGTAACTTGGTGACCTCAATTTGCGCATGTTTGGCAAAAGATCGACCAAAACCAGAATCATTCAATCAGCAAATAAGCTGGAGTATATCAAATCCGCAGCTGGAGAATTAGATGCTGATATTTAAATTTAGTAGAGTATCTTTATTGCAGCAAATTAATGTTAAAAACCAAAACAATAAACTTCTAAAACATTTAAGTAAAATCGTTCCACTAAATACTGTATAATGTTTCTTTTTTGTTCGCTGTAAAATTTCTCACACCTCCAGTCAAAAGGAGGCTTGATTGTTCAGAGGCGTAAACTCATTTAAACACGACTTTTTTCAATTATGAAATAGTGAACAAAAATCTGCCAAAGTTTCATAAAACAAAACTGAAATAGGGCCGCGCTGTTTTCTTCACTGAACAGTGTCGTCTTTCAGAGGTATTGCTGTCATGGTAACTTCATACCAAACTACTACTGGTCACCAGTTAATTGCTTATGAAGCTAAGCAACAAAAAATAACCAAACAAGGGCAATCAGTAAAGCAGAAAACTGCGGCTGCTGTATCATGACAACGCCAATTTGATATGGTTTACGCTTGCCATCAAGTTTACGCGACTTTGCCCTGAACACAAAATTGTAAACAAGCGGCCGATGGGAAACTACGCTCACCAGAGCCCAAGTCGGCATAAATTCCCCCCCCCCAACACACACACACACACACACACACCATTTATTTTAACAGACCATAATGGTTTAGTAGAGGCCAATCCCAGGACCATTGATGCCAAATTATTTTGAAATCAACCATTGATTGTTTTCTTTTGTTGCTGTCGCATACATTATAGTCAGCTTTGAACCATCTTAGGGCTAGAGTCCTAAATGCTGCATACCAAGGTCTTGTATTTCTTGAGATGCAGAATTTAAAATCACTTTTGGCCGTTTATTGGTGTGACGTTCACACAGATCCCTCTAACAAACTTGGATTTCTCGACCACACTGATGCAGTATATGTAATTTGGTATCAGTTAGCCCAGTAGTTTTAGAAAAATTAAAAACTATTTAATCTTATGGCCCCAGGACCATTAAGCTGATTGCAAATATCAACTATGATGTCATAAGCTGCAATAGAACCAGAAAACCCTGTCTTTTCCATACAAAATCCTAAATTACCGAATGTGACCTTGACGTAAGAAAGGTCAAGGTCAACGAAATGTCATCATTTGAACAAATTCGATACGGCCCGGGTCCCATATATTCTATACCAAGTTTCAAGGTCATTGGTCGATTGGTTCCTGAGAAGGCGATTTTCAAAGGTTTTTACCATATATGGGCATGGCGGACATTTTGGTCATGTGACCCAGATATTCAGAATATATGTTTGTTCTTTCACCCCATGGCGGTTTCGTTTCACATATAATTTGGTTCCAGTTGGCTTTGTACACTGTAAAAATAGCGTATAGAAATTAAACGTGTTTTATACATGTTTAGATCTAAACATGATTAGAAAAGTGTGTTGTTTCTAAACATGTAATTTGTTTTGCCGTATATTTGAGTATAAACATGTCAAAAGTCTAAACACGTCTCGGCTGAAATCGATACGATCTGTTTCCCGCGTAGACGAACGCTGAACGGACGCTGAAAGTTGCAGAGCTGCATAGACATAAAATAGAGGTAAAATCATAATTATTCATGTTGTATTTGTCTATTAGGTTTTGTTTCTTTGATCCTGGAATAGTAGGAGATATGGTACGTCCTTCAAACATATTTTTCTTTCAAGGATGAGTGGAATATTGGTGTTTAGTTCTTAATGTAATTAGTTTTCGCGACTCATATTTTCTTTCTAGATCCAAGATGTGTTCAGCAGACTTACTAATGCCATGTGATAGAAGATTGTGATTGGTAAATGAAACCTGCATATATTCTTTCTTGAATATATTTATATAAACTGCCTAAAACTGCAAAAAAGGTTAGGAATTGTTGGGGAAAATGCCACAACATGGTCTAAACACGTTTAGCGTAAACATGTTTAAAACCTAAGCATGTAAAATTTAATTATGCTTTAAGATGTAGTGTTCTTCTTTTCTACCAAAGACATCTTAACCTCCAACATGAACTAACAAATATTGCCTACTGTATGAGAGTACTCTAGTTTCGCAGAGGCTCCCCTTCATTATGCGAAACTAGAGTACAATCATACAGTGTGCACTATCTGTGAGTTCATGTTGGAGGATAAGATGTCTTTGCAAGAAAAGAAGAACACTACACTTAAAAGCATAAATAAATTTTACATGTTTAGGTTTTGAACATGTTTACGCTAAACGTGTTTAGACCATGTTGTGGCATTTTCCCCAACAATTTCTCACCTTTTTTTGCAGTTTTAGGCATTTTATATAAATATATTCAAGGAAGAATATATGCAGGTTTCATTTACCAATCACAATCTTCTATCAAATGGCATTAGTAAGTCTACTGAACACAACTTGGATCTAGAAAGAAAATATGAGTCGTGAAAACTAATTACATTAAGAACTAAACACCAATATTCCACTCATCCTTGAAAGAAAAATATGTTTGAAGGACGTACCATATCTTCTACTATTCCAGGATCAATGAAACAAAACGTAATAGAAAAACACAACATGAATAATGATGATTTTACCTCTTGGCATATTTAGATTTTCAACATGTTTCTGAGCTAAACATGTGCAGGTATTAAACATGTTACTGTCCTGTACATGTTTAATATCTTAACACCTTCCTAGACGTGTTTAGAAACGAGACATATCAAAGCGTTAAACGCATAAAAAAATGGGACAAGAAATGCGTCTCAGAAAGTGTTTAATCTGTAAACACTATTTTTACAGTGTAGTTTCAGAGGAGATGTCGTTTGGAATTGTTTGGCTGCTTAAATGAGAAAAGAGGGTAGGAACATTTATCTCCCCTTTTTATGTCTTTTTACCCACTTTTTTGATTTTCTAACTCCATTTTCAAGATGCTAAGAAACCTCTAAATAAATTCGTATCATAGTTAAGTGTGAGAAAGTAAGGTGCATTAAACTCCTTAAATACGCGTGCTACGAATTTCAAATCCCCGACTATTAACAGATATACAAACTTTCAGTCTTCTGAACTCATTTTTGAGGTATACTATGAAGGCACTGGAATATTGAAGAACCGAGGTGTTTGCGCTGTACAAATTTTCGACCAGAAAGGTATTTTTCAGCTGCGGGAACAAAAAAAAAAGTCACACGGGGCAAGATCAGGGGAATACGGGGGGGGGGGGGGGTGAGGGAGTTCAACAACCATTTCCTGCTTCAGATAGACTTGCCCAATGAACGCCTTGTGCGATGACGCATTGTCATGTAGCAATCTGACATTGGCCAAACCAATTTTCGAAGAACTTAATTTTTGTAAAACTTCGCATTTACAGATTTGCCTTTAGGCACAGCAACCTGAATAGCAGGGCCCTGATTTGAAAAGAATATGGTATACATTACATTCTTGACGCTCATGGTCCGCTTTGCAATGCATGGTCTTTCGCAATACTTTGTTGCCTATATTTTGTTCTGAATCTTTCGTTTTGGCTCAAAAAAGTGAACCCATGTCTCGTCACCTGTGACGACATTAGCAAAAGACCGTGCATTGTAATTTGGAAGCTTTTTAAGCAACATCTTGGCGTACTGAACGCGTGTCTTTTTCTGCTCATTTGTCAACAGATGGGGTATCCATCTAGCACAGATCTTTCTCATTTTCAAATCCCGTTTCAGAATTGTATGAGCTGCTCCTAATGAGATGCCAACCATACTAGCTATTTGCCTAGTGGTGTATCGTGCATCGGTAGCAACTATTTCTTTCACTCTAGCAACCATCTTGGCAGATGTTGCTCTTTTCGGCCGACGATCATGTGGTGCATCTTCTGTTGAGCCTAGCCCACAGCTGAATTTCTTACACCAACGAAAAACTGTCGGAAAAGACATTTCATTATGCCCATAAACCGAACATATTTCATAAAAAATGTCTTTGCACCGTATACCAAGAATACAACGATTCTTAATATAGGACCGTTTTTCAACGGCGTACTCTGACTTTCTTCCAACCTTTTTTTGTATTTGTATACAAGAGTAGACAGTGTTTATCGAACGATATACATGGCTAAAGTGTACGGATTTTAACAGGTTTGGTATCAATGTATAGGTAAAATATTTTTCTACGCTATGATATTTATTTCCAGGTGATTTTTCGCATTAGTGCATCAGAAAACGTTCATATTTGAACAGTCCTCGTAAACTTCAAATAGACGGACGAACTAAAGTATGATACGCTAGTTCTGTAGAAACAAACACACAAGCAAGTGTTAAAAACACACATTACGCAAACACGCCTATACAAATATATTGTCACCTTTATCGCCGAAAATATGGAAATTTTATGATGAAAAATTGTGATACTTTTCTTATTTCTGCTCAAAATATAGATCGAGGCGGTTCTAACGAGTACCCACAATCTATATTTTAGAGCAGAAATAAGAAAAATAAGGTTTACCCCTGCAAACCCAAGTTTTGCTATAAAAAGTGGGGTTCAAGGGGGTCAAAATTATAGGCGTGTTTTCGTTATGGAAATATTCAAAGGAGCCTAACTCTGTTAAAATTTTGTGAACTGTATACTTGAAACAATATCAATTACTTCACATCATGATCTTTCTATAAAACAAGTTTCAGCTGAATTGACGTTAACAGAGAATGGGGTTAGACTGAGACGGCCTGTTTACATCACTTTTCAAATGGGGGTCACTCTCCAAATATTTGGTGGACTGTAACCTTGAAATAATATGCTCCTCATCATGGTCTTACAATAAAACAAGTTTAAAGTGGATTGACGTTAACTAAAAATGGGGTTAGACTGAGACGACCTGTTTTCATCACTTTTCAAATGGGGGTCACTCTCCTAATATTTGGCGGACTGTAAGCTTGAAATAATATACACTGCTCCACATCATGGTCTTACAATAAAACAAGTTTCAGCTGGATTGATTTTAATTGAAAATGGGGTTTGTCTGAGACGAAATGTTTACATCGTGACTTTTAAAATGGACGTCACTGTCATGATATTTTGTGAACTGTAACCTTGAAATAAAATGCACTGCTCCACATCACAATTTCTAAAGTCTGAAGTAAAATATAGGCATCATGAAAACTCTTCTTTGTAATTTTGACACCCCTCGAACCCCACTTTTAAAACGAAAAATGGGGTTTACAGGGATAAACCTTATTTTTCTTATTTCTGCTCTAAAATATAGATTGTGGGTACTCGTTAGAACCGCCTAAATGAGGCGGTTCTAACGAGCACCCACAATCTATATTTTGAGCAGAAATAAGAAAAATATCACAAGTTTTTATCTTAAAATTTTTGTTTCTTCAGTGATAGAGGTGGCAATGTATTTGTATAGGCGTGTTTGCGTAATGGACTGAGACGACATGTTTACATCACTTTTCAAATGGGCGTCACTCTCCTAATATTTGGTGGACTGTAACCTTGAAATAATATGCATTGCTCCACGTCACGGTCTTACAATAAAACAAGTTTTAGCTGGATTGATGCTAACTGCAAGTAGGGTTTGTCTGATACGAAAAGTTTACATCGTGACTTTTGAAATGGACGCCACTGTCATAATATTATGTGAACTGTAACCTTGAAATAAAATGCACTGCTCCACATCACAGTTTCTTGAGTCTCAGCTTGGTCTGACGTAAAATATAGGCATCATGAAAACTCATCTATAATGATAATTTTGACCCCCTCGAACCCCACTTTTAAAAAGAAAAATGGGGTTTACAGGGGTAAACCTTATTTTTCTTATTTCGGCTCTAAAATATAGATTGTGGGTGCTCGTTAGAACCGCCTCAGTAGATTGTGAGTACTCGTTAGAACCGGTTCTAACGAGCACCCCCAATCTATATTTTGAGCAGAAATAAGAAAAATATCACAATTTTTCATCTTAAAATTTTCGTTTTTTTTTTTTTTCAGCGGTTAAGTTTGCAATGTATTTGTATAGGCGTGTTTTCGTAATGAGTTAGTCAGAAACAAAATAATCACAGAAATTTTCAAACTTAAATTATGTTGCTAATTTTTGGTGAACTGTTACCCCGAATCAATACGCGCTGCTCCACATCAGGGTGAAGCATTTCACAAAGTTTCAGCTTGAAATAATATAAACTATTGGAGCAATTTGCCGGAAACAAAAAATGTTTACAGAAATGTTCAAATGGTCATAGCTTTGCTAATATTTGGTTGACTGTCCCCTCGATACAATATGCACTGCTCCACATCATGGTATAACTAAATATCAAGTTTCAGCTTGATCGAATCTAAATTAGGAAAGGAGTTAGCTGGAAACAAAAAGTTTACAGAAAATTTTTAAAGGGACATATATAACCTCGAAACAATATGCGCAGCTCCACTTCATGTTCTGACAATATATTAAGTTTCAGCTTGATCGACTGTTATTGAAGGAGTCAGCCGAAATCGAAATATTTACAGAAATATTCAAAGTGGCATAATTTCTATTACTATTTGGTGCACTGTAGCCTCGAAACAAATTGCGCTGATCCACATCATGGTCTAACAATATATAAAGTGTCAGTCTGATTGGAGCTAAGTTGTAGGAGGAGTTACCCGAAACACAATATTTACAGGAATTTTCAAAGGGATATAACTGTATTCATATTTTGATGGAGCGTAACATTGAAACAATACGTGCGGCTCCACATCATAGTCTAACTTCATGCCAAGAATGAAAATTGTGGAAGAAGTAAACTGGAAAGGAAAATAGTTGTATAATTTTTTAAAGGGGTGTTACTCTGTAGATATTTGGTTGACGGAAATAATATGCGCTCCTCCTCATCCTCATCTAACAGTATATCAAGTTTAGTTCGAACCCAGGGCCTCTCGCGTACCGCACGAACAATCAGCCGACTGAACTATCGAGCCTCTTACATATTTTAGTTTTAGTTTTAATGAGAGTCTCCGCTAATATCTGATTCCTATCCAGTCTGGTTGCGAGGCTTATTTTTCACACTCTTTCATGCTCGCATACGCTGCGTTGGACCAAAACTGGCCACCCAACGTCACGTGGGTGGAAAGGTGGAGAACGTGACTCGATCGGGACTGGTACCCAGAAGCCCTCGTACATCGTGGAAAGACTTTACCGACTGAGCTACCGAGCCACACTGTTGACATGTTACAAAACAGAATCAACCCGTTCTATGACCGAACAAGTTGGCTGCTTTCAAAAAGCATCCAATAGGTTTGGTCTTCTCAGTCTACATTCTGATTTGGGCCAGCAGATATCATTATCCCACTTAGTGTATTTTATTAATACAAAAAATAAACTTTAATACAAAACGTGTATATAAAATTTCGAAGTCTGTGACCTTGGTATCAGGAAGGGTAGGTAGTGATGAGTATTCTGTGGTAAATTGTTTAACGCCATGACAAGTACATGTATAAACTAAATATAACTTACATATGGTTTGCACATGTATAGCACAAAACTTAACCAAACGAAAATGTAAACCGAATTTTTCAAAGGGTCATAACTCTGTTAATATTTGGTGGCATATCTTCACATCTTAGCCTTACTACATACACATTTTAGGCTTGATCGGATGAAAACTGTATAGTAGGATTTATACGGAAACGAAAAAAAGTTTACGAACGGACGGACGGACACCAACCCCGTATCTTAATAAGACCGTTTTTTTTTTTTTTTTTTTTTTTTTTTTTTGTGATTGTTGTTTTTCAAACGGGCATGTGAAAAGATTTTTCCTAAGTCATCAGGCCTTCTGTAGGGCCTTGGTTATCTATTTCATTTGTTGTTAACGTCCCTGTAAACACTGTATGGGTCTTTTTGAGACATTGCTTCAAATGTTGTCGGACTTTTACTCAGTACTGAGATAAAACGGACAGATAAAACTCCTTCTCAAGCCCTGTCACCCAATGAAACTAAATGGTTGAAATGCATGAACGGTCCGACTCGAGCCACTTTTCCTGGGCAGGCTTAGACTTTCTAGGCGATTTATTACTACTCATGTGCGGCCGGTATCAGCTCTGCGTGGAAGCATCATGCAGCCCAATCTATTTCTTCAATCCTCGATGGACGGGGGCCGATCAGACCTTGGGGCAATATATTCGACTGATTGAGCTGAAACCGACCGAACTTTGAAGTATTGCTGAACCGCCTAGGAAGATCTAAGCCTGCCCAGACAAAGTGCTGCGATCAGACTGTATCTTAAACCTCGGCAGTTTCTTTGAGCGGTACCTCCGCAAAAACCTGAAATTTGTTATCCTTTTGTATATCTTTCTGGATCACAATTTAATTGTAAAAGAAACTGATTAGTAAAACGTCAAGTATTGAGTGGAAATAAAGAACACCACTCTCGGCTTATCAGATACAATAGCTCCCATCGAATGCGCCAACAAGTCTTTTAACAACTCAGTCTGTAACTGGTGGCAGGTCACTTAGTAGTCATGAAGTTTTTGAAAAGAAACTATTGCTATATGTGCTGGGCTCAAGAACAATAAACAGCGACCCATCAACGTTATGACTTTGTTTCGCTCCCTAAATATTTTATATATTTGGAAGAGTTAGAACCTTCGACCTTGGCACTGACGTTAATTCTAGTAGCAAAGACATGAAATTGTTTTTACACACCCAGCGATCTTTTTATGTTTGGTTTTACGATCCTTTCAAGATTATTTCACTCACATCAAGCCGATCGTTAATCGGAGGTGAGTGAAAACTAGAGCACCCGATGAAAAACCTCTTGACCTTCCGTTGCAGAACTTCTCATTATGTGACCTGAGCCATGCTCAAACATACACCGTTGAGAGACCTAATGATTAAGAGTCAGCACTCTTATCCACTAGGCCACGGAGGCCCGTTACACCCAGCGATCTTTATAAATGAGGAAAAATAACGTTCTGTCTTTCCAACATTTACATATACTTAGTTTATACTAATTGCGATGAAAGCTTCAAGCTTATTGAATCGCTCTCGAACACTCATTCCGGGTTTTTTCACGCGCACGCGCGAGAGAGGCAGTGGCTTTTACACCACTGCTACCCATTTACACCTGGGTGGAGTGGGGCAGTGTCATTACGTGTCTTGCCCAAGGACACACCTCGATACCGGTGGCCGGATTCGAACGCACAACCTTTCGATCATGAGTCGAACGCGCTAACCACTGCGCTATCGAGGCTGACATATACTTATTATTAGAGCGTACCGAAAGATGTTCAGAATATATAAATCTGTTCCTATCTGTGTGAAATAAACTTTGCAAGTTTTGTTTATTTGTATTTAACGGCCCAGTCAACACTGATTTTGGGTCTTTTTTGAGCATGTCAGTGTACCTATCCACGGTTTTCCTGAGCAGGCTTATCCGTAGGCGGTTTACCAGTTCAGTGCACATTCTGTCGCCAAAAACTGACCCCTGCCCTTCCTGAATCAGCGGAAGGGAGAGGATGACCATAGAAAAGATTTCATAATCTCCACGAAAGAATGTTGCCGACCCCGGTAGGTATCGAACCCGAGTCTTCCTTGTCGTCAGTCAGACTGCATCCGACTGAGCTTCCATAGCCAGCCACAATTTGTGAGTAGTAGTAGTTATGTTCTGTTGTTTTTCGTTTCCATGGCCCCATGGACTTACTCCATAATGGCATTGCAAGACGTAAAATTTGCGAAATGACTGCTACTCCTGCAAAAGTACTTTCTCTTTGGACATGTCTAAAGGGTATACTCTTAAAGGAAAGAATTTGCTCCTGGGGAGCAAATTCTCCCCTTTTAGAGTAGACCCCTTGAGAAGCAAATTCTTCCCCTTTTAGAGTAGACCCCTTTTTCAGTTGGACAGAGCCAACAAAGTAGCAACTATAAGGTCCTTAAAATTGTATTTCCATAACGAAATCATGCCTATAGAATTGTGATCCCCTTTAATATGTTCTATAAAAGGGTTATCCTTTGGAAGCAAAGAATACACCACAGAACTGAAAAAATATGGTGTGCACATGTTTTCTGAGCCAGACTAGCTAGTTTCGGCCAATTAGGCCTCAACAGTGACCCTAAGATATTTTCCAAATTCCACAATGAAATCAATAATCACAAAGGACAAGAAAATATAATCTACACTATCAGGGGGAACAACCTACGTCAGAGCAGTGACGTCATAACCATTCTTAGGTTTGCCGGCGTTTACTACACAAAAGGCATTTGTCACAACACCTAGGCGCAGTCGGTGCATTAGATCATAAAAGAATCACACATACTGAAATCTATCCCAGAAATGTTGCCTTTTGTTTAAATAATTCAACACAAGCTGATTTGGCAATGATGTCGGAACTATCATTGTTTACAGCGCCGAATCAAATCTAGTGACGAAGCTATCGAAGCCTTTTCAATGTTTCCAGGTGGAATTAGCTCACTGATGGGATGCAAATATTGCTGGTCACCAACTGAAGTATGTTTTCTGAAGACTCGTAATGTACATATCTAGTTTGAAGCATTTTATTTACCCTATTTACACCAATATGGCCGCTTCTGAAATGGGTACGACATCTCTGCTATGACGTAGGTTGTTACCCCTGACTATGATGTAGGGCAGGGAGACGTTTTACCGCCGCCACACATTCCCACACACCAGTTGTAGTGAAGTAAAATACGGTAGGTGACCAATTAATTGGAACACCCTAGCAGTTCGAACACCCAAAATTATTTCGAATTTGTGGCTGAAAACTTTCTCATTTAATTCGAACTCCCAAAGTTTTCAGAAATCAGAATTTTTAATACTTCGAACGCAAAAAAATGCCGAAAAATGCATCCAGAACAAGCATTTCGGACCGTTCCCGAGTTTATCATTACAACACCGTACTGGTCGTATATGAGCTAGCGCACGAAAAAAAGAAAAATTAGCATGAAATGTGTGCGACTTCCAAAGACTCGGATTAACATGCACTCTGTAAGGCAAATGGTTTTCGCTTCTCTCACTTTCGATAGCCCTGTGGTAGTGGAAGGTTCATACCCTCACCAAATACTGATTAGACTGCGAGAAACGCAGGCTGCAAGTGCTTAGATCAACCTTGATGAGCCACAGGAGTTTCGCTTATTTATGTTGTGAAAATCCCATCGTCTGCATCAGGCTCATGCGATCAGCGAAGACTCTAATCGGATTGCATGAATGAGTACGCTAAGATGTGTCTTCGCTGGTTTCTCAACGACCTGCAAACACTGAACATGCGCACCCACAACCGGTATGCAAGGCAAAGGGTTTCACTTAGCCTTGTGACTTCGTAAGATTTAAGGGTTCAGTAAAGACTGATCACATTGCATCGATGTTCAGGCTGATCCTAGTCGGTGATGTAGCATTGTGGCCTACAAAGGCTTGGATCACCATGCATATGCAAGTGTTTTCGCTTTGCTCTCTGACTTGGAGCGTAGCTTCAGCTTTCATTATTATTTGTGTGACAGTGTTACCCTTTTTCCATGTGCTGTGGCATTGATTCAATGCCTCTTTGATAGCAGAAGCGCCCCTTTAATATTAATTGAGAGTTTCCCGCCTTTTCCACAGAACGTCTTTTAGCACATGCGAGTGAAATTCATGGTTGCTGCATGCAAAAAGGTATTTTAATTCAGGTTACCTGGTTGGGCTACCCTGGTTTTCTGAGGAGCAAGTGAAGATGCCCATTTATTTCACGGTGACAAGGTTTAATTGGAAGTAATTTCGGGGAACATGATTAAGAAAATAAGTCATATTCGGTGTGGGGGGTCGGCCCCCGCCCATAGGGGCTTGAAGAAATATATGGGCTGCATGATGCTTCCACGCAGAGCTGAATCCGGCCCACACACTAGTACTGGAAAACTGCTTAGAGGATCTAAGCCTGTCCAGGCACCTGGCGGTCCGTCCATGCTAATAAACCCTATGTGTTTCATTGGGCGACAGGGCTTGAGATGTCATTTCATCTCAATGTCGGGTAAAAGTCCCACAAAATTGGAAGCAACGTCTCCAAAATGACCTTTACAGTGTTGACGGGGACGTTAAACCTCAAATCAATCAATCAATCGGTGTGGTGGGAAGACTCAGGTCAGCCTGCACATTCATGCAGTCTGAATAGTCTTCGTTGTTCGTATGTGCCAACCATGGCCTCTGTGCTAATCAAAGAACAACAGGTGAAATCTATGGCCACATTGGCTAGATGCGCAGGCTAATCTGGTCCTTCGTTTGAAACCTTTTTTTTTTCGCCGTGCGCCGGCTTAAAACGACGGCGTGTACATTTGACCGGCCCAATACAAACACATCCTAAGCTACCAAGTGCAAGGATCAGTCTGTTCAGATCTCCTATCTCGAGTAAAATACTTATTGCGCATGTGCGTACAGAAAAGACTGATAAGTCTGCACAGTTGTGCAATCGGGATTGTGTCTTCAATGTTCAAGAGGTTTGAAATGTTTCATCGCGCATAAAGTGAAGATCAAATTTGTGTATGATGTCCGCATTATCTTTTTCTTGTTACTTGCCTATCTAAATAACATGATGGTTTTGCATCCGCACAGTCTAATCAGTCTTCACCGGACTACTTCGATGCGCATTGAATTGCTACATGCCCCCGGCTCTCGCTGATTTGAGACTGCTTATTAGTAAACAGAGAATACACAAACAAGGCTGCGCAGTCTCGCCTGAGGCTTCACTATGCGCTTAAACAATATAGGTGGGGGTGGGGGTGGGGGTGTGAAGTATCTATGCGCCTAGCTCCACTGGGTAGCTGCACGTGCGGGTTTCAACATCCCATCCCATATATACATGTAGCTGGACTTTGTCTGCTGCATCCTCTTTTTCCTAGATATGGGCTACTCTTAAGAAAAGAATTTGCTCCAAACAAATCAATTTCTGTTATTCCTGAGATCACAAATTGACTCGCCCATTTTAAAGGGAATAGTGATAGTTCAATAGGTGTAAATGTCATTAATGACAACCCCCTGCACACACTGACTTATTTATAGATCAAACTTTTCTGCACTGCATAAGTGATATTTATAACTTCTAATCACGTGCGGATTGAGTATAGTATTGCATCATCGTTTAAGCTGATTGGTTGATCGCGTCACGTGCCCCTCCATGGAACAGCTACAATCTGGTCATTATACCCGGTTTGTCCGCCTCATGGCGACCAAACCAAAAAGAAACGCAACTCCAAATATGCAGAAATCATGTTTGCAGAAAATCGATTGAATGACGCAACCTGAATGCAACTACCATTGAGAGTTCAATTTCCAGTGAGAATGTTTGGAACACAAATCCGTTTTGTACGAAAGCCGGGTAGGGCCATTTCTTATTTCTAACTTTTCTAACTTCTTACTTCTAACTTCTAACTATATATATATATATTTATTTTTTTTTTTGGGGGGGGAGGGGGATTTTTAGGCCCTTTCAAGATTTGTACACTCATATCGAGCCGATCGTTGATCAGAGGTAAGCGAAATCCGAAGTACCCGGAGAAAAGCCATCTGGCCTTCCGTTGCAGAACTTGGCGTTTCACACTGGCCAACCTGTGTTGGCGTGTGTGTGTGTGTGTGGGGGGGGGGGGGGGGGGGGTTGTGGTGCGTGCGTTCGTGCGTGCGTGTGTGTGTGTGTGTACCTGTGTGAACATTTCTTAGTTCTAACTTCTAATTTCTAACTTCTAACTTATAACTTCTAACTTCTAATTTCTAACTTCTTACTTCTAACTTCTCACTTCTAACTTCTAACTTCTAACTTCCATGTTGTATATTGTTGTTTTTAATATTTTGGGGTTGGGGGGATGGGGCAGATTTAACGGCCCTTTCAAGATTTTTACACCCATATCGAGCCGATCGTTAATCAGAGGAAAGCGAAACCCGAAGTACCCAGAGAAAAGCCATCTGGCCTTCCGCTGCAGATCTTGGCGTTTCACACTGGCAAACATGTGTTGGCGCGCGTGTGTGTGTGTAGGTGTGTGGGTGTGGGGGGGGGGGTAGGGGGTAGGGGGGTTGGGGTGTTTGCGTGTGTGCGTGCGTGCGTGCATGTGTGTGTGTGTATACCTGTGTCAACATTTCTTATTTCTAAAAATCTTATTTCTAACTTCTAACTTCTAACTTCTTACTTCTAACTTCTTACTTCTAACTTCTAACTTCTTACTTCTATCTTCTAACTTCTAACTTCCATGTTGTATATTGTTTTTTTTTTTTGTTTTTTTTTTTTTTTTTGGGGGGGGGGGGAGGGCGGGGTGATTTTTTCGGCCCTTTCAAGATTTTTACACTCAAATAGAGCCGATCGTTAATCAGAGGTAAGCGAAATCCGAAGTACCCGGAGAAAAGCCATCTGGCCTTCCGTTGCAGAACTTAGCGTTTCACACTGGCAAACCTGTTTTGGCGTGTGTGTGTGTGTGTGTTTTGGGGGGGGGGATGGTGCGTGCGTGCGTGCGTTCGTGCGTGCGTACGTGCGTGTGTGTGTGTATACCTGTTTGAACATTTCTTATTTCTAACTTCTAACTTCTTACTTCTAACTTCTAACTTCTTACTTCTAACTTCTAATTTCTAACTTCTTACTTCTAACTTCTGACTTCCTTGTTGTATAGTGTTGTATTTTAATATTTTATTTTTGTGGGGGGGGATTTTACGACCCTTTCAAGATTTTTACACTTATATCGGGCCGATCGTAAAGCGGTGGTAAGCGAAATCCGAAGTACCAGGAGAAAAGCCATCTGGCCTTCCTTTGCAGAACTTGGCGTTTCAGACTGGCAAACCTGTGTTGGCGTGTGTGTGTATGTGTGTGTGTGTGTGGGGGGGGGTTGTGGTGCGTGCGTTCGTGCGTGCGTGTGTGTGTGTATACCTGTGTGAACATTTCTTATTTCTTCTTATTTCTAACATCTAACTTCTAACTTCTTACTCCTAACTTCTTACTTCTAACTTCTAACTTCCATGTTGTATATTGTTGTTTTTAATATTCTTTTTTTTTTGGGGGGGGGGGGGAGGGGGAGGGGGGATTTTACGGCCCTTTCAAGAATTTTACACTCATATCGAGCCGATCGTTAATCAGAGGTAAGCGAAATCCGAAGTACCCGGAGAAAAGTCATCTGGCCTTCCGTTGCAGAACTTGGCGTTTCACACTGGCTAACATGTGTTTGCGTGTGTGGGGGTGTGGTGCGTGCGTTCGTGCGTGCGTGCGTGTGTGTGTGTATACCTGTGTGGACATTTCTTATTTCTAACTTCTTATTTCTAACTTCTAACTTCTTACTTCTAACTTCTAACTTCTTATTTCTAACTTCTAACTTCTTACTTCTAACTTCTAACTTCTTACTTCTAACTTCTAACTTCTTACTTCTAACTTCTAACTTCTAACTTCTTACTTCTAACTTCTTACTTCTAACTTCTAACTTCTTACTTCTAACTTCCATGTTGTATATTGTTGTTTTTAATATTTTTTTCGGGTATTCCGGATTTCGCTTACCTCTGATTAACGATCGGCTCGATATGAGTGTAAAAATCTTGAAAGGGCCGTAAAATCACCCCCCCCCCCAAAAAAAAAAAAAAAAAAAAAAAACAAAGAGAAAAAAAGAAAAATAAATATTAAAAAAAAAAAAAAAATATGCAACATGGAAGTTAGAAGTAAGAAGTTAGAAGTAAGAAGTTAGAAGTTAGAAGTAAGAAGTTAGAAGTTAGAAGTAAGAAGTTAGAAGTTAGAAGTAAGAAGTTAGAAGTTAGAAATAAGAAATGGCCCTACCCGGCTTTCGTAGTTTTGTCCTAGAGGTAGTCATTTCACAAGTACAAAACATAAGCAGTTAATAGTGAGTATTTCCTCCGTTTGCATTCAGTCCTGCACGCACGCGCCTGGTCATGGACAGCATTACACGATTGATCTCTGCCTGGGGAATAGCATTCCACTCCTGTATGAGCGCGAGGCGCAATGCTTGGCGTGTTGTTGGCGGCTGGGGGCGGTTACGTACGCGCCTATCCAAGACGTCCCACAAATGTTCTATAGGAGAGAGATCTGGACAAAACTGAGGCCAATGCATCACGTCAATGTTGTTTTGCTGAAGAAACGTCACGCTGAGCTTTGCTACATGCGCCCGAGTCCTGTTTAAACGGAACGTTGTGCTGTCGTACATATGGAACAACTACCGGTCGTAAAACGACGTCAACATAACGCTGAGCCGTCAAAGAGCCATCAATGTATACCAGGGGCGTTCTATGACCATAAGATATGCCAGCCCACACCATCAACCCACCGCCTCCAAATCGATCACGTTCAACCAAACAATTGTCACGATAACGCTCTCCGTCACGCCTATACACACGTTGACGTACGTGAGTTCTGTACAACAAGTACCTGGACTCGTCAAAAAAACATTACATTACGCCACTGACGAAGGGGAAACAGGTTTGGCCTATGTTGCGTGAGCCACGCCATTCTAACCTGACGTCGTCGTCGTGTTAATGGCATACGAACGTACGGACGACGAGGACGTAAGCCATACTCTCGAAGGCAATTCATGACAGTATCTGCACTTATTCGGTTGTTGTGCGTTCCCGGTGTCACCTGAGACGTCTCGACGGCTGTACGGAACCGATTATGAAGGTGGTTTAGACGGATGTATCCGTCCTGTCGACGTGTCGTGACGCGTGGACGTCCACTTCTGGGCCAGTAATTTGTCGTTCCCGTTTGACGTAGACGCTGGTACAAGCGAGTTATCGTCGATTTACTCACTTGAAAGTTCCTGGCGATGACAGGCTGAGTTTGTTTTTTTTGTTTTGTTTTGCGGCCCTTTCAAGATTATTTCACTCATATCGAGCCGATCGTTAATCAGAGATTGGCGAAAATCGGAGTACCCGAAGAAGAACTACCCGACCTTCCGTTGCAGAACATGGCGTCCCACGACAGGCTGAGTTTTTGTTTTAATGAGAGTCTTCGCTCATCTCTGATTCCTATCCAGTCTGGTTGCGAGGCTTATTTTTCACACTCTTTCATGCTCGCATACGCGGCGTTGGACCGTCTGACAGCCTGAGACGCCCCCTGTAGAAGCATTTGGACCGCTGTGTTACGTTGATCTTGCGTCAAACGTACGATATTCCGTAGAGAAATTTTACCGGACTTTTGAGTTTGAGACCAAAACTCCAGGTAACACAATATGCCAATATGATAAGGTTACTGTAAACATTTAATGTACTGCACGAGAAAATGTTGAAAACAACGACTTGCCAAGTGGAGCGTTAAACTGTACAGAAATCGCCCAAATGTTTTCTGCATAAGAAAGTTTCAAAAATATGAAAGTAAATTGCAAAATGATTTTTCAGTCAACCTGATGGTTGCATGAAAATCTTTTGGGTTAAAAAGTTTCTTTTTCGGTTCAGTATACATTATTATTAGTATCAAACGTATTCCATGTCATTTATGATGTATACTTGTTTACTATTGTTTTTTTTTTTTTTGTTTGTTTGTTTGATTTGAGGTTTAACGTCCCCGTCAACACTGTAAAGGTCATTTTGGAGACGTTGCTTCCAATTTTGTGGGACTTTTACCCGACATTGAGATGAAATGACATCTCAAGCCCTGACGCCCAATGAAACCAATAGTGTTTATTAGCATGGACGGTCCGCCTCGCACCGCGGTTCCTGGACAGGCTTAGATCCTCTAAGCGGTTTACCAGTACTAGTGTGCGGGCCGGATTCATCTCTGGGTGGAAGCATCATGCAGCCCATATATTTCTTCAAGCCCCTATGGGCGGGGGCGGCGTTGTTTACTGTTGTAAACCTGCGTATGAATAAAAGTTTGTTAACCCTTGTCCTGCTAATCCCGGATATGCCTTATCTTTGAAACAATGTAGATCCAGATCAGATGGCTTCTGACGAAGCCATATGATCAGGATCTACATTGTTTGCCATTCAGATTATGAATTTGTTGCAATAATTTGCATCAAGTAATCTGATTGGTTGATAATCGGTAGTGGGTGTGGCATATATGAATATTCAGCAGGACAAGGGTTAACCTGATACGAACTGTCACGTGACTCGTGACTGAACTCTAGATTGAATTAATTTGCTTCAGGGCTTTTATGGTGTTTTGAAACAGTGATCCTGTAGAAATAGAGGATATTTGAATTTTTAAGTGTAAGATCGAATTTTATTTCATCGAATGAACACCAAAACTGTTATTTTCACGAGTGGCGTAGCCACGAGTGAAAATGGCAGTTTTGGTGTTCATGAGTGAAATAAAATTTGATGTTGCACTGAAAAAATCAAATTTTCTGTTTCTTACATGCTTCAAAAGGCAATATTTAGCGTCTTTAATGGTGTCGCTCACATTCGGAGAAAATTATCTTTGTTCCTGTTCGTTTCGCGTCAATTTAGTGGTGTCCTTCGTGTTTAGTGGGTATACTATTGGGTGTAAACTGAAAGTTTGCACCTGAGAAATGGCCTGGGATGGTATTATTATGAATGATTAATGAAATAATTGAGAGAGTAGTTTTCCAAAGAAGTTGCTGGCAAGTCTAACGTCGCGCGACAAAAGACGTGACGTCAGCGTCATAAATGACGTCAGTAACGTCCCCGTCACACATGACGCTATGCGTCAATTAGAACACATTTCAGTATTGTTCAGTTATCTGACAAAGATAAAATTGAAATTAGAGTTAGATTTGAAGGAAAAAGTAGTCCCAAACAGTGAAAAATAAAAAATCGTATTTTCACTGTTTGAAACAGTGAAAATATCGATTTATATTTCACTGATAAATCTCTATCATTCATTGAAAAGCATGTAAGAAATTAATTTGCTTCAGGGCTTTTATGGTGTTTTGAAACAGTGATCCTGTAGAAAATGCATTGCCTGTAACGTAAGTACTACTTTTTTCATTGTTTGAGGCGAAACATTTTGGTAGCTCTAGGAAATAGTGGATCTTTCATGAGTACTCATGTATTTTCATCACGGAAACACGCCTATATAATTTTGACCCCCTATAACCCCTTTTTTATATAGTAAAACTGGGGTTGGCGGGGGTATACATAATTTTCCTTATTCCTGCTCTAAGACATAGGTTGTGAGTACTCGTTAGAACCGCCTCAATGAGGCGGTTCTAACGAGCACCAACAACCTATGTTTTGAGAATTTATAAGAAATATATCACGGATTTTCATCAGAAATGTAGCCATTTAGAGGGTGTTAAAATGCACTATGTTGCACGGGTGTGATATCGTAATATAAAATGCATTGCCTGTAACGTAAGTACTACTTCCTTTTTTCATTGTTTGAGGCGAAACATTTTGGTAGCTCCAGGAAATAGTGGATCTTTCATGAGTACTCATGTATTATTGAAGGCATTGAGGTTCCTCAATACAGTTACTTAGCTATATTTGAGGTACTGAAAAAATCATTTTTGCAAATAATTACCCAAAAAGAGTTTTCATCAGATGGTAGTCCATGTAAATGTTAGAATATGGAAGCCAAAGATTTTTATTCGAAAGTCACCATTTTAGTAATTTATTGTATTTTTCCTTGGTTTTGCAAAAAAATGATATCTCAATCCACAGAACCACAATGTGTAAAATACTATCATAGAAATGTGGCTCAAGGTTGCCTTTAGGTACTGCAACAGAGGAATTTCAAGTAAAATACATAAATAGTACTGAAAATTAATGATTCACAAAAACATGTAATTATCTCACCTGGTACTATTTTAAATTCAGTGTATGGTAGCCAAAAATGAGCAGTTCTACCAATTTGGCAACAAGCTCATTGATTGGGTTGAGGTGTTGAAATCTCTTGCATTTAGCTTGTAAAATGATTGCCCGTCTTTGGTGCTTTCAGTTATTCATTTTATATATTTCAGTCATGCAATTTATAACAATTCATGCAATCACTGCACCAAAGTTTCACTGTGTTACTGATTGTGTTTACAGGATGGGTGTTTGATACTTGATAAATCAGAAACAAAAAAAAATGAAATTAAGAGAAGCCAACAGTCTATCCCCATATTTGAACTGAAGGACTGAAGCAGCCTGTTCAGCACCAGAAACTTTGTGCAACTGCCAATAACTGCAATGGTATAGAAATGATTTTTACCCATTGGTTTGTTACATTGGTTCACATGAGCCACCATAAACAAATCAGTGATTTTTTGACAGGTGAACTTCTGGACAACACAAAGGTTATATTTATCTTATCTATTAAATGATCTGTTGTGTCACCTACTTACCAATTTGTAGGCTGGTTAAAACTCACAGAAGCCCAATGCATGTAATATTTTTTGATGAAAAAAGCGTGAAAATTTTATTTTTTTTTTTCAATGTGTTTTCTTGCAGCTGGACCGAACAACACAGTCAGGAGAATGTTACACATAAAAAATAGTTCGGAAAATGAATGCATACTTTTCATAAGTAACAAACAAATTATGTTAGAAATTACCTGAAATTAGTTGCAAGACAGTTTCAAATATGAATATGACGTTTTAAATTAAAAACAATGGTGTACCATTGTTATGTTTGGGAAATTAGTTCCAAGGCGTATGAATATAATTTTAGTTGGCAAGATTGATATCTCCTCAATTTGACAGCTACAATAATTTATCAGTGATGACAGGCTTCCAAGATAGGCGATGTCATAATGCTGTATGCAGGGAGAAGGCTACATAGCTGAATTTTCAAGGTATATTCATTGATGATGGGCAAAATTAAATGTGGAATGCATAAATGATGAGCATTCTGAGCATTCAGATTCCCCGCAAAAAAAGAAGATGGCGGCGCCCATTAAGAAAAACATGTCAAAGTTGTTTTTTTCTGGTTTTCCATTTAGGAAGGCTTTTTGATAGAAAGCTTGGTCCGAGTCGCTAGTATTTGATGTGAACTATTGATCTGCAGCTGTTTTAGTAACTTGTAAAAAGGCTAGAAAGCAGTTTCATTTTTTTCCTGGTAAAAGTGAAAATACAGAATTGCATTTATTTTCAAAGGCACAATGTAGGTAATGCAAGAAAGTACTTGCTGTAATAACCGTTAGTATCTCCAGACCTTTTTCTTCTAGAACAGGCACTTTAAAAGAAAATCAGGATCATATTTTGAGAAAAAATAACATGCAAATCTCACACCTATATTTTTCTTATGCAAATGTATTGAGGAACCTTAAACGAGTTGAGGAAAAGGGATAAATGCAAGGCTTCGCCATGTCTGCCCTTTCATTTTCTAATGTTTGTGGACCTAGAGTTTTAGCATTGCTTCGTTTGTTTGTTTGTTTGCTTGCTTGAGGCTTTTCGTCCCCGTCAATACTGTTTAGGTCGTATGCCGGCCTCGGTAGCTCAGGTGCGCGTCTGACTGGTGATCAGGAGGACGCGGATTCGATACCTGCCGGGTCGGCAACATTCGTTCGTGGAGATTGATCCTGATTTTTTTTTCTACAGTCATTCTCTCCATTCCGCTGATTCAAGAAGGGTAGTTTCTTGCGAAAGAATGTGCACTGTACTTGTTAATCGCTTAGGTACGAGTGCCTGTCCAGAAAAAAAAGTGTGGAGTAGTAAACTTACTTTCTCAAAACTGACCTACATAGTGTTAACTGGGTCGTTAAACCCCAATGCAAACAAATAGACAAACAAATGAACTGTATTTTTTATTTTTAGCTCACCATAGCCGAAGGCTCCGGGGTAGCTTATAGGATAGGCAGTTGTCCGTCGTCGTCGTCGTCGTCGTACGCGTCGTCTGCGTCAACACTTTTAAACATCTCCTCTGAAGCCACTGGGCCGATTGGGCCAAAATTTTAGCTGTAGCATCATTGGGCTTGGGGAATGGAAGTTTGTGTTTTTTTTTTATGAAAATCGGCTCATTAGTTTCCATAGACTTATAATGGGAAAAATTGAAAAATGGCATTTACTGCCAAGTCATTGCAGATATTTTGACATAACTTTTAAAGAAATGTTTCTTGAGTAAACTTCTCTCAGCCATATGCTTTTATGCCAAACTGAGGGTCCCACAGGTTGTACCGGGCCCATGCCCCACCCCCTCCACTTCATTTTGTTTGATTTGTTTAATATGATATTTAAAGTCCCCGTCAACACTGTAAAGTCATTTTGGAGACGTTGCTTCCAATTTTGTGGGACTTTTACTCGACATTGATATGAAATGACTTCTCAAGGAAACCAATAGGGTTTATTAGCATGGGCGGTCCGCCTCGCACCGCGGGTTCTAGGCAGGCTTAGATCCTCTAAGCGGTTTACCAGTACTAGTGTGCGGGCCTGATTCAGCTCTGCGTGGAAGCATCATGCAGCCCATATATTTCTTCAAGCCCCTATGGGCGGGGGCCGCCCCTCCACTTCATAAAAGGCCATATATCATAGAAACCATTCAGATCCCGACCCCTAAACCATACATATTCTTGTTCATATTGATAAGACGAATTCAGTGATACCAACCTAGGGGTCCTCAGGGATGCGCCGAGGCCATGTCCCACCCCTTCCACTTAATAAAAGGCCCAATATCTTGGAAACCATCCAGATCCCCACCCCTAAACCATATATATTCTTGTTCCTTTTGATAAGACCCATTCAGTGGCATCAACCTGGGAGTCCCCGGGATGCGCCGGGGCCATGCCCCACCCCCTCCATTTCATAAAAGGCCAAATATCTCGGAAACCTTACAGATCCCCGCCCCTTAACCATATATATTAAAAAAAGAAAATCGGAATCGGTATTAAGGCCTTCTGGAAGCTGGCATTTCACAGGAAGACATCGCACGACGCTTTAATGTGGACATGAAAACGAAATATAGTCTTGTTCGACGTGCCAGGTTAACAGGAACTGTTGATGATCGTCCTAGACCTGGACAAGTGCGGGTGACGTCAAAACGTCCGTCATCTTCTCCTCCGAGAGCGCTTCCAGGCGGCGGCGCAAACAGCTTCTGTGATTATTGGCAACTGAGGGTGAAGAACTCATCGTATGACAGTGCCCCCTCGGAGTTCGGTGCCGGCGTCCGTACCATGGACCAATACTTACACGACGTCATAGGCAGCTTCGCAATAACTTTGCTCAAAACTACAAAAGGCTTGCCAACTGACACGACGTCGTCTTCAGTGATGAGTCATGGTTCAATTTGTACCACAGTGACGGGCGAGTATGCGTTTATCGGCGTAACGGAGAAAGGATTGCTGACAGCTGCGTTGTGGAACGAGACTCGGTGGCGTTATGGTCTGGTGATAATACACGGTGATCTGAACGCTAGACGTTACGTCGATGAAATTCTGAGGCCAGAGCTGGTTCCACTGTTGCGACGTCAACGTAATCCCATGCTGTTCCAGAACGATAACGCCCGCCCACACATGGCAAGGTTGACGCAGGACGTTTTACGTCAAGAAGGCATCAATGTTCTTCCTCGGCCGTCGAAATAACGGATCTTATTTGTGTCGAACACCTTTTGGATGAATTGGCGCGTCGCGTTCTTGGACGTCAACGCGCCGCAGAGTGTGGGGCAGCTTGCGATAGCTCTTCAGCAAGATTGGGACAACATTCCCCGACGTACTGTCAGACGCTTGTGTTGTTCTATGTACTCTTGTTCTGGGAACATTCACGTACTCTAGGCTACGTGAATGTTCCCAGCGCACAGGCACGATATTGGCCTTGCTCGAGATTTGACTGACCCCCGGTGTGTTTGTCGCAGTGTGGACTGATATCATAAAGTAGCAGCTCTAATGTGATTGTGGCAATCGAAAACCATTAGATGAATTAAGTTTATGTTAAAATTTGTTTTTTAATAAAATTGGTGAGTTCAACAATATTTACTTTTTCCCTGTGATGTTGCATTTTAAAAGGGCTCAGTTATAGGTCTTATTCCCCCAGTTAGGCACTACTGGTATTTGAGATCTCCCAGAACTGACATTTACAAATGACCTTTCTTCCTGAAGATGCAGATAATAGCGTAGCTAACATCACGAAAACACGTCTATATATTTTTGACCCCCTTGAACCCCACTTTTATATAGTAAAACTGGGGTTTCCGGGGGTATACCTTTTTTTCTTATTTCTGCTCTAAAATATAGATTGTGGGTACTCGTATGAACCTCATCGATGAGGCGGTTATAACGAGTGCCCACAATCTATATTTTGAGCAGAAATAAGAAAAAATATCACAATTTTTATGCCCCCGCATCGGCATGATGCCGGGGGCATATAGTTTTTCGGTTTTCCGTACGTGCGTACATGTGTACGTCCGTCTGTGTGTGTGTGTGTGTGTGTACGTACGTACGTGATCCTGTAACCTCAGGTTAAGGTTTTTGTAACAGGTCAAGCCTGAACTTTTAGAACTCATATTTTCCTAACCATTTGATGGAACTGGTTCATCTTTGGCATGATAATAGATATAGGTCCAAAGTTTTATTAAGCATTACCCTCACCCATGCCATTGGCCTCAAGGTCAAGGTCACAGACTTAGAAATTTTCAATGTTAAAGACTCAGGTTAAGGTTTTTGTAACAGGTAGACAGGTTTTAATTATTTGGACCCCACTTTGATTTATATCAGTCTTTGTATCGACTGCCTATTCGAAATTCGCAAAATTGCAGTATTTTTCCTCTGGCTTTCTTTGCCGGGTCATTACAGGGTCACTGATGAGGCTTTATTAGCCGAAACTACGTAGTATGACCCATCTTCTTTCTTATGAATGTTTTCATTGCTCTTAAAGCAACTCATTTTTGATTTTTAATTGAACATTTTAGAACTCATATTTTCCAAACCATTTGATGGAGTTGGTTCATATTTGGTATGATTATACATATAGGTCCAAAGTTTCATTCAGCGATACCCCCACCCATGCCCATGACCTCAAGGTCAAGGTCATGGACTTCGAAATTTTCCATGTTAAAGACTCTAGTTAAGGTATTTTTACCTGGTAGAACCTGAACTTTTATGATGGCTTTGGTTCATATGGTGATAGATATAGGTACAATGTTTTATTCAGCAATACCCCCCCCCCATGCTTATGACCTTAAGGTCAAGGTCACAGACTTAGACAATTTTAATGTTAAAGATTTTAAAGAGCTCAAATTTTCCAAACCATATAATGGATTTGGCTTATGTAAGCTATGATGATAGATACAGGTCCAAATGTTTATTTGGCAATACCCCCACGCATGCCTATGGCTTAAAGGTCAAGGTCACAGACTTAGAAATTTTTAATTAGATATTTTAAGAGTTGATATTTTCCAAATCGTGCATTGAATTGAGTTTATATTTGGTATGATGTTAGATATCTGTTCATTTTATTCAGCGATACCCCCGCCCATGCCCATGAGCTCAAGGTCAAGGTCACAGACTTAAAAAAAAATAATTATCCCCTCACACAACATGGCTCTAGCGCCTATATTTCTCCACTGATTTCAATATAACTTCACACAAATGTTCCTTATGACAATATCTCGAGTAAGTTCGACTTTCAAGGTCATGACCTCAAGGTCAAGGTCACTGAGGCTATTTTTAGAAAAACTTTGTCATCGCTCTAGCGCGTACATTTCTCCACCAATTTCAATATAACTTCACACAAATGTTCCTTATAAAAATATCCCGAGCGAATTCGACTTTCAAGGTCATGGCCTCAAGGTCAAGGTCATTGCGGCTATTCTTAGAAAAACATTGTCATCGCTCTAGCGCCTACATTTCTTCACTGATTTCAATATAACTTCACACAAATGTTTCTTGTGACAATATCTCGAGCGAGTTCGACTTTCAAGGTCATGACCTCCATGTCAAGGTCACTGTGGCTATTTTTTTGAAAAACTTTGTCATCGCTCTAGCGCCTACATTTCTTCACCAATTTCAATATAACTTCACACAAATGTTCCTTATAAAAATAGCTCGAGCGTATTCAACTTTCAAGGTCATGGCCTCAAAGTCAAGGTCACTGGCTTTTTTTTAGAAAAACTTTGTCATCGCTCTAGCGCTTACATTTCTTCACCGATTTCAATATAACTTCCCACAAATGTTCCTTATGACAATATCTCTAGCGAGTTCCACTTTCAAGTTCAAGGTTACTGTGGCTATTTTTAGAAAAACTTTGTCATCGCTCTTGCGCTTACATTTCTTCACCGATTTCAATTCAAGTTCACACAAATGTTCCTTATGACAATATCTCGAGCGATTTCGACTTTCAAGGTCAAGGTCACTGTGGATATTTTTAGAAAACTTTGTCATCGCTCTAGCGACTACATTTCTTCACTGATTTCAATATAACTTCACACAAATGTTCCTATCGACCCTGCCCATGACCTGAAGGTCAAGGTCACACACTTAGAAAATTTTGTTGCAACATGGATTTTCGGGGTGAGGCGGGGCCCTTGGCGGGGGCATCTGTGTCGTCTGGACACATTTCTAGTTCATCTTAAAATGGTCCTTTTTTATCGGCGATAAAGGTGGCAATGTAATTGTATAGGCGTGTTTGCGTAATGGTTTACCTCTTTGACTGACTTCCCATTACACTGTTTCTGATCAACGAATTCACCATATTTGCATTATTTGCTGGCTCCCAGCTTGCACATTGTCAGTATTGGAAAAACAGGTAACCAGACCCCCCTGACCTTGAAAGGTCAGGGGGGTCTGGTTACCTGTTTTTCCAAAACTGATAATCTTCAGACTAGGAACCAGCAGATAATGCAAATAAGGTGAATGGCATTTGACCTGTCACCAGTAAAAAAAAATCTGGTACTGATTCCGAACAGTTGACATGTATTCGTTACGAAAACACGCCTATACAAATACATTGTAAAGTTTATCGCCAAAAAGATGAAAAATTGTGATATTTTTCTTATTTATGCTCAAAATATAGGTTGTGGGTTCTCGCTAGGTGGTTGTGGGTACTCACTAGAACCCCCCTCGATGAGGCGGTTCTAACGAGTACTAACAATATATATTTTAGAGCAGAAGTGCGAAAAATAAGCTTTGATGTGGGTTCAAAAATCGCCAAAAAATCTTCAATTCCTTTCCGCACAAACGGAACTGACAGATAGTTTTTTTCCACATCACGCAAATATGCCTATATAGTTTTGACCACCACCCCCCCCCCCTCCCCCGAGCCCCTCTTTTATCTAGTAAAACTGATGTTTACAGGCGTAAACCTTATTTATCTTATTTCTGCTATAAAATATAGATGGTACTCGTAAGAGGCGCCTCGCTTAGGCGATTCTAACGAGTATCAATAATCTATATTTCAGAGCAGAAAAAATAACAATATCATACTTTTTCATTTTCACGGCGTTAAAATTTACAGAGTATTTGTATAGGCGCGTTTTCGTAAGCCAAAAGGAAAGTTACTTTCCCTAAAATGGCCATTTGGCTATCCCAAAAAAGCGATACATACATTCAAAGATGAAATAAAAACAAAAATAAACCGCGCTTGGGACGGTCAGTGCAATTATTTCATTGGGGGCTAAAATCGATTTACGCGGCCTCAATTTCCGCCCTTACTTCCGTTGCGATTTAGACAAATAATTTGTTCAGACCGCATGAAGACTTCCTAACTCATGAGTGCAACATCTCCGAAAAAACAAAAATCAAACATCCACAGAGATGAAACAACGGCGAAGACTCGACAGCAAGAAATAACTGAAATGCTGGAGCAAAAGAAAACCAACAGTTGGACTCCGGTGGGCCCGACCAGAGACAGAGCATAAGGTACCAATCAACATTTCATCAAATTAATTTTTAATTCTAAGTAGGCCTTTACGCTGGAACCGTCATAGAATCTGAGGCCTGACCCAGCCATGTGCAATTAATGAGGGAAGCAAAGCTGTCAACCATTATTGGGTTGGCTACTAATATTTCCAGACACTTCGGCCCCACTACCACCTTGGCCCCTAGACAGGTCGGCCCAAAACCATGTCGGCCCTAGACATCTCGGCCCTAGTCACCTCGGCCCTAGACACCTCGGCCCTCTGTCACCTCGGCCCCTAGACATCTCGGCCCCAAAGACATCTCGGTCCCACTTTTGATATCTGTTAGGGTATGGGCATTTATATCATGCGAAAATCGGCCCCGCCCATCGTGACTTCAAGAAACCGACAGCCTGTGACATGAGTACTGGTAAACCGCTTAGAGGTTCGAAGCCAGACCAGGAAAAGTGGTGGGAGTCGGACCGTTCATATTTATAAACCCTATTGGTTTCATGGGCTGCAGGGCTTGAGATGTCATTTTATCTCAATGTCGGGTAAAATTCCCACAAAATTGGAAGCAACGTCTCCAAAATGACCGATACAGTGTTGATCGGGCGTTAAACGCCAAATCTAACAAACAAAACATCATGTTAACAAGCCCGTAATGAAAATCCCGCTAAACCCCAGTTTAAATGGGGAAAACTGGGGCTCATAGGGGCATACTTTATTTACATCCCGAAGACACGTCTTTATAATTTTGACCCCCTTGAACTCCACTTTTATGTAGTAAAACTGGGGTTTACAGCGGTAGACCTTATTTTTATTATTTCTGCTCTTAAATATAGATTATGAGTACTCGTTAGAAACGCCTCCACGAGGCGGTTCTAACGAGTACCCAAAATCTATATTTTGAGCAGAAATAATAAAAATATCACAATGTTTCCTCTTATTATATTCGCATTTTCGGCGGTAAAGTATACAATGCATTTGTATAGGCGTGTTTTCTGCTCCAAGATACAGGTTGTGTGTACTGGTTAGAACCGTCTCAATGAGCAGGACTGATCAGAATGACCGGCCCCGATAGCTAAGTTGGTAGAGTGTCCGCTCCGGGAAACGGGAGGTCACGGGTTCGATCCCGGGCCGCGACATACCAAAGTCGTTAAGAATGGTACTAGCTGCTCCTCGATTGGCACTCAGATTTACGGGGTAGAGCTAGGACTGGTCGACCCAGTGTCAGGATAATGTGACTTGGTGTGGTATCATGTAATGTGTCTGGGACATGATACTTCAGTGAGGCAGCACTATAAAAGTGAGCATTGAGCTCCCTGTCGCAACCAGACACCGTCGTGATATGACTGAAAAATTGTTGAAAGCGACGTTAACCGAACACACACACACACACACACACACACACACACACACACACACACACACACACTGATCAGAATGCGTCTGTGATAACCTTTAATCACAACTAGTTTAATATTAATTTTGAGAACGATTGAACCAGTATCAAAGATCTATGTTTCGAGCAGAAGAAATATATTTTTTATCAACTTTTTGTTATATAATTTTGGTTTTACGGAATCCTCTATTAAGTTGTTAGGAAACAAGATCAAATTATTTTATTGCTATTTTTATTTCATGTATATATATATATATAAAAATAACCAATGAGACGTTTATAATAATATAACAACGCATACACGACATTTTCAGGTTAACAGTTACAAGAAGAAGACACTCAGAAGGACAGCTAATCCCTCGCCGCCGTCAACCGTGTCGTTGACCGTGAGTCAGCATCACGAAAAGTGGGGTTTAGCGGGTTGTTCTTATTGTGAATATCTGATACTGATAGTCAATGAGCCTTTTCTACATGAACTGTTTGGCAGGTTTGCACTCAGTGTATATCCAGATCCATCTGATCTGGATCTACACTGTCATTCAATTTGCGAATTTTAAATGAATACAATATACATGTATCAAGTAATCAGAATTGTGACTAATAAATAAATAAATAAAGTAAACAGTATACGTGTTACTGTCCGTCTTTATGAGCTGAAATGACAATCAAATAGAATTTCTAAATGTGTGAAAATTGATAACAAAGGACACATACTGAGCAATTCCTACAAAAATACGAGCAGTGAAGACTCTGCACACAGTGCACATCCAGATCTACACCGTTTGCCTCTAATATATACATATATAGTATACATGTATCAAGTAATTTGTGTGGCTGATATAGTTTATCAACAACCTTTGAGAGTTCAACGTTCAAGCGTGGCAAGACTATTCCATGTTTTAGGGGACGCAGGTTTCGGATTTCTTTTCACAGGATTTTTAAATTATAAATACGTTCTTTGTTATTGCCATTATGTAGATGCCGTGGCCAAGTGGTTAGTATGATGCAGTACGAATCTCAGTAAAACTATATCTCCCAATATAAAATCCCAACTGAAGGCGACTTACCTAAAACACGGACTAGTCAAATATTAAAAGTATAGTCACGTCTTGCTGCGTTTTGAAAGACTATAGTCAGAAACGTGACTTATAAATATATATAGTCTTTCAAAACGCAGTGAGACGTGAATGCACTTTTAATTTTGGACTAGTCCGCGTTTTAGGTAAATCGCCTTCGGTTGGGATGTTATATTGGGCGATATAGTTTTAATGAGGATCGTGCTGCATCATATCAACCACTGGGCCACAAATTCTGCATTATGGCATTATCAAAAAACTTAACTATAATTTTAAAATCCTGTAAAAAAAAAAAGAAATCCGAAACCTGCTTCCCCTTAAACATGGAATAGTCTTAGCACGCTTGAACGTTGAACTCTCAAAGGTCGTTAATAAACTTTAAATAAAGTACTGTTGTCGGAGGATACGTTGACAGTGACGTCAACGAATGTTTTTGTTATTAAGCATTGTCCACTTTTGTCAAAAAATGTGAAAATTTTCCAACTGCTTCTCCTCGGAAACAGTTGGGCCGATTGAAGGCAAATGTCATATGGAGCCTCTACGGGATGGGGGAAACCAAAATTTGCTCATGGTCTGTCTGTCTGTCCGTCCGTAACCCGTTTGTGAAAAAGGTGATAGTGACTTCACCGCTTGGAATATTTAAACAATTTTTGGCATACTGATAGATATCAATGAGATCTAACCAATGAACTTGCGAAATATTACATTCCATTTAGTATAGCCTCGCCGAGGTGAAAAATGTGAAAATTTTCGAACTGCTTCTCCTCGGAAACCGTTGGGCCGATTGAAGTCAAATTTTATATGGAACCTCTATGGGATGGGGGAAACCAAAATTTGCTCATGGGGTCCAGGTCACATGACCAAAATGGCCGCCAAGCCATATATGGTAAAAACCCTTCAAAATAGTCTTCTCCAGAACCAATGGGCAGATTTCCACGAAACTTGATAAATAGCATCTGGGACGTAGGTCCATCATAAATTGCTAAAATGGTGACCCTGGGTTGACATTGACCTTCTTTGTGCCTAGGTCAAACTTTGACACATATACTTTTATATTGGAAAAGTGAGAATGCATTTTATCCTGCAAACGATTCAGAATACAGTACTAAAGTATAAGATATATTTTTGCTCCTTACGATAAGGCCCATTTATTGGGGGAACCGTTTTAGGTCCAGGTCACATGACCAAAATGGTCGCCATACCCATATATGGTAACACTCATAAAGCTAAAACAGCCGGCGGGTCGTGCACTTCAGCTGAAGCACTGGTTTAAGTTAATAATTGTTCTTGTAAAACTTTTTGTTTGTTCATGCCAGCTAAATAGTATACTAACCTGAAAGTCATTAACCCTTATCCCACTGAACACGATAATCCTTATCTTTGCAAACAGTGTAGGTCCTGATCAGATTGCTTCTGCCCTCTGAACCGGATCTGCATCGTTTTTATGCAGTTTTTGAATCGCATGCATACATTATATAAATTGGTTTAATTACCAGGATAGTGTTCTAGTTCAGTGAACCTGAACACTGTTAATTACCAAATAAATACATAAATAAATCGGCCCAGTCGACACTATTTTAGATCAGTTTTGAGCCGGTCAGTTTACCTATCCACACTTAACCTGGGCAGGCTTATACGTAAGCGGTTAACCAGTACAGTGCACGTTTGTTTCGACAGAACGTGACAACTGCCCTTCTTGAATCAGCGGAAGGGAGTGAATGACCGTAGAAAATATTTTATAATCAATCTCCACGACAGAATGTTAGAGCATAGGTGATTTTGTCTGGAAGGGATTATGTCCGGGTGGATTTTGTCCAACCTGACATATATAGCGAGGTGGATTTTGTCACGGGGATTTTGTCCACGGGGATTTTGTCCGCCTTTACAAAAAGAGGGTATTTCGTGCGGGTGTGTGTGTGTGTGGGGGGGGGGGATTATGTCCGGGGGGATTTTGTCCGGTTACCCCGGTATGTATCGAAACCGCGTCCTCCTGATCACCAGTCAGACGCGCATCCGACTTAGCTACCGAGGCCGGATAAATAAATAAAATAAATAATAAATAAATATTATTTATTTATAAATTGTTCAAATTATTGTGCCCCAGTGTTGGGCCGAAAATGCCCCAACACTGGGGCCCTTTGGTTTTACATGGGCTTATATAGGGAAAATCTTTAAAAATCTTCTTCTCTGAAACCGCAAGGCCCAGGTCTTTGATATTTGGTATGAAGCTTTATCTAGTGGACCCCTACCAAGATTGTTCAAATTATAGTGCTGGGGCCAAAAATGCCCCCGCACCGGGGCCCTTTGGTTTTACATAGGCTTATATATGGAAAACCTTTAAAAATCTTCTTCTCTGAAACCACAAGGCCCAGGTCTTTGATATTTGGTATGAAGCTTCATCTAGTGGACCCCTACCAAGATTGTTCAAATTATAGTGCTGGGGCCAAAAATGACATTATAATATTGCTTTTTCATCCGCTGCAATCCCTGTTATTTTGCTACGTTTTGACATCGATATGAAATAGTGAAAGTATGGTCTAAGGATACTGATATGGGCCCTGATGGTGGGGTGACGTCCACTTAAGAAATGAAATTTATTTTTCTGCAGTTCATGGAAGTATGAACGCAGTGGGCCGCGTGCAAAGTAGTTCATGTAAACTTTGTTAGCGACCCACTGTCGTTCATACTTTCAGGAACAGCAGAAAAAATAAGTTTATTTTTTATATTTACATTATTTGCCCCTCATCACTGGGCGAAAAAATGCTTTTAGGGAAAACTTTTAAAGCTGAAAAACATTTACACGCTGTTTTTCTACAAAGGGCGGGGCAGCGTTGACGTCATCAATGCCCGTAGAGAACAATGGTTTAGAATGACGTCACTTAACGTCACTGAAAATCATGTGATTCGATGCGTTCATGGAAGTATGAACGCAGTTGTTTTCTATAGGTTTAAATTAGACTTTACACTGGAAATGTAAATATTTATATTTGGCATTCTTATTTTACTTACATATGTTTGCTGGACGCGTCTAGCGGTGATAGGGGTGCTCCAGTTACGGCGGGGTGTAAGGATGGGCCCGACCAGAGACAGAGCATCAGGCACCAACCAACATTACCTTGAATTAGATCTTTCTAATTCTCAATAAGCCTTTACGTTGGAGCCGTCATAGAATCTGAGGCCTGACCCACCGCCGTGCAATTAAAGAGGGAAGCAATTAAAGACTTTGTCGGAAAATTTTGATGGCAGTAACACATAAAGTTAATAATTTGGAAAGTTCAGTGGTAGTACAAGAGCTTGCATTTGCAATAAACCCTGCTTTGTATGGTCTTTTTTTTTTGAAGTTTAGGTAACTGACATTCCCTATTAAACTTTGTTTAGACGAAGTTTGTATCGCGTTTTCTCTCTTTCTCTCTGTTTTTTTTTTTATTATTTTCGTTTTCATCTCTGCGCGGCAAACTAAAACTAATGGTTTCATTGGGCGATCACCCGACACCCATTACTTGCATTCGCGGATATGCTTGACAACAATATGTAAGCGTATCACGCAAACGTACCCATATACGTTTGAACCCCTTAAATCCCTTAAATCCTCGAATTTTATGGTGACTCAGTACCCAGCAGGCACATGAAGCAATTGTGACGTCGCACCGACGTCGATGCAACGCCATAACGTATATGCAACGTCACATCTACGTCGGTGCAACGTCACGACGTTGCACCGACGTTGATGTGACGTTGCCCAAGCGACGTTGCCCAAGCGACGTGTGCCTGCTGGGTATACATAACCGCAATGATTTTAGCACCCAATTTCGTTAAATGAGTCTTCGATATAAAAAGATTGGGTACAACATGGATATTATACGACAGACTGCATGCATGGTAGTTAACCCAATCACGGTTGGCAACTTTGCTTCCCTCTTTAATTGCACGCCGGTGGGTCAGGCCTCAGATTCTATAACGGTTCCAACGTAAAGGCTTATTGAGAATTAGAAAGATCTAATTCAAGGTTATGTTGGTTGGTGCCTGATGCTCTGTCTCTGGTCGGGCCCATCGGAGTCTAACTGTTGGTTTTCTTTTCCTCCAGCGTTTCAGTGGTTTTTTGCTGTCGAATCCTCACCGGTGTCTCACCTCTGTGGTTCTTTGATTATTGTGTTCACGGAGATGTTGCACTGATGAGTTTGGAGTTCTTCATGCGGACTGAACAAATTATTTGTCTACATCGCCACGGAAGTAAGGGCGAGGATTGTGGTCACGCAAAATCGATTTAAGCCCCCCCCCCCCCCCCCCCAGTGGAAATCTTTCCACTGACCGTTCCAAGGCGGTTCTTCTGTGGCGACTTATTTATGTTGTTGTTTGTTACTTACTGTGTATATCACTTGTGACTTTTTTATTTTGGATGGCCATATGGCCATTTTGTGGGAAAGTAACTGTCCTTATGGCCTGCCTTTGCTTAGGTTTCCATTATGGTCTGGTCGCTTAATGTTTGTGTTTCTTTCCCTTTGGTGTCTTTGATGGGTGGAGTAAGTTAATTGTATCGATTCCTGATCTTTGTTTTACTTCTACTTTTCATATTATCAAATAGAAGTGAAGGCAGTGATCAGGAAACAAAACAATTAACCCTCACCTCCCACCAGAGACACCAAAGGGAAAGAAACACAAGCATGAAATAACTAGACCCTAATGGAAACACCAATAGCGGAAAGCCAAAAGTTGGCTATCCAAAACAAAAAATATAAGCGATACAGACACTCAAAGACAAACCATAACAAAAGTAATCCGCGACAGAAGAACCGCTTTGGAACGGTCAGTGAAACGAATTCCACTGGGGGATGGGGGTGGAGCTTAAATCGATTTAACGCGGCCGCAATCCTCGCCCTTACTTCCGTCGCGGATAATTGTTCAGTCCGCATTAAGGCCTCCTTACCCATCAGTGGAAAATCTCCGAGAACATAAAAATCAAACACAGAGATGACACACGGTGAGGACGTACAAGATTTACAGGAGTATACATCATTTTTTTTTTTCTTATTTCGCCGATGCGGTTGTAAACAGTACCAACAATCTTTGTTGTTGTTGTTGTTTTTTTGCAGATATACGACGACGCGTTCTAACGAGTACCCACAGTCTATGTTTTTTTTTTCTTCTATTACTGCTACTCGCTCAACTCTGAGCATTACGAGCAGGATTTTCTGGGTGGTAACCAGTACTCTCTGTTTTTTTTTTAAGCAATGTGGATAAAGTGCCTTGCTCAAGGGCACAACACTTTGGTCAGCATGAGGCTCGAACCCGCAACCTCTTGATCACTAATCCGATGCGCTACCACTGCACCAAAGCGCAGATATATGAACAATATCAGAATTTTCATTTTTTTGGTGGTTAAATTTTCAATATATTTGAAAGGCGCGTTTTCGTAATGGTCTACCACTACTGGTTCCAGTTGTTCAAAACTAATGTTGTTAGCTAATTAAGAAATAGATCAGCTCTAACTGTGATTTGTTGAGTAATAAATCACAGTTTGGAGGTCAGTTGTAAAGTAGACAAATCACGAGCGCGTAGCGCGCGTGATTTGTCTACTTACAACTGACCGATAAACTGTGATTTAATACCTAACAAATCACTAGCTAGAGCTGATCTATTTCGATTCTAACACGCTGAAATTCGGCAATAATGCTGTTGTTTCCTTAAAATTCTCACAACTTTTCGCCATTATTAGAAGAAATCGCGTTAAAATTATCGACTGAAACACATGCATTTATATCCTTTTCTAACGTTTTCGATGCGAGAAAATGACGTTACATCGTCTAACGTCAAGGAAATCGACTAGTGACGTCATAAATTGGTAGTTTTTAATGACGTCACTCGTCACGCTCTTCCTTGCCGTGATTTGTTGTAGAATAAAACACAGTTATTTTCCATTGCCTATATAGGCGCGCTGTGTTAGAATATATCGTTAAAACTGATCATTTAATATGGGGAATACAATAATGTTTTTGCGGATAAAAAGTGAAATGCAAAAGCAGCTCAGATATTTTTCAGCTAAAACAAATACTGTATTTGATATTGAACTTGCTATAACAGTTAAGTATTTGATTACTAACGAGCTCGTTAAGCTAACGATCGTTTGAACAACTGGCTCCTGATTATTGTCTTATATTTCGTAGTGTTTGTTTGTGTAAAAGTAACGTCCAATTTGCCGATAGTGACTATAATATTTAATTGTGGATTTTCCAAGGCGTTTTTGCTCATGGATTCATTATGGTTTGCGACGGAATCGCGACAGAAGTAAAGGCGAGGATTGCAGCTGAGTAAAACGATTAAAGCCCCCCCCCCCCCCCCCACACACACACACACACACAGTTGAATTCGTTACTGACCGTTCCAAGGCGGTTCTTCTGTGGCGGTTTATTATTGATATGGTTGGTCTTTGACTTTGTGTTTCGCTTAATATATTGTTTTGTTTTGGATAGCCAGTTTGCCATGTTGTGGGAAAGTAACTGTCCTTTTGGCTTTCCGATATTGATGTTTCCATTAGGGTCTAGTCATTTCATGCCTGTGTTTCCTTCCCTTTGGTGTCACTGCTGGGAGCTGTGGGTTAATTTATCTATTCCTGATCATGTCATTCACTTCTATTTTGCTGTTACGACTCGCAGTCTGACTAAATTAGCGACTCGAATTTATTATACTCTGCCAATGTCACTTTTTTCAGGTTACTCTCGTGAACGGAAGAAAAAGAGATTCGAGGCTGTATGCGTTTATATCAGAAAAACTCGTCATGCTCCAGCTTTTGAAACAGACTTTACTTTACTTTTACTTCTTGTTTGTACGGTCGTCCAAACGAAATAACTTATTAGATTTTTTAGCGCCGGACAAGAAAAAACGCGGAATAGAACACCAAATAGATACCGCTGAAATACCAGCAGCTCTTGATGAACTAAGCGCTTAACCAGAGAAATGGAACGACGATATATCGTTAACTGGATTTAACAGCCAAGGACTATGCTTTAGACTGAGTTCAAGAAAGATACATAATGGAATTGGATCCTTACGAATGGCTTTGGATATTCCTGGTTATGTTCACTTTCATCACGAAGAATTAATAAATGCTTCACAACATACAAATGCTTCAGATTCAGATCTGTTGGGTGCAAAAAGGACAAAACTATACTGTCTCGATCCTATGCGGAGATGGAAAATCTGTTTTCAAGGTCAGCTGACGCACACGAATGTTAACGGAAAAAGAGTGCCGGCTAGCATCTTGATGTTCTGGCAAAGTTTATTTGACCCGTTTGACCACCTGTTGTCCCCGTCATGTTGGAAAATAGCTGGGTATTTATCCTGTCTAAGCTGGAAAACCCTCCTAACTTTTTCTTTCTTTGATGATATCGCAGTCTATGAACAATTGGGTGAGCTCCGCGGTAGAATTGATATACGTGGTTACGAACAATTGAACGTTCGACTAAAGTGCGTTCGCCAAAGAAAATTTACATGCCTGAACAACAGCATTTTCAGTGAAGATACACAGCAGCATTTTCTTCTTAAAGAATCAGGCCTGGCAATTTCCCAGAGAATCATAAAAAATAATTCAGAGCCTGTCTATTTAGGCTACATAACATTTCCTATTGGTGATAGTCATTCGACAGTCTTACAACATACACAGATTATAAATGATGCTACATTTTCAGAAGTTTTGAAATTCGCACAAGAGATCAAAGCTTGCAATATTCTGTACGCAGTTCGAGAAACCTTAGTGAGAAATTGTTTTAGTGATCTCAAGATTTGGTTCTCCTTCCGTCATCTTATCATAAATGGTAGACCGGGATACGGTGTACATTTGTGTGGAATAATTAAAACACATAATGAAGAAACAATAAACAGTTCCGAAACAGAAAATTCTATTGTTACACAGTCTGAAATTAGCTCATGCTTCCGCAAAGGCAGCGAACCATTGTTGATCAGGCTAGATGGGGCGAGTTCCAATCCAAAACAATTGATTGGAGGGAAAGCCTATTATTTGACCTCAGTGAAATCATTATGGAAATTCAATGCTCCAAGGGGATTGGTTTTGACAAGTAAATCGTTCAAGAAACATATCAGTGATAACGCACCTTTGAATGAAGCATCTGTTTAAATACGGAATTGTTTAAAAGATTTCAAAATAGACAAAATAAGACTCAGCTGTGAACATGCTGTAAGAGTAGTTCAGCAAACAGCTTTAAGCACCGACTTGCAAATGATTATCAGGGAAAGTCTCCAGGAGGTTTTCGGAAAAGACTGGCAGACAATAAAATTTGCTATAAGATCGTCTAGTGCCAATGAAGACAGTAGCCAGACTTCAGCTGCAGGTCATTTACAAACGTTTCTGTGCATCCATGGTATTGATAATGTTATTTCTGCTGTACAAAAGTGTTGGGCGTCATCCTTCTCATATCCAGTTGTTGAATATCGTCGACAGAATGGACAAGAATTATTAGAAAGTATGGGTATCATTATACAGGAAATGGTTGATTCTGAGGTATCTGGTGTTGTGTTCACAGTTGATCCAGTAAGTGGAGACGAGTCAAAAATAGTTTTGAGTGCAAATTACGGATTAGGAATGTCAGTTGTGTCAGGCGAAGTAGATTGTGATATGTTCGTAGTCGATCGCACCGACGAAAATAGTCTGAAGATGGTAGAGGCTCTAAAAGGAAACAAAGAAACAAAAATAAGTAATGACGAGGTAAACAAAACCGAAGCAGTTTTTACCACGGTCGCAGAAAGACATACCATGTGCTTAGAAGACAGGTACGTGTATCGAATATGTGAGATAGCCATTGAACTGGAGTATACAGTACGCACACCTGTAGACATCGAGTGGGCGATATCAAAAGGGAAACTTTATATTCTACAGTTAAGACCTGTTACGTCTATCGACTTGGAAACAGATGAGGATCTAATTCATGAATTTGACAGCCCCGTCGTAAGCGAAACTGAACTAATTACGCCATGCAATATACAAGGAATGATGCCTGGTGCTGTTTCGACATTGACCGGTGACCTTTTTGTCAAAGCTGTTGACAGGGGATTAAGTTATGCAGCTAGTAGCAGACTCGGGCTTAGACATCCAACTCATGCGCTAGGCTGTATACTTACATTTTCTGGGCTATGTTTCTTTAATGTTACGCATGTTGCGGCTAGGATGGTGGAGGGTTTAGGAGGCGCTAATGCAAAATCAAATTTAGAAATTCATTTTGTAGGTCAAACAGTAGAAGAACATACTAAAGATGCATTGCACGACTACCTGGGCAGAGATATGTCAATGGGACAAAGAATAATGACGGTCATACGGACGTTTGTCACTTTGAAGAAACATGATTCCAAATTATTTGAAACATTGAGAAAGAAGTCAGATTCATATAGTCTTGGAAGGAACTGCGACACAGCCACAGCTCTTTATGAAGGTATTGACGATAGTCTGATGTTTTATTTCGAAATGTGGCGAGCGTATATCTTTAAAGCATCCGAATCGTCGGTGTCTGCAAATGTCATAATGGTGCTTCTTCAAAACCACCAAAAGGAATTAAATGTAGAAGCCCTTGCTGATATAGCATTGATACTGTCCGACTGCAAAGATGTTGTCAGTGCCCACGTACCAGTTGCTTTACAAGACCTAGCAGAACTGATAAAGAAGTCAAACATTAAAGAGCAATTCCTTAATAAGCCAACAGAATCATGTGATTCCTTTCTAAGGAATTCTGATGATGAAGAAATTAAGACGTACTTTATTCGATTCATGGAATTGTATGGTCACAGAGGAATCAGAGAAGCTGATTTTCTCGAGAAGTCTTGGTACCAAGATCCTACAAACTTAATGGAGACAATAAAGATGATTGTGAGACAAGGTGTTTTTAACAAGAAAGAGAAGGTGTTGCTCTCCGCATCGGATATCGTTAATAGGCTCCAAACGGAATTGTCAAGGCTACAAAAGCTGATGATGAAGTGGTTTCTTGTCCCAGGCGCCATAGATGGTGTTGTGCAAAGAGAGCGTGGGAAATCGTGCATGATAAAAGTTAGTGACATTTTCAAAAGAGCGTATTGGACACTGGCTGAACTGATGGTACGTGAAAGTCGTCTACCGGAAGCAGACTTGCTTTTCTTCCTTACCCACAGAGAAATCGGCAAGTTGCTCGAACATCGCTCTGCCAAACTGATCAGACTTGCAAAGAGGAGGAAGAAGATATTTCCAGAAAGGAACAAAATCGTCTATCCCAAAGTGAATATTGGTTGTCCACAACCTGTCTCAGAAGTGGAACCGTCACAACATCGACTCCCAGTCTTCACTCTTCAAGGCATGCCTGTATGCCGGGGGAAAGCTGAAGGCAGAGCCTGCGTTATCAAATCTCTGGAAGACGCAAGTCAGCTAAGCCATGGTGATGTGTTGATTTGTAAATTTACAGACGTAGGCTGGTCACCTTATTTCCCGTTAATTAGTGGACTTGTTACAGAGCTAGGAGGTTTGGTTTCACACGGCGCAGTCATTGCTAGAGAATGTGCCATACCATGCATTGTCAACATACCGTCAGCCACAGACTTAATACGTAGTGGAGACCATGTAATTCTTGATGGTACAGCTGGGGCATTAAGTAAAGTATAGTGTTTGGAAATCAACTGAATGAACGTAAACTAGCTTATCACTGGGGTTAGTACGTAACATAACTAAATCTGGCCCAGAGTGCTCTACCCATGAAGTGTAGACTTTAATTGTTTTTACAAAATATAATCGACCATCAATGACTGATAACACGGATGGCTCATTTACCGTGGACGGTTCCCTGGGTTCGAATTTGTTCCTGAGGCTTTCTCGATTTTTTCGATAATGCCATACAACAGTTATTCAGAGTACTAACGCATGCCTATATAACGCCATATACCTATTGCAGTACTCCCATGGAGAGTTGTGAAACGAAACCGGTCGGGAATAAATAACCGGGAAAACAACCATGTGCTATGTTTTTTTTTTTTTTTTCTTCTTTTCAATATATAGTCAATGGAAAGGAATTGTGATTTATTATGCAATAAACTATTAAGAAAAGGTCACTTAGGAAAGGCCTAAATCTAAGAACGCAAATCACTAGACGGAAGAACGCGAAGAGTGACGTCAGTGAAAACCTCTGTTTAATGACGTCATTTGTAGATTACTTTACATTAGACGGTGAAACAGTATTTTCTCGCATCAAAAACATTACATAAATATGTGTGATACAGTCAATAATTTCAGAGTCTATTAATAGCGGAAGGATGAGAGAATTTGAAGAAAGTTTTTGCCGATATTTTGTGTGTTAGAGTGAGTGAGTGTTTGCGTTTTACGTCTCACCAACAGCTAAGGTCATACGGAGACGGGGCCTCGGTTTAAAGACTCATCCGAAAGTCTGGAGAAGCCCGGGATCGATCCTGCGACCCCTGGTTTACAAGGCCAGTAGCATAACCACTGCACCACGGAGGCTTCTTTTGTGTGTTAGAATCGAAATAGATCAGCTCTAGTGTTTTTTTGTTGAGGAATAAATCTCGGTTTGTCGGTCAGTTATATTAAAGTAGACAAATCACGTGCGCTTTGCGCTTCTGATTTGATCTGCTTTACCCGTGACCTCCAAACTGTGATTTATTACAAAACAAATTACTGCTAGAGCTGATCTTTTTCTTTAGTAATTTTGGGAAATCTGTCCTAGTGTTGTACTATGTTATGTGTGAAACAATATGTTATGTGTACTCATTAGAATCGCCTCGCCGAGGCGATTCTAATGAGTACACACAGCATACCATAATTTGATAGAAAATCGAAAATGTATCATTGCTTTAACCCGCTTAGAACTAGGGCTGGCTAATCGGAGCTGAAAAGATAATCGATTATCAGTCCTGTCATTGCGATCGATAATCGATTAGTAATCTTTAATCTTTATGTCATTATTTTACCTATCTGGCTTTCTGTCTGAGCATGACTCTTACCATATGTTGCACTTTACCATATGTATATTTGAACAGACAGGCCTGCGCAAACAGTGTAGACCCAGATGAGACGCCGCAGAATGCGGTGTCTCATCAGGGTCTGCACTGTTTACCACTCATCCAGCTATTTTGGGTAGTAAATTGTACCTATCAAGTAATCGATTAAAGGCAAATCAGAAATGATAATCATTTTTTGTGGAATTTATCGATCGATTAATCGTTTACACGATTAATCGTGGCAGCCTTACTTAGAACTAACCCGGTCTAGAAGATACATCCATAGACCCAAGAAAGTTCGTGTCATGGTAGTTTGGCTATACCTGGACAAAACTCTGATTGTATGCGGGGCAATCCGTCACGAAAACTCGCCTTTACGATTTTAACCCCCTTAAACCCCCATTTTATGTAGTAAAAATGGGTTAACAGGGGTATACACAATTTTTCTTATTTCTGCACAAAAACATACATTATGGGTACTTGTAAGAACCACCTCGGCGAGTGGGGTCTAACTAGTACTGACGATCTATGCTTTGAGCAGAATGATGAAGGAAACAAACATACTGAGAATTTTTATCTTTTTTTTTTTTTTTTTTTTTTTTTTTTCTCTCTCGGTGATTAAATTGTAAATATATTTGAATAAGCATGTTTTCGTAATGCATGTTAATTTCAGACTTTATTAGTTAAGAAAACGTTTCGTACCAGAAATACCGGGGCTTGGAGAAATGAATTGGGCTGCATACGTTTCCACGTAGAGCTGAGACCGACCAAACATGAGTACTGCTAAACCTATTTGAGGGTCTAAGCTTGCCCGGACAAAGCGTGCGAGTCGGACCGTCCCTACATCATGCCCTTTTGGTTTGTTTGGACGGCAGGGCTTGAGATGTCATTTCATCTCAATGACGGGTAAAAGTTGCACGAAATTGGAGGAGATGTCTCCAAAATGCATGTTTGTGTGTGTGCGGTATGTTTTGTTTGCTTTATTTTTTTTTTATTTTTTTTTATACTTTATTTTATTGTATTTATTTATTTATTTTTGCATTACCACAACACAACTATTTGATATCAATGGCGTATTTTATGTTGTTTTTTTTTTAACTAGAAATCTTATCGGATATTGTTTCTTTTCTTATTTCTGCTCCATTAGAAATTGTGGGTGCTCGTTAGAGCCGCCTCGTTGTTACGGCTCTTACGAGTGTCCATAATCTATGCATTACGATAAATCTCCCGAACGACATAGTGCATTTTTCACATCTCCAAAATGGCTACTTTTCTTATGACAATCCTTGATATTTTTCTTATAAATGCTCATAACATATGTAGAGGCGGTTCTAACGAGTACCCACAACCTATGTCTTGGAGGAGAAATAATAAAAATAATGAATACCCCCGTAAACCCCAGTTTTCTCTATATAAAGTGGGGTTTAAGGGAGTCTTCATTTCACGGACTTGTTCACGTGTAGGTCTGGACCAGTAATAAGGAAAGTACTGGCATCCCCATATTCTTGGCTGTGTGTTTCATACCCCTTGAAATTGGAAAATCGCTTATATATTCACCAATCGCACCAAACACTTTCTAAATATGGGCAAATAAAGTTTGAAATCGTCCAGCCTATCCCCTTCAGTACTAAAAGGTTTACGTCACTACAGCTGGTGTCTGGGGATGTGTGGCGGCCGTAAAAGGTCTCCCTGTCCCACATCATAGAGTAGTTTATATTTTCTTGTCCTTTGGGATCATTGACTCCATTGTTGAATTTTGAAAATGTTTGAGGGTCACTGATGAGGCCTAATTGGCCGAAACTAGCTAGTCTGGCCCAGAATGCATCTACACTCCATATTTTCCTGTTCTGTGGTGTATTCCTTGCTTCCAAAGGATAACCCTTTCTAGAAGTTATTTAATACCGCTCCGTATCATTGAACTAGGACTTAAAAAGAAATGTGGATCAGGGTTTTTGGGATTGAGATCGGGCGGGTTGTTTCATACCTGACCAACGTGCAGTACCACAGTAGGCAACAGGGCCATTTTATTTCAATGGGGTGACCATTAAAATTTGGCAGTCATATTTTTGTGCTTGCAGATGTAATTATTCGTCATATTTGCATTATTTGCTGGGTCCTAGCTTGCACATTGTCAATATTAGAAAAACAGGTAACCAGACCCCCCCTGACCTTGAAACCCCCCCTGACCTTTCAAGGTCAGGGGATCTGGTTACCTGTTTTTCGAACGCTGATAACTTTCAGACTTGGAACCAGCAGATAATGCAAATAAGGTGAATACAGTTATTTCATGGCCGTTTGGAGTTATTGCTCCTCGGTATTTCATGGCCGCTTGGAGTTACTGTCCCGAGGTGTTGTAGAAGACCTGGTGCACTTTTGCCCGAGGCCTGACCGGCCTGACCCGTCTCGGGCAATAGCGCACCAGGTCGTCCACAGTACCGAGGGGAAATAATTTCACAGGTCTTCCCTAGAATATTCCCCAGTGGAATAGTCTTCCCTCTTCTGTGGTGAATGCTAAGACTGCAGAGGAGTTCAAAGCCCATACAGCGTAAGATTGAGCCTCAGAGGTATGCGTTTTAGTATACCTCTGTTATTCAGATTGTAAATAGTTTTAAGGACTCATCCAGTGACCTTTCTTTTTTTTTTTTTAAGCTAAATTCTAAATTTAGCTACGCACCCAACTGAGGTAATGGCCAAATATGACCGACTCAGTATAAGAAGATAGATAGATAGATAGACAAATTTTAACTGCGCATGTCCAGCCATTCAGAGGGGCCAGGGATATGGCTTTCAGTCTGAAGGTTCCTCTTGATTCACTGCTCGTATGAGCGAACAGCGAAGGTTCTGGCGAGACTGCGCGGATGCGCAGGCTCGCCTGAACCTTCGCTGCTCGCATAGGCGATAAGTACCAAAATCGCTTGACCGGGCCCATACAATATTCTCTGGTCAGAGATCACCTTTGGGATTGTTCAAAAGTGGTCTTAAAGACCACTTTTGAACAGTCCCAATGGTGGTCATAATATAGGAATTTTACAGTTTTTTAAAGAGATATGATACTTTCAGATCTAGAAAGAACACCACTTTTCAATCATTATTATGACTTTTATAGTTTGTAAACATAACACATATAAAGAACATATAAAGCGTCTTTTCGCTTTGGGTTATTTTTACACTGTTTTTGGATATATTTTTTTTTTTTTTTTTTTTTAATTTTTCATTCACACAGAGACATAAAGACATTTATAACATATATTACATGGCATATCGAGAGCATTGGCAGTCACAGCGGTGAATTGAAAAAGATGTGATGTTAAATCATCTTCCCTGAAATTCGGCTGACGGACGCCACCATGCTGAGGCCCGGAGACAGTAGACATCAAAACCAATTCTCAAGTCTCGACGTTCCCATGCCACCCGAACCCAGGGTCCGAACCTCCGACAACCGGCACAGACGCAGCGTTGACTCTCTGGCTACAGCCCAGAGCCAAAGTGGCGTCTTTGGAATATTTTTGATAGTTTACCATTAAAATGGAAAAAACAATAACACCATTTATCCATTATTATCTTATGATAAAAACAGCACACGTCGGGTCCCTCAGGGGAAGCTCAATACTCTCCAATCAACCTCGTACCCAGACTACAGACGCTTGGATTCAGGTCACCCGCCAGCGTCCCTAGCCATCCTTACACCCCGCCGTAACTAGAGCACCCCTACCACCGCGAGACACGTCCAGCAAACATATATATAAGTAAAATAAGAAAGTCAAATATAAGTGGACGTCACCCCACCTTCAGGGCCCATATCAGTATCCTTAGACCATACTTTCACTATTTCATATCGATGTTAATACGTAGCAAAATAACAGAGATTGCAGCGGATGAAAAAGCATTATAATAATGTCATCTGTCAAGCAACCTCGCACCGGCCCAGCCACAGGTCCGAGGTCCACTTCATAGACCCGAGCCAGAAAGCCTGGGCCCACACAGCTGACCGCGGACCTGCAGCCGGGACAGCCCGGAACTACCTGACCAATGACTATTGATTTCCGACCTCAGTATTAATACGATGACCTCCAACAATACAGGATAGCTAGTTAATAAAAAGGGGTACATACAACCGTCCGAAACGGCACAAAATTAGCTTGGCCCAACAAGCGACAGCGAGATTGGGGCCAACCTGATGGTAAAATTTTTGGATATATTGGTTCCAATATGCATGCATTGCACATACCTCTAACCGCCCGATAGAACCGTTTGTTTGTTTGAGTTGAGGTTTTAACGTTCCCGTCAACACTATTTAGGTCAGTTTGGAGACGTTGCTTCCAATTTTGTGGGACTTTTACCCGACATTGAGATGAAATGACATTTCAACCCCTGCCGCCCTATGAAACCAATAGGGTTTATAAGCGTGGAGTTACGACTCGCAGCAATTTTCCTTGGCAGCCTTATCCGTTCTAAGCGGATTACCAGTACTCATGTGCGGTCGGTATCAGCTCTGCGTGGAAGCATCATGCAGCCCATCTTTTTCTTCAAGCCCCGATGGGCGGGGGCGTATTGAATGCATCAGGGCTCAGTTGTTCAAAGCATCGTTAGCTTAACGAGCTCGTTAGTGGTAATATTGTCAACTCTTCTAGCAAATACAATATTGAAACTTTTGGTATTTTTGCTGAAAAAAAATGTGAGCCTGCTCACATTTTTTCAGCAAAAATTTCAGCATGTTTGCCATATTTAATGATCAAAGTTTTAACGATACGTTAACTAACGACATCGTTAGTTTTGAACAACGGGCCCCTGATGTTTATATATTTAACACATGCAGTTTGAAGTACATTCTGTATTATGTAATCTAAGCAAACACTATAGACCCTCATCAGACGCCGCGTTCTGTGGTGTCTAATCTGGACACACACTACCAAACCCAACCCATGCATGATTCAATCCAAGATTCTACAGCTAGCCTTATTACACAACAGGCTGACAACTAGGACTGGCTAATCGGAGCTGAAAAGATAATCGATTATCAGTCATATTATTGCGATCGACAATCGATTAGTAATCGCTGATGTTTTGTCATAATTTTACTTGTCTGGCTTTCTGTTTGAACATAACTCTTACCATACGTTGCACTTTACCATATGTATATTTGAACAGACGGGCATGAGCAAACAGTGTAGACCCAGATGAGACGCCGCAGTATGCGGCGTCTCATCAGGGTCTGCACTGTTTGCCACTCATCCAGCTATTTTAGGCAAAACGTTGGGAAGTAAATTGTACCTATCAAGTAATCGATTAAAAGCAAATCAGATATGATAATCATTTTTGTTGAATTTATCGACCGATTAATCGATAATACGATTAATAGTGTCAGCCTTACTGACAACAAAATAATGATATCCATGTGGACTCTAGCGCTGAAAAAGATTTTGTGCTTATTAGCACGGTCGACTTCCCCCGCCCATGGGATCTGGAAGAAATAGCTTCCACGCAGAGCTAAAACCGTCTGCACAAGAGTACTGGTAATCTGCATAGACGTTCTAAGTCTACCCAGGAAAAGTGATGCGAGTCGGATCGTCCATGCATATAAACCCTATTTGTTTTATTAGACGGCAGGGTTTGAGATGTTATTTCATCTTAACGTCGGGTGAAAGTCACTCAATATTGAAGACGTATCCAAAATGGCCTTTACAGTGCTGACGGGGACGTTAAACCTAAAACAAACAAAAACTTGGGTTGACAATCGACCTTAAAAATAATCAATAAAAATGTGAATGAAAAGCTTTACTAAAGGGAAGACTCATACTGCAACCTAATTATTGGCTAAACAGCCAATTATCAGATTGCTGTTAAATAAATGATACAGTAACACTAATTTAATACAAATGAATTCGAATTTAACTATTAGTAACATAGTTTAAAGCCAACATTTACTCATAAAACTATTAGGAAATATGCTTATTAACTTTAATGCATTCTAAACCAAGCCCACTAAATGACTACCTTCCAATTATTTACGGATCCACCTAGGCAATTACGTAACAACGACTGACAGAAAACTAATTTTAATTGGGCATATACGTATATATCTAGGAGGTATATATTTCATTGTAAATACTGTTAGTACAAATGTACATGTACAGTAGAACTTCGATGGCTCGAACACCGATGGCTCGTTTACCATGGCTGAGTCGAGCCTATTCTTGAGCCCCTAGCGAAATCCTCTACATAAGAAATAGTGGGGTATAATTAAGGAGATTGAAGTCTTTTATCTTGCAAATGTATGCTGTGTGTACTCATTAGAATCGCCTCGATGAGGCGATTCTAATGAGTACACACAGCATACATATTCATTATAGAAGACCGAAAAGATATCTAAAAGTATCTCGTTATACCTCCTTACAGTAATTTCCGTGGCTCGAACTACCCCAGTCTCGAACAGATTTTCGAGGTCCCAAATGTGTTCGAGCCATTGAAGTTCGACTGTACTTGTATACATCTTCGAATAAAAACGCCCCAAAAATATTGAACGGTTATATAGTTCACTCAGGTTGAAACTGGTTTAACCCTTGTTCTGCTGAATATTCATATATGCCACACCCACTACCGATTATCAACCAATCAGATACCTTGATACAAATTATTGCAACACATTCACAATCTGAATGGCAAACACTGTTGATCCTGATCAGATGGCTTCTTCAGAAGCCATCTGATCTGGATCTACATTGTTTCAAAGAAAAGGCATATCCGGGCTCAGCAGAACAAGGGTTAAAACGGAAGTGGAGGCAATGATCAGGAATCGATACATTTAATCCACAGCTCCCATCAGAGACACAAAAGGGAAAGAAACACAAACACGAGACAACAGACCCTAATGGAAACATCAATAGCGGAAAGCCAAAAGGACAGAAACTTTCCCACAAAATGGCCAATAGGCTATCCAAAACCAAATAATATAAGCGACACAAAGATCCAAAGACCCGATAACAAAAATAAACCGCGACAGAAGAACCGCCTTGGAACGGTCAGTGAAACGAATTCAAAGGTGGTGGATGAGGTGGGTGGGGGGGGGGGGGGTTAAACTCATCCATTTATTTGTACATGTATACTTTACGGCCGCTGCATAAACCATATTGTACCATATAGAGGAACTTGAGATGTCATTTCATCTCAATTGGAAGTAATTAAGTCTCCAAAATGACCTAAATAGTGTTGAAGGGGTTTGTAAAATCTCAAAACAAACAAAATCTTGTAAGTTTTTGGATTTGTTTGTATTGGAGTTTAACAGCCCAGTCAACGTCAACATTATTTAGGTCATTTTTAGCCGGTCAGTTTACCTATCCACACATTTCCTGGGCAGGCTTATACGTAAACCGTTAGCCACTATATATACAGTGCACATTATTTTGCCAGAAACTGACAACTGCCCTTCTTGAATCAGCGGGAGGGACAGAATGACCTTAGAAAAGAGTTCATGATCAATCTCCACGAATGAATGTTGCTGACCCCAGCAGGTTTCGAACCAGCGTCCTCCTGATCACCAGTCAGACGCGCATCTGACTGAGCTTACGAGGCCGGCCTCCTAGGAGGCACAAGTCGCTAGGGCAACGTCAAATCAACGTCGGTGCAACGTCACGACGTTGCACCGACGTAGATGTGACGTTGCATAAACGTCATGGCGTTGTACCGACGTCGATGTGACGTCACAATTACGTCATGTGCCTGCTGGGCTGTAAGTCTTGTGAAGGTTATGAGTATTTCATAGACCAACATGTACATGACCTGCGATAAGTGGAGGACTATTATTAATTGCTGATGGTTTGCCCAGTCGGTGACAGAGTTTCACAAAACTGGAAAAATCATATATGTGAGCTTTAATGATGCCTTTTTGCCAATTTATTCATAAGTGCCGTATGAAGCTTGATACTGACCTAGCTCTTCCATGTCTGAAATGCCTGATTTTCACCCTTGTTGTACCAAATGGAATCTTCCTCCTTATATATAGCAGGAGTCTTTTTTTAACATTTACTGGTGTCAGGTTGTGCTTTCTTCAAAATTGATTTGGAAAATGGCTGAACTTTAAGCAAACAGTGAAGGCCCTGATCAGATGCCGCATTTTGCGGCGGCGTCTGATTTGGGCCGGCACTGTTTGGCCGGGTACCCGTTTTGGGGTTTCCGGTACAAAAAGGGTTCACCTCCTTAACACGAAAACCATTATCTTTGCAAACAGTGTTGATCCAGATCAGATGGTTTCTAAATCTACACTGTTTGTGATGCAGATGGCTTCTGAAGAATCCATCTGATCAGTATCTACAATGTAATGTAGTCTGTAAACTGACTGACTGCATAATATCAAGTAATTTTCTTTGCTGATAGTCAGAAATAGACGTGGTTAAATAAATTAATTCAGCAGGATAAGGCAAAGGAGAAAAAACAAAATCTAAAATCCTGAAATCAGGAAAAAAAGCCTGAAATCCTGCAAATGCCTGAAAACTTTGAGGCCTATATATATTACGCACTTCTTTCCTTTAACAAACGTTGCATCGACAATGATGAATGATACCCAGCAGGCACACAGTGAGTAGGCAACATCGTATGTTACAACGCATAATGTAGTAATGTAGTAATTTCTTCATTTTGAAATTTTTACTACATTATGCGTTGGCATAGTCGACGCGAAATGAAATAAAATGTCGTTTTTACTTCATTATGCGTCGTTACTAAGAGGTTTGAGCAAAATGAAAGAATTATTTCATTTTGCGGCGATGGGTGGCATACTTAATTTTACTTCATTATGCGTCAACAGTTTGTTTGTTTGATTTGAGGTTTAACTTTCCCGTCAAGACTATTTAGGTCATTTTGGAGACATTGCTTCAAATTTTATGGGACTTTTACCCGATATTGAGATGAAATGACATCTCAATCGCTGCCGTCCAATTAAAAGCAATAGGGTTTATATGCATGGATGGGCCGACTCGCAGCAGTTTTCCTGAACAGGCTTAGACCTTCTAAGCAGATTACGAGGACTCATGTACGGGCGGTATCAGCTCTGCGTGGAAGCATCGTGCAGCCCATCTATTTATACCCCCGGCATACGAAGTATGCAAGGGGGTATATAGTTTTTGTCCATTCTGTCTGTCTGTCTGTCTGTCTGTCTGTCTGTCTGCCTGTCTGTCTTTTGTTTGATTTGTTTGATTTGAGGTTTAACGTCCCCGTCAACACTATTTAGGTCATTTTGGAGACGTTGCTTCCAATTTCATGGGACTTTTACCCGACATTGAGATGCCGCCCAATAAACCTTTTTCTTTGTGATTTTGACCTTCAGTGTGCTTTTGTGGAAGACCGTCTTTTGGACTGTTCAACTGTGGTCTTAAAGACCACTTTTGAACCGTCTCAAATGTGGTCTAAATTGTAGGAATTTAATTGTATTGCTTCCTAAGTCTTTTCGAAGACAGCTATGTTCTACCATCATTACTTCATTATGCGTCGATATGGTGCATATCAACGCGAAATGAAATAATTTTTTTACTTCATTTCGCGTCGACTATGCCAACGCATAATGTAGTAAAAAAATCAAAATGTAGTAATTACTACATTACTACATTATGCGTTGTAACAATCGTATGATCATCGATGCAATGTCCTTACGTTGCAATGAAGGTGTGGCAATGTTTAAGCGTCATGTGTATGTACTGTCTTTGGAACAAGTTTACAGCAAATCCTTTAGACAGTAAGCCTAATACGTGGAAGAACATGCATTTTATATGAAATCATGCAAGCTCTAAATATCTTTAATCTGTAAGGATATTTTGAAATTCTATGCTTTTCTTGTTTTGATGCTATAAGCATATCCTACCATGCAATAGCGGCTCAGCTACTTCAATTTTACTCCAATTCTTTATCTGGAGTAGTCTGGAGTTTACCCCCACGTAATTATTCATGAGAAACAGCTGTGTTTACCTGTTCAGTGGAATGTTGACTATAGGTGTAGGCAAAATGTTTTAATTTTAATCTTTTATCATGGTTTTTGTACACGCCTATGCTTTTTATTAGAAGACTTTATATGGCTCAAACAATGGCGTTTATCAGATGATACTTTGTGATATTTTTTTCTTATTTCTGCTCAAAAGAGAGTGTGGGAACTCATTAGAAGCGATTCAATGAGGCAGTTCTAATGAGTACTCACAATCTAGGTGTAACCGCCTCAATGAGGCGATTCTAATGAGGACCCAAAATTCAGAGATGAAGACTAAAGAGACTTTTACATATGTTTTTTGTTTAAAGGGACTTTCATTTGATATAAAAAATGTTAAAAAAAAATAAAAATGTAAATGTAGGGACCTGGGCAAGTCTAACGAGGGACCCCAATCGATATTTTAGAGCAGAACTAAGAAAAATACGTTCTAACGTATGGGATGGACTGAGCTAGGGGAAATAATCGAATTTAACAAATTGAATAAGTATTACTGCGGTTATTACTCTGTTGTGCGAATCTCTATATATTTTCGAACGCATTTAGTAAACAGATCTAAGAAAAGACAGACTATAAATTTAAAGTATATTTGAAGACTTTTTAGTCTCAACACAAGTAAAATCATGAAATTGATGAAACAGGAAACAATCGCGTTCTCATACGCAGTCTCAGTCTTCATCTCATTAAAAGAATGTGTTGCTAAAGACTGCATGTATTTTAGTGTCTGTAAATATCGTATTAATGGTAGAAAACAAATAAGAAATAAAACAACACAGTTCCTTCCCTATCACAAATGCAGTGACGACAAAGGTCGATTTCGTACTGACGTCAATTCGTTTTCGGTCATTTTACTGTGCATTGTTTCTTTGTTCCAAAACAGATATTTTCTGATGAAGCATTACAATATTCTTTTTAGCTCGCCTGTACGAAGTACATGGAGAGCTATTGTTGTCACCTCGGTTGGCGTGTGCGTTTGCGTTCCTGTCACACTGCGTTAAAGTTTTCAGATGCTTATATCTCAACAGTCACTCATCACAGACCACTCATATTTGGAACTTAAGTACCTGGGAGAATCCTCTGATGTTCAAAGAGAACAGACCCCTGGGTTCATGCCCCGGGTTGGGGCTAGGGGTCAAAATCTAGAAGACCTTTGTAATTCTGTGTTAAAGTTTTTGAAATGCTTATATCTCAACAGTCACTCATCACAAAGCATTCATATTTACAACTTGGATACCTGGAAGTGTCTTATGAGATTCCAAGACAACACACCCCTGGGTTCATGCCTTGGAGTGGGGATGGGGTGGGGCTAGGGGTCAAAATCCAGGACACCTTTGTAATTTGTTGTATAACTTTCCATTATACTAACAAGTTATAGACACAATTGGTTATACCTCAGCCAATCAAAAGGGTGAAGGCCATGGTGACCTACATGTTACGGTCCAGTGATTTTGCCTCATATCTTGAAGTCTATTTGTTTGAGAAATGTCATACCTGGGATATTAGTTACTCGGACTCCACGATTGACCTCAAAATATATCTAGGTCATTGTGACCTATATTCCATGGTTCCAGCGATTTTGCCTGTTATCTCGAATACTCTTTGATGGAGAAATGTCATACCTTGATTATTAGTTCCATGTGACCCGATAATTGACCGCAAATATATCAAGGTCATGGTAACCTACATTTCTCGGTCCAGTGATTTTGTCTATTATCTTGAATACTATTTGATGACGAAATGTTATACCTGGGTTATTAGTTGCATGTGACCCCATTATTGACCTCAAAATATATCTAGGTCAGTATGACCTATATTTCATGGTTCAGTGATTTTGCCTATTATCTTGAATACTATTTGATAGAGAAATGTCATACCTGAATTATTAGTTCCATGTGACCCGATAATTGACCGCAAAATACATCCTGGTCAGTGTGACCCATATTTTATGGTCCAGTGATTTTGCCTATTTTCATGAACACTATTTGATGCAAAAATGTCATACCTGGATTATTTATTCCATGTGACCCCATGATTGAGCTTGAATTACATCTAGGTCAGTGTGACCTATATTTCATGGTTCAGAGATTTTGCCTATTATCTTGAATACTATTTGATGGAGAAATGTCTCACCTGGATTATTTGTCCCATGTGACCCGATGATTGACATAAAAATATATCTAGGTCCTTGTGGCCTATTTTCATGGTTCAAAGAATTTGCCTTATAATTCAGACACAATTTTATTCTGAAATGTAATATCTGGAATATATGTTCCATGTGACCTGATTATTGATTTCAAATATATCTAGGTGAGTGTGACCTATATTTCATGGTTCATATTTTTTACCTTATATCTTGAAGTCGCGAAGCAGGCGAGCTATGCTGTCATGCGACAGCTCTTGTTTATTTCTGCTCCAAACATGGGGGTGGTTGGGTGAGCCAACGTTGATGTGTATCTTGCGTCACTGGAGCGTCCAACTGATATTGGCTTACAGTTGGGCAATGCATGCTGTCTTTGCGATTGGTAAGGGTAGAGGGGAGGGGGGAGGGGGAGGAGTGTTGTTATTTCTTCTGTTTCTTCGTTAAACCCTAACCCCAAAACAATCAATCAATTAATCTGTTTGAAACATACATTGCAGATGTTCTTCAAAGGCGCTTCTAACGGCTTCCCACAATTTTTGTTTAGAAGCCTCTGTGACGCAGTGGATACGTTACTCGCCTTGTAAACCAGGGGTCGCGGGTGATCCCGGAGTTCTCCAGACTTTCGGATGAGTCTTTAAACCGAGATCCCGTCTCCGTATGACCTCAGCTGTTAGTGAGACGTAAAACTCAAAACAATCTATGTTTTGGAGCAGAAAAAAAAGAGAATTATATATACTCATGTAATCCAAATTTTTGACAGCGGTGTTCCTTACACTGACTTGTTAAAGTGACAGTAGGAAGGCTAACGTGTCAGCACATCATTGAATGTCTATTAAACGGAATCTTCCACTGGTGAGTTTGGGACAGACCATCATCTCAAATTATAGTGGTGTTTTATTTTGTTTTGTTTACGGCAAAGTTGACAAAAATGAGTGCTTTTAAGCAAACAGTGTAGACCCAGATCAGACGCCGCGTTCTGCGGTGTCTGATCTGGGTCTGCATTGTTTGCCAATGTCCCAGATAAATGGATTAAGCCAGAAAAAGCAAATTCCTGAAAGAATATCGCTGCCACAAGCAGAAAACACAGATCATCTGTGCACCAAGCCATTCTGACATTATCTTTTATATATTTTTTTCCTCTTCGGATAGCCAAGCGATTACGTAAATGCTCATACAAATAGTAGAAGCTTTGATCAGACTCTTCGGTCACACCCATAAATGACCTAAATTGTGTTGACAGGAACGTTGAACCTCAAATCAAAACAAACAAACAAACGATCACACCCATGTAACATAGTGCATTATTCAATATCTCAAAAAATGGCTACTTTTTCTATGAAAATTTGTGATATTTTTCTTAGTTATACTCCAAACATATGTTGTGGGTGCTCGTTAGAACCCCAGTTTTCTCTTTACAAAGCGGGGTTTCACGGAGTTATTGACGTTTGTGTTTTCGCTGGTCGCACGTATTTTCTTGTAGGTTTTGTCGTTCTCCGGCTCGTTTTGCTTTTTTTTTCTTTGTCGATTGTTATCCATCAACATCAAAGTTGGTTTAAACACTATTTACAGTGAAATTCTGCTATTAAGACCACCTAAAATTAAGACTAGTAAAGCTTATTTAGTAGGTTACAGTTATTGTTGCTTTGTATTTTCGGCAAACCGTGTCGTCCGGTCAATGACCACCTTTGGGACTGTTCAAAAGTGGTCTTAAAGACCACTTTTGAACAGCCCCAAAGGTGGTCTTAACTTAGGAATTTTACTGTAATTCATACCGTTGATGTAGCATTATACTGATGCGCATCTGACTGGTGATCAGGCGGACTTGGGTTCGACACCTTCCAGGTCGGCTACATTCTTTCGTGGAGATTGATCATGAAATCTCTTCTTCGGTCATCCTCCCATTTCAGCTGATTCAAGAAGGGCAGTTGTCAGTTTCTGGCGAAAGGACGTGCACTGCACTGGTTAACCACTTTTGTAAAAGCCCAGGATGTGTGGTTAGGTAATCTGACCGGTTTGATATAACCTTAATAGTGTTGACTGGGCCTTAAACTCAAAACAAACAAACGAAACCCGACACTGAGATGAAATAATATCCCCTACCGGCCGAAGAAACCGTTTCTTTCGTGTGTGTGTGTTTTTTTTTTTTTTTTTTTACGGCACTTTTAAGATTATTTCACTCATATCGAGCCGATCGTTAATCAAAGGTGTGCGAAAACCTGAGTACTCGGAAGAAAACCACCTGACCTTCCGTTGCAGAACTTGGCGTCTCACATTTGACCAGAGCCAGACCCGAACAAACCGCTCAGGTTTCACAAACTCAAGTTCTATTGGTTTCAGTTTGCGGGGAAGCACCAGCCACCCAATCTATTTTTCCAAGCCTCGACGAGTGGTGGCGCAAAAAAGGGATAGAAAGTCATATGAAATTGGAATCAATAGATTTTGATTCACGTTTTATGTTTAGAATGTAATTCTTCCCAAGCATGTTTAATGTTGCAAATATAAAATCCATATATAGTGTCTGTGGTATAAGCGTGTTTTCGCTCATTTCGAACGCATTTTCCCGGCCTCTGTAGCGCAAGGTCGCGGCTTCGATACTTGCCGGGGCGGCAACATTCCTCGTTGATTATTAAGTATTTTCTTCGGCCTTTCTCTCTGTGGTTCAAGAAGACCAGTTGTCAGGTTCCGTCTGAACTTATAAAATATACCCTGCATCCGTGTGACATAGTGCATTTTTCACATCTCCAAAATTGTCTCCTTTTCTCATGAAAACCCGTGATATTGTTCTTATAAATACTTCGATCATAAGATGTGTGTGCTCGTTAGAACCGCCTCACTGAGTACACACAACCTATGTCTTGGAGCAAAAATAAGAAAATGTATAGCCCTTAAAACCCCAGTTTTCATGAAATAAAGTGGGGTTTAGAGGGTGTTCATTTCACGGACCTGTTCACGTGATGGTGTAGCCAGTTAAACTTACCAGCTCGATATGGTCTAACTAGTGATGACTAGGTTGCTAATCTCCAAACAAACACAATTTGGCCCACTCTTTACCATTTCATCCTCAAAGACGGCAACAGATACTATGCAAACAGTGTAGATCCTGATCAGACGGATCCGTTTCATATAGTAAAACTGTGGTTTACAGGGTTGCATATTATTTTTTCTTATTTCTGCTCACAAAAAGTTTCATTTTTGGCGGTAAAATTGTCAATATATTTGAAAAGGCGTGTTTTCGTAATGGTAAGACTGGGGTTTGCATTATTTATACATTATTTTTCTTATTTCTGCTCAAAAACATAGATCGTTAGAACCGCCTCGACGAGACGGTTCTAACAAGTTTCCACAATCCATGTTTTGAGCAGAACTATGAAAAATAGCTTTTTTTATCTAAAAATTTGGAGCTTTTGTTGGAAAAAACTTTCAATATATTTGATTGGCGTGTTTTCCCAATGACTTGGGGGTGCTTGGTTGAGACGAAGATGATGTGTATCTAACGTCACTGGGGCGTCCAACTAATATTGACTTACAGTTGGGCAAGACCTGCTGTCCATGCAGCACTGAGGTAAGTGTAGAGGGGAAGTGTTGTTAATTCTTCTGTTTCTAACTTCCATTTCTTTTCCTCTTTCTCCCCTGCCCCTCACTTTCACCTCCTCTACTATCTCTTCTATCTCTTTTCTCCCTTTCTCTGGGAGATGACACAAAATATGTTGACGTGTCATTAAACCCCATCTCAAAAACACGCCTATATAAATTTGACCCCATTGAACCCCACTTTTATATAGTAAATATGTTCTATTAAAGGGTTATCCTTTGGAAGCAAGGAATACACCACAGAACTGAAAAAATATGGAGTGTGTATGTTTTCTGGGCCAGACTAGCTAGTTTCGGCCAATTAGACCTCATCAGTGACCCTCAGATATTTTCAAAATTCCACAATCGAATCAATGATCCCAAATGACAAGAAAATATAATCTACACTGATGTAGGGCAGGGAAAACTGCGGTTTAAGGGGGTATACATTATTTTTCTTATTTCTGCTCCAAAACATAGATTGTGGGTACTCGATAGAACCGCCTCGACGAGGCGGTTCTATCGAGTCCCCACAATCTACGTTTTGAGCAGAAATAAGAAAACTACCACAATTTTTCATTTTTGGCCAAAAATTGGCAATATATTTGTATAGGTGTGTTTTCGTAATGCAAAACAATGAATGAAATCCTAATGACTCATTGTCTGTGAGCAGCTTATGCATATGTGATATGCACACGTAAATGTTTTCGCATGAGCAGTCGCTCCCATCGGGGCTTGGAGAAATTGATTGGGCTGCACGGTGCTTGCTAGCAGAGCTGCAATCGACCGCCCACATCATTACTGGTAAACCGCTTATAAGGTCTAAGCCTGCCAAGGCAAAATGGTGCCAGTCAGACCATCCATGCATATCAACCCTTTTGGCAGGACTTGAGATGTCATTTGAACTCATTGTCGAGTAAAAGTCCAACAAAATCGGAAGTAACGTCTCCAAAATGACCTAAAAAGTGTTGACGGGGACGTTAAAACCTACACCAAACAAACAAAACGATTTTGGCTCGTTTCTTTCCTTTGCTCCACGTAAACAAGCTATATTTGGCATATTTACGCTCACCTCAGTAAGGTTCTATAAACAGTGGCTTGTCACGTGAGCCATGTCACGTATAAAACATACTTGAGACATATTGGCACTGACAGTGTTCTGGTGAGACTCCGCTTTGGCAGTCTCACCAGACCCTTCTATGTGCTCTCGCACTGTAACTGGGTCGCGATAAATCCACAGGAACAGGAAAGATTAGAAGTATGTGCATTAAATGCGTTTAAAATTATTACTGCCCTTAGATACAAAGAAATATTTTTTTTCAGGATCTGACACACAAAGTCGATTAACATACTCGCATTCTGTAAACAAGTTAACATAACTGGCGATTATCTAAAAAACTTTACAAAGAAACATTTTTAAACAAATATTTCTTCATTCAGATATCAACGGACAGAATCAATATATACGTTGAAACGTCCCAAAGAGAAGTCTATAGAACAAATTTTAGATCACAAATCACACAATCTATTTGAAAAGTCTACCACCCACCATTTACAGTACAATTCCTCTTTTAAGACCACCTTTTGGACTGTTCAAAAGTGGTCTTTAAGACCACTTTTGAACTGTCCCAAAGGTGGTCGCTGACCGCAGACATCACGGAGAAAGAATAGCTACACCCTTCTTAGTAGGCTTCTTAAAGCAGAATTAGTCTTAATTTTAGGTGGTCTTTATAGCTGAATTTCACTGTATATACCCGCCCATAGGGGCTTGAAGAAATATATGGGCTCCATGATGCTTCCACGCAGAGCTGAATCTGGCCCGCACACGAGTACTGGTAAACCACTCAGAGGCTCTTAGCCTGCCAAGGCAAAGAGGTGCGAGTCGGACCGTTCATGCTTATAAATCCTATTGGTTTCATTGGGTGACAGGGCTTGAGAAGTCATTTCATCTCAATGGCGGGTAAAAGTCCCAAAAAATTGGAAGCAACGTCTCCAAAATGACCTTTACAGTGTTGACGGGGACGTTAAATCTCAAATCAAACAAACAAAGCTGTATATACCACATACTGGCAGTGAGTCAGGTGTCACAGACTGCTGCTTCTGATCAAGGCTTCTTAGGAATCAACGATATATATTTTATAGAAGCCTTATACGACAGGACAGGATACACAGTGCGCATTCTAATCTAGGTCATTTCCGGATGGCAATATCCCTAACCTCATCTGTGTAATAAGTACCTCTGTTAACCCAAAGTTTATCCCATCGGGGCTTTGAGAAATAGATTGGGCTGAATGGTGCTTCCACGCAGAGATAAACGCCTAAAAATCACTACCTATTAGTACTGGTAAACCGCTTGGTAGGACTAAACCTGCCCTGGCAAAAAGGTGTGAGTCAGACCGTCTAATGCACATATTTTCTTTTGGTTCCATTGGGCGGCAGGTTTTGGGATGCCATTTCATCTCAGTGTCGGGTAAAAGTCCCTCAAAATTGGAAGCAACGTCTCCAAAATGACCTAAATAGTGTTGACGGGGAATTTAAACATCCATTCAAACAAACAAAACCCCACTTTATATGGAGAAAACTGGCATTTACAGGTTTGTACATTACTTTTCTTATTTCTGTTCCAAGACATAGGTTGTCGGTACTCGTTTGAACCGCCTCATTGAGGCTGTTCTAACGAGCACCCACAATCTATGTTTAGATAATAAAACAATATCACCAATTTCGTCTGGAAAAAACCTAATTCTGGGAATATGAAAGACGTCATTTTAGCACACGTCTGGTATCACCACGGCATTCTTCGGCGCCTTCAGTCAACTGCACGATAGACACATGATCTAAAGGCCAATGATATATTTTCAGCGATTTTTACCAGGGGTGGGGTAACTTATGGCTTTGTCGTTTGCTGACAGAATCAAATCACCGTCAACACTCACAGGTGGGCGCTTGTCTCTGAGCGTAGGCTGAGATATGTCCTAACCGATGGCTTAAGACAGTTTCATTTAACCTTTGTAGTCCTGTGCTTTATGCAATCGGTATAGACCCTGATCAGGCGCGGCGTCCGATCTGGGTCTGCACTGTATGCCCATGTCCACTTTAGATGCCTTATACATATATGGATTTGTGGTGGGTTTTAAAGACACGTCAACCACAACCCTTCTGGATCATATTGTGCTGTCTCCCAGAGAAAAGGAGAAAAGCGACAGAAGAAGCAATAGAGGAGATGTAAGGGAGGGACAGGGGAGAAAAATAAATGGAACTGTAGAAACTGTAGAATTAGAGGATCTAAGCCTGTCCAGGAACCGCGGTGCGAGGCGGACCGTCCATGCTAATAAACCCTATTGTTTTCATTGGGCGACAGGGCTTGAGATGTCATTTCATCTCATTGTCGGGTAACAGTCCCACAAAATTGGAAGCAACGTCTCCAAAATGACCTTTACAGTGTTGACGGGGACTTTAGACCTCAAATCAAACAAACAAATCAAAGAAACTGTAGAAATAACAGCATTCATCCCTTTACCATTACCCGCCGCAATGACAGCAGGCTAAGATGATATCAGTTCCATTACCCAGTGAGGCAAAAAAAAAAAAAAAAATACGACACCTTCGCCTCACCCAAAACCACCCCGTCAAACCGTAAACGCCCAAACCCAGCACATGAGTACAGTCAAGTAACAAATGGCGTATCTATCAATAACCTGCATATCGTTCAAACGCAATTTGGGCGGTTGAGCTTGATACGTCAGTGACAGTCACGTGGGCATAGTATTTTTAAAACTTTTTTGGAGGTCGATGAATTTTTTTCTGTGTGTGTGTGGGTGGGGGGGGGGGTGCGGGGTGTGGTTATGCCCTCTCAAGATTACTTCACTTATTTCGAGCCGATCGTAAGTCAGAGTCGGGCGATAACCGGAAACCCGAAGAAAACACACCTGTATGGGGTGCCGTTTTACTATTTAATCCGTATTTATAGATATCCATAAATCGAATTATGGATATCCATAATTCGATTTATGGATATCCATAAATCAGCCGAATAATGGATCCATAATTCGACTTATGGATATCCATAAATCGAATTATGGATATCCATAATTTGATTAATGGATATCATTAATTCAGATCGATTTATGGATATCCATAATTCGATTTATGGATATCTATAATTCGATTTATGGATATCCATAATTCGATTTATGGATATCCATTATTCCTTTGATTTATGGATATCCATAATGCGAATTATGGATATCCATAATTCGATTTATGGATATCAATAATTCAAATCGATTTATGTCTGCCCTTTTTGAAAAGCTAACAGTCTGTGATGAGTTCCTCTAAATTGTGATATGTTGTTCATATACATGTACAGCTTCTTACTTCTTGTTCTGTCGGTAAAATAGCCAATATGGCTAATGTTGTGCTTTGTTTCATGTATGAAAACCGACGTTAAATAAAGTTTCTTATGTCTTATGTCTTATGGATATCCATAATTCGAATTATGGATATCCATAAATCACCACCAAAGCTTTTGTTTTAATGATTTCTCCCTAAGACACGTGATTTTTTTTCAAGTTGCCATGTGTGCAGTTAAATAAACGGGTGGTAATCAGTGGAACTAGCTCGAAAATGAGTCAATGAAAATTTGTTCTTTCGACACATCCGGGAATTCTCGAGCTAGCTCCATCGCCAAGAAACTTGTAAACAAAGGTTGGCCTCGAAGGGTTTTATCATCATTTTTTCTTTGTAAGCTATTTATAAAAACATCCGGCAATGCAGTGCCACATAGAAATGATTTAACTTTGTACCCCGCTAGAATTTGCCATGGAAATTTGCAACGCTGGGGTATGAATGAAAAGAAACGTTTTAATCAAGGACTTGAAAAATTGTCGATTTATGTCAACACGGAGATTTTGGCCGATGATTTTTCATTTTCCGTCAAAAGTACGCCCTGCACACCCCCAGAAGCAACATCCCTAGTGAAATGAAACATGGAAAGTTTGAAATAAGCAAAACATGTTGGCCGTGATTAGGTTACTTGCGACTTATGACGAAATTACTGTCCGATCTAGTCTTCTCGACAAGGAGCTAGTTCACTCGACATGGAGATTGTGCCCTCAAACAACGAAGAAAAAAACATTCATTAGATGACATGGGCCTGTCTCGATGTCTTTCTATGGTTCCACTCAGTTGACTCAACTGGTTTCTTTACATCTGGCTAATGGGGTAACAAGACACTATGCACCCATTTTATGTATTCTACCCCTGGTTCCACCCAGGGGTACGACCCTGGGACACTAGTATCATGATCTGAAAGGTCTTGGGCTTAGTAAGTGTCATGCAAAATTTCAACTTTGTAGAACAACAGAAACGGAAGTTATGGGCTCCAAGTGAAACGCGGACGTAAACTTTGACTTTTGTTAGAATCTGGTTAGGACTCTGGGACAATGGTGTCTGACACCGGGCCCGCCAATGGGCTTGGTCCTGGGACAATGGTATCGTGAACTGAAATGTCTCGGTCTGAGTAAGTGTCATAGCAAATTCAACATTGTAGCATAACATAAGTGGAAGTTATGGGCTCCAAGAGAAATGCAGACGTTAACTCTGACTTTTGTTAGAATCTGGTTAGGACTCTGGGGCAATGGTGTCTGCCACCGGGCCCGCCCAGGGGCTTGGCCCTGGGACAATTGTATCGTGAACTGAAAGGTCTCGGTCTGAGTAAGTGTCATAGCAAATTTCAACATTGTAGCATAACATAAGTGGCAGTTTTGGGATCCAAGAGAAATGCAGACGTAAACTTCGAAAGGAGCAGTCTCCATAAGGCTATTTTCATGGCCACAACCGATTTCTTTTAAACTCTGTAGCTTCAAATTGGTACATGTTGGCTGTCTAATGGTGAATTTTTAGACTCTTTGGTCCACTGGTTTTTGCTGTATACACTATTAAAGTGGGTGGGGTAATGTCACCCCATCAAGGGTATACCAACAAAAATGCTATTATTTTTGTTCAAAGTGCATGACTGGAGGCGATGTTTGCCGTATGCTTACTACCCTTTTAGGCATAACAGCCGGTGATAACAGTTTTATAAATATCAAACAAGAGAAGAGTTTATACGCGCTTGTAAGTTGTACCCAAATATTAGTAATTTTTATTCCCCAACTTTACGAAAAACCACAACACCTTTACAGTTTTCAACTTATATCAAAGATCTTTCATAAATATAATGTTGATGTAATAGTCATTCTAGGTATATGTCAGAATTATTGTTAGTTCATAAACCTTAAGAGTTACCTGCCCCTGAAATTGAATTTTACCCATTTTTTTTAATCAGAGTGCATTTATTCGTTTGTAGTACTCACAACTTCATTTGGGAGTGAGTAAACAGATTCCATGCAAATATAATTAAATAGATGTGGACAAAGAAGTCATTTGATTTAATAGTGCATGCTAGCAAGCACATGAGCACAACATCCCACGGTACGAGCGCCACTTCTTCACCAACAGTACCATCCAGTGATTGGGTTCAGTCCTTGTGGTCTAAACACATTGCAAAACGAGCAAACAATTTTTACATAGTCGCCAACATATGGTATTTTACTATTGGATATTTTGTTGCTAAGCCCTCCACTTTGTAATTCTCCCATTAGCTGATTCGACAACCTATCTCACTTTGTACCTAGCCTTGAATCATTCGGCTCTTCAGTCGTATATTGCTTCTGAGATTTTATTAGGAAGTGAAGCATATGAGAATTGATTTCATAACCCTTTAGTATTTCTCTAACATCCCTGAATCATACATCAACTTTTGCAAATGTCCTATTTGGGGATTCAAATTCTGATGTTGCAATCGCAGTGGCTGATGGAACATACATATATATTGAGAAGAGTGGAAACTACTCATTTCAGAGAAGATCTTATTCCGTACGTAAAGGACAGCCTTTGCAGAAACCTATGATGCTTGTGGCCACTGATGGTTACATTTTGACTGTGATGGGACCGTATCTTGCAGATGGGAAAAACACAGATGCTAAGATTACCGAACACATGTTAAACACTAATGCAGAAAATATTACTGACTGGTTTGAAAAAGATGATGTTCTCGTTGTAGACCGCGGCTTCAGGGATGCTATAGATATACTAAAGGATTTTGGAATCAATTCTCATATGCCTTACTTCCTAAACAAATCTCAAAAGCAACATACGACTGAAGAGGCGAATGAGTCAAGGCTAGTTACAAAGGTGAGATGGGTTGTCGAATCAGCAAATGGGAGAATTAAAAAGTGGAAAGCCCTTAGCAACACAATGCCCAATAGTCAAATACCATATGTTGGCGACTATGTAAGGATTTTTTGCTCATTGTGCAATGCATTTAGACTACCTTTGGTAACAAGCAAAGATTCAGGCAAAGTAATTGCTAGAAGAATGATGGCCCTAGCAATAGCTCCAAATAAGCTGCCGAATAAGGTCGTAACAAGAATTCCGCCGAAGGCTATGTCGCACATGTGGCGCGCAAAGTCATCGAACCATGATATGTAGGTCAAGGTCAAACATAGATGCTTGCTCAAAAGATCCCATTCTCAAATGCAAGTTTGTACTAAGTATCATTAATGAAGCTCTAATAATTCTTGAGAAATTAACTTAACTATTAGGGTGAACGCTAGGGTGGTCACAATATTTTACAAAGTCAGTGAACCATGAAATTTAGGTCAAGGTCAAATATGGATGCTTGCATTTAAGTTGTCATCCCCAGATTCAAGTTTGCACCAAATATCATTAATGAAGCTCTTATAAATCTTCAGAAATAAACTTGACCATTAGGGTGAAAGCTAGGGTGGTCGCAATATTTTACAAAGTCAGTGAACCATGAGATATAGGTCAAGGTTAAATATGGATACTTGCATTTAAGTTACCATCCCCAGATACAAGTTTGTACCAAGTATCATAAATAAAGCTCTTATAGTTCTTGAGAAATAAACTTGACCATTAGGGTGAACGCTAGGGTGGTCGCAATATTTTACAAAGTCAGTGAACCATGAAATGTAGGTCAAGGTCAAATATGGATGCTTGCATTCAAATTGCCATCCACAGATACAAGTTTGTACCACATATCATTAATGAAGCTCTTATAGTTCTTGAGAAATAAACTTGACCATTAGGGTGAACGCTAGGGTGGTCGCAATATTTTACAAAGTCAGTGAACCATGAAATGTAGGTCAAGGTCAAATATGGATGCTTGCCTGTAAGTTGTCATCCCCAGATACAAGTTTGTACCAAGTATCATTAATGAAGCTCTTATGGTTCTTGAGAAATAAACTTGACCATTAGGGTGAACGCTAGGGTCGTCGCAAATGTTGAAGCCTTGACGAACGGACGAAAGAACGAACGGACGGAAAACCGGGCGCCTATATCGCGCCATGCTAAGACCAGGCGCGACAAAAAATGGCTGGGATAAAAAACGGGTTATTTGGATAAAGATCGATGATGAGAAACTTGAGAATTTCCCAGAGATGACTGAGGATGAACTCAGGGATTTGAAACTGGGTATTTACCAGCTGAAACACGCCAAATCCTACACAGATGAACATTTTGACGACAATGGATCATATGAGATAATGGCACACAAAGAAGAAGATGGTGTTCTCAAAGCACAGATACGTTCATGCCACACGTCTAATAAAACATATAACATGTGGGTTGAATATACACAAGGACTGAACCCAATCAATGGGTGGTATTGTGGTGCAGAAGTGGAGCTCGTACCTAGGGATGTTGCGCACTTGTGGCTTCTGTTCTCTGGTATTTGGGATATTACCGGAACATAACAGAAAATAGTGAAGCAAAACCAAGCCGGGAACATATTGATTTTGTTTATGATGCTGCTGTTGACACATGGAGTACATCTAGCGATTCAGAGGAAGATCAGTAAATTAACAAATTCTTAAACATGTCGTGAGACCATACAGGTTTATATTTAAGCACAGTATCAGTCTAAAATGAGGTTCCACAACATGAGCAAAGCCTGCTTTGGTGGTCAAAAATGTTTGACAGTTGACAAATGTTCCATTTGCACCTGGAAATTAAGAGTTCATACATACCCCCCCCCCCCCCCAAAAAAAAAAAAAAAAAAAGAAATACTAGCATGCACTATTAAATCAAATGACTTCCTTGTCCACATCTATTTAATAATATTTGCATGGAATCGGTTTATTCACTTTTAAATGAAGTTGTGAGTACTACAAACGGATAAATGCACTCCGATTTAAAAAAATGGGTAAAATCCAATTTCAGGGGCAGGTAACTCTTAAGTTTTATGAACTAACAATAATTCTGACATATACCTAGAATGACCATTACATCAACATTATATTTATGAAAGATCTTTGAAATAAGTTGAAAACTGTTAAGGTGTTGTGGTTTTTCGTAAAGTTGGGGAATAAAAATTACCAATATTTGGGTACAACTTACAAGCGCGTATAAACTCTTCTCTTGTTTGATATTTATAAGACTGTTATCACCGACTGTTATGCCTAAAAGGGTAGTAAGCATACGGCAAACATCGCCTCTAGTCATGCACTTTGAACAAATATAATAGCATTTTTGTTGATATACCCTTGATGGGGTGACATTACCCCACCCACTTTAATAGTGTATACAGCAAAAACCAGTGAACCAAAGAGTCTAAAAATTCACCATTAGACAGTCAATATGTACCAATTTGTAGCTACAAAGTTTAAAGGAAATCGGTTGTGGCCATGAAAACAGCCTTATAGAGACTGCTCCTTTGTGAGACTCTGTTTATGAATGTGGCTTTCCATTGCAGAACTTGGACGTTCAGATATGACACAAGAGAGGCTCGAACCACAGCGGCCGGATACCTAATCGAAATAGATTCGTGTTGTTACGTGATTAGTTGCTTAATAGATCACTGTCTGTCGGTCAGTCAAAAGTGCATAGATCACTCGCGCTACGCGCTCGTGATCTATTCACTTTAACAACTTACTTCCAGACTACGATCTATTAAGCAACTAATCACTATCAGCACGAAACTATTTCTCATCTTTCAACAATTTAGTCGAAATCTGTGTTGAGCCTTTATGGGTAGGAGAAACGATAGTTTGTTCGCGGCATCTGGGACACATGACCAAGATGGCTACCACGCCCATATATGGTAAAACAATTAAACATCTTCTCTAGACCCAGTGGGCTGATTTTCAAGAAACTTGGGTATGCAGTACCAAGGACTGCAGCTCAACATAACTTGTTTAAATGATGACTAGGTTTATCGCAAATAATCAGATCACCTGCGGGAACAATATGTGATTATTGAGTAAAACAAAAATCATCAAAAAGATTAACGGTAGGAATAAAATAATTTATTTAATCAAGCCTTCACACAACACTGGCATTTGTGTGCATATATATTTTCTTTCTTTTTCCATCCATCCTTCCTTCAATCGATCCATCCATTCATCCACCCACCGACCTATCCATCCATCCGGCCGTCTGTCCGTCCGTACGTGCGTCCGTTTGTTCGACCGGCCTCCAATGGACCCATCCATCCAAATACCCATTTACTTATCCCTCTCTGTAGTGTACACAGCCATCATTCCATCCATCCATCCATTGATCGGTTCTAAATGGGGAGGGGGCGAAAAGACCAGGCTTTGGGGGCGAGACAACTAGGGGTGCAAAATGGGGTCGAAATGACTGGATGGGGGACGTCTTGTGGGCATAGTATCTCGTAACCCAACTAGCCAGATGTAAAGAAACCAGTTGGATAAACTGGGTGGGACCATAGAAAGACAACGAATCAGGCCTCAGTCATCTGATGAATGTTTCATTTTCGTTTTTTTTTTTTTTTTTTTTTTTGAGGGCTATATCTCCATGTTGAGTGAACTCTCCTTGTCGAGAAGACTAGCTCGGACAATAATTTCGTCATAAGTCGCAAGTAACGTTATCACGGCCAAATTTTTTTGCTTATTGCAACTTTTCCATGTTTCATTTCACTAGGGATGGTGCTTCTGGGGGTGTGAAGGGCGTACTTTTGACGGAAAATGAAAAATCGTCGGCCAAAATCCCCGTGTTTACATAAACTGACATTTTTTTAGGTCCGTGATAAAAAAGTTTCCTTTCATTCATACTCCAGCGTTGCAAATTTTCATGGCAAATTCAACCGGGGTACAAAGTTAAATCATTTCTATGTGGCACTGCATTGCCGGATTTTTTTATAAATGGCTTACAAAAAAATAGTGGTGATAAAACTCTTCGAGATCTACCTTTATTTACATGTTTCCTGGTGATGGAGCTAGCTCGAGGGTTCCCGGATGTGTCGAGGGAACAAATTTCCATCGACTCATTTTCGAGCTAGTTCCCATGATTACCACCCGTGTAAATATCGGAACCAACCGTAAGATATGGAAGTTCCGGCCAAGGGATCCGGTCCCTCTGGAATCACCTCTACGACGACTGCGCACCTAAGGACACTGAAAGTCGGACGTAAGATTATAATGATCCAAACATGCAATCCGTGCATGCTTTCTGGAGAAAAAAAACATGGTCGTTAAATAGTATTAACATATATCCATATAATAGCCGGCCTCGGTAGCTCGGTCGAATGCACGTCTGACTGGTGATTCCTGCCGGGGTCGGCAACATTCATTCGAAGAGATTGATAATGAAATCTTTTCTACGGTCATTCTATCCCTTTCGCTGATTCAAGAAGGGCAGTTGTCAGTTTCTGACGAAAGAATGTGCACTGTACTGGTTAACCGCTTACGTATAAGCCTGCCCAGGAAAAGTGTGGATAGGTAAACTGACCGGCTCAAAAATGACCTCAATAGTGTTGACTGGGCCGTTAAACTCCAATACAAACAAACAAACAATATCCATATAATACCCTACTTGAGGTGTATGGAGTATCAGGCAGACTCAGATATATATCCTGGCCACCGCCCATTGGGGCTTGGAGAAATAGATTTGGCTGCGTGAGCTTTGTTTGTTTGATTGATTTGAGGTTTAACGTCCCTGTCAACACTGTAAAGGCCATTTTGGAGACGTTGCTTACAATTTTGTGGGACTTTTACCCGCCATTGAGATGAAATGACATCTCCAGAGCTGCCGCCCAATGAAACCATTAGGGTTTATGAGCATGGACGGGCCGACTCGCACCGCATTGCCTGTGCAGGCTTAGATCCTCTAAGCGGTTTATCAGTACCCATGTGCGGTCGGTTTCAGCTCTGCGTGGAAGCATCATGCAGCCCATCTATTTCTTCAAGCCCCGATGGGCGGCGGCGTTGCTGCATGAGCTGAGAGTACTGGTAAACCGTTTAGAAGGTCTCAGCCTGTCCAAACAAAGGGGTGCGATTCAATGGGCAACACGGATTGAGATGTCATTTCATCTCAATGAAGGCTTAATGCCCCACATAATTTGAAGCAACGTCTCCAAAATGACCTTAATAGTATTTAAGGGGACGTTAAACCTCAAATCAAACAATTCATATCGCTCCCACACCATAGGCCACAACTAAGCCTACCCCCACATTACCCCTCCAACTCCATCCCGTTTTTTATTACACACCTTAATCGGAAACCTGACTGGAATAGTCGAGTTTTTTTGTGTTTCTTGTGTGTGTGTTTTTTTTTTTTTTGTTTTTTTTTGTAAAGGGAGCAGTCATTATTCGTTAGGTTTATTTTCAGTGGGGAATTATGGATATCCATAATTCGATTTATGGATATCCATAAATCAGTCGAATAATGGATATCCATAATTCGAATTAAGGATATCCATAATTCGATTTATGGATATCCATATTTCGATCTAAATTAATGACATCCATAAATCGATTTATGGATATCCATAATTCGATTTATAGATATCCATAATTTGATTTATGGATATCCATAAATCAGCCGAATAATGGATATCCATAAATCGATTTATGGATATCCATAAATCGATTTATGGATATCAATAAATCGAATAAGGGATATCCATTATTCGATTTATGGATCGAATTATGGATATCCATAATTCGAATTATGGATATCCATTAATAATTATGGATATCCATAAATAATAATGGATATCCATAAATCGAAGTATGGATATCAATAAATCGAATTATGGATATCCATAAATAATTATGGATATCTATAAATACGGATTAAATAGTAAAACGGCGCCCCATTCACCTGATCTTTCGTTGCAGAAGTTGGCGCCTTACATGTGACCACAGCGGTGAAACCTAATGGGTAAGAGTCGGCAATCTTACCCCCAGGTCACAGAGGTCCGTTGAAAAAAACACGTGTGTGTCCATGTGGTGGTGGTGGTGGTGGTGGTGGGCAGGATCTAAAAGTACATCCACTAGCTCCAATGAAAAAGCGTGATATTCCATAATTATTTGCTCAAACAGTCACAGATAAGACGAGGGAATTAATTTTACTGTTTGTTAAGCACAACTTAACACCCAGCTAACCTTTTGATTATAAATTCTTTTAATCGGATTGCCATTTTAAAGGTTCGATTTAAACTGAATAAAATATTTACCATTCAAACAGAAATAGTAGCGGACTTAATTCACGTATACATTTAAATTGAATAGATAACAGTATATTGGCAGTCAGGTTTTAAAGAATGGATATTGTTTTGTGATTATTGGATTATAAATTTTAGAACATTTTATACAAGGTAAATATTGATATTTATAATATTCATTCTCAGATTCCTCATATGCGGAGTTTTCCCTTATATATGCAGTAAAATTCCTATACTAAGACCACCTTTGGCACTGTTCAAAAGTGGTCTCTGACAAGAGGACGACTTTCGAACAGTCCCAAAAATGGTCTCTGACAAGAGGACAATGTCTACAGAAAACACAAGGAAAGAATAACTGAAACATACACATTAAGGGTTTTAAAGCAGAATTTGTCTTAAAAGGTGGTCTTAATAGCGGAATTTCATTTGTTATCACACACCCATGCGACGATAGGACTAGAATACTGATACCTTACAAGAGTTTTTCAGACCAAACCCATTTCTATAAAGTAAAAGTGCGGTTTGCAGGGGTATATATATTGTTTTCTTATTTCTTCTCTTACCGGCCCCGATAGCTCAGTTGGAAGAGTGTCCGCTCCGGGGAACGGGAGGTCTCGGGTTCGATCCCGGGCCGCGACATACCAAAGTCGTCAAAAATGGTACTAGCTGTTCCTCGCTTGGCACTCAGATTTACGGGGTAGAGCTAGGACTGGTCGATCCAGTGTCAGGATAATGTGACTGGGTGTGGTATCATGTAATGTGTCTGGGACATGATACTACAGTGAGGCAGCACTATAAACGTGAGCATTGAGCTCCCTGTCGCAACCAGACACCGTCGTGATATGACTGACACACTTATTTCTTCTCAAAAAGATGGACTGTGGGTGGTTCTAACTATAACGTCATATACTGAGTCGGTCACACTCAGTATTCAAGTTAGCTCTTTGTTTTGTGCAGAAATATTTATAAAAAATCGGATTATTTCATTTTTTGGTGGTAACATATTTATTATATTTAATAGGTGCGTTTTTTGTAGCCGAATGTTAACGGCTCGAATATCTGTAGAACAAAGTGATAAAAATACTTTGAACAAGAATCGCGCCGTCGATGGCAAGCCATCGCATATCCCCACGCTTCCCCGCGGGCCCCAACCCCTGGGCCATCCCCTAGGGGTGTTTGACCCGACGGGTAAAATTTTGATTGTGATGTATTCTACGCATCATGCCGTTCGATTTAATATGCTACACGACCATGTTCTAAAAACTTTGATTTTTATCCCCAAGGTGCCCCACCCCTGGCCCCACTCCCAGGAGTAGGAACAAAATTCCGAAAGTGTTATGCACTCCCCAGACCAAATTTGTATCAGTTCCAAAAGTTTCAAGTTTCTATCTATAACGGTCTAGGAGGAGTTATCCGGTAACAGTAATGTATGGGGGTAAAGGGGTCAAAATCAGTTTTTGACCTCTCGTGACTTCAAAATTGACCCCAGGGTCAAATTTTGGTTGTAATGTTTTTCTACTCATCATGCCGTTCGCCTTGATATATAATTCATGACCATGTTCGTATAATTTTGTTTTTTGACCCCCGCGGGCCCCAGCCCCTGGGCCCACCCGTAGGGGTGTGATCAAAATTCTGAAAGTGTCATGCACTCCCCAGACCGAAGATCTATCAGTTCCCAAAGTTTCAAGTTTCTATCTATAACCGTCTAGGAGAAGTCCGTTAAAGGGGTCAAAGTCAGTTTTTTACCTCTGGTGACCTCAAAATTGACCCCAGGGGTCAAATTTTGGTTGTAATGTTTGCTACCTATCATGCCGTTCGCTTTGATAGATTACACGACCATGTTCTGGAAATTTTGATTTTTGACCCTCGCGGGCCCCATCCCCTGGGCCCATCCGTAGGGGTGTGATCAAAATTCCGAAAGTGTCATAAACTCCCAAGACCAAAGATCTATCAGTTCCCAAAGTTTCAAGTTTCTATCTATAACCGTCTAGGAGGAGCTATCCGGTAAGACGGACGGACGTACGGACGACGAAGACCATTACAATATCCCCACTTTTTCTTCGAAAAGCGTGGGGATAATTAGGGATAGTTCGAGCCCCTGGGGGCTTATCTTAGTTTCAGATCGGAAAGCGTAATGAGAATGAATCAGGAATATTTTTCTTTCTTTCCTCTTATTCCCCTTATTTGCATTATCTGCTGGTTTCTAGTATGAAGGTTATCAGTGTGGGAAAAACAGGTAACCAGACCCCCCTGACCTTAAAAGGTCAGGAGGGTCTGGTTACCTGTTATTCCAATATTGACAATGTGCAAGCTGGAACCAGCAAATAATGCAAATATGGTGAATACTGCGATGATCAAAACTCGCAGGTATACTATTTTTTTTTTTTTTTTTTTTTTTTGGTCTTTTATAGCAAACACACGAAGTGTTTGCTTTATTGTAGAGAGGCTGGAACACCATACTTAGGCATCCAAATCTCGCCTGGAATCTCGTTCAATTTCTCTCGATAATCCACCATCTTTACAGAGTTCATGAGAATTGTATTCCCATCCAAAATTGTTTCTCAAAACCAAAAAAAGAGTCAAGTCCCATTACAACAGTAACAAAAAAAACGTCGAAATAATTTTAAAAAGTTCTTGTCAAAGATTGTTGCATCAAACGCTGAAGTTTGACAGCGGGAAAGTTTCGAAACTACGTCACGTATTAGCGGGTAAAACACAGCATCGCGCTTGGACCAACGATTTACCGGAGATTTACCGAAGGATTTACCGGAACTTCTCGGTAGGGTGGAAAGCGCTTCTCGTCTGGACAAGCCATTAAAATTTTTTCACAGATTTACTCAGGGGTATACAATAACGTTCTGAGAATAGTAAGAGACACAATGAGCTATCCGGCCACCTGCGGATTTCTACCTTCCCAAGATTTACAAAGTGATGATGAGCCCCAAATCCCATACCATAGCGCTTGTGCTTCACAATACTTTAAAGTATCCATGCTGCAAACTAACTGATTTACCCTATCTAATTTTCTTCCCATGAAGTGCACACAGGACCGACTTTGGAGCATCATCATATTAGTGTATGTGCAAAGCGGCGGTGAAGCTCAAACTATTGACAAGGTCATTTTCAGACGTCTCCCAGAGAAAGGGACAAAAGAGATCCTGGTAGTAGAGGAGAAGGGAGGGAGGGACAGGGGAGAAGGGGAAAAATGAATAAAGTGTAGAAACATTAGTAACAATGCCCTTACCTCTACCCTACCTGCTGCAAGGACAGCAGGTCCTACCTGCTGCAAGGACAGCAGGCCTTGCCAAAATGTAAGTCAATATCAGTTGGGCTCCCCAGTGATGCATGCGACACGTCACCTTTGCCTTACAACAGAACAAAAAACTTTGAAACACAGTTTTACGTAGTTTAGGGAAGACTTGCACGATCCCTCTTGAAGCCCTTAATGATCCCTGGTGTGATAATACTCTGTGGAGTTTGTCCTTAAGTCTGAAGGAGAGCTGACAGACGATGTTGGTCCAAATTTCCCAGGGAGTATCCTATACAGTTCGCTACTTTGGGGTCGGAGACTTTGCAAGCATGAATGTCCACTTAGCCCACCAGAGGTATGCCACGACAACGTTGACACAAGATTTCAAAGCTGGTGAGTTTGTCTGCCAAAGTGGTGTATCACTCGGGAAGTAATGCTGGTTGTGTGGTAGTCACCTCTGACAAACCGAGCTACTCGCCGATGCACCGTCTCCAGCCGCTGGATACAAAATGTGGGTCTCATACTGATGCAGGATAAGTCTAATCATGATCTCTACCATCATGCTTTAACATCTTCAGAACAGCTGGTTATGTTCATTCCAAAGAAACGCCAGCCGTTTTTTTTTTTTTTTTTTTTTATTTTATTTTTGCAGTTACAGTTGCATCAAAATGGGTTTCCCATGACATGTTTCTGAAATAAAGGATACCCAGGTACTGTTAAGTCTTTTAGACTGACAGTTCATGGCAATGTGTTCCGTTTTATTTTTTTTATTTCCCTGACTGTCGCACATTTGCAGGGGTGACAACCTACGTCATAGCAGAGATGTCGTACCCATTTCAGAAGCGGCCATATTGGTGTAAATTGGGTAAATAAAATGCTTCAACTAGATATGTACATTAAGAATCTGCAGAAATCATACCTCAGCTGGTAACGAACAATATTTGCATCCCATCAGTAAGCTGATTCCACCTAGAAACAATGAAAAGGCTTCGATAGCTTCGCCACAAGATTTGATTCGGCGCTGTAAACAATGATAGTTCCGACATCATTGCTATATCAGCTTGTGTCGAATTATTTAAAGAAAAGGCCACATTTCAGGGACAGATTTCAGTATGTTTGATTCTTTTATGACCTAATGCACCGACTGCGCCTACTTGTTGTGACGAATGCCTTTTGCAGTGTAGTAAACGCCGGCAAACCTACGAATGGTTATGACGTCACTGCTCTGACGTAGGTTGTTCCCCCTGCATTTGGTTGGGTTGAAAAGACTTGCCAGTCTGTATTCTATTATGGGCATTGCTGTAGTCTTTCAACTTCACTGTGAAATGCTGCAGTATGAGTCATGCTTGAGAGCTGGTGATATAAAAGGCTGTCATTAGCAAGGATCCAGAGCTGACTTTCTGTGGCAGGTAATTTATGCATGGGCAGAATAATAAATGTCGTAGCATTGTACCTTGAGGGACACCGGATACAGCTGGGGCAATAGTGCAAACTGGCCTTGACCCGGTCTGGTTAGCCCCTGTTGGTCAGGAAGCTCTGGATATACTGTAAGAGGTTGCATGCTGGTATATCTGAGCTTGACAGTGCTCAAGCCGTTTCGTGTGGAACTTTGTCCAGAGCTGCGGTGTCTATCTGTTGACCTTCATCTATTCCTGCTGCAAGGTCTGGTCTGGACTTTGGTCAAAGTAAGCTGGCTTTCACACGACTGTCTCTTTCGAAATCTAATCGTTTGGTCTGCCAACAAGCTGCAAATGTTCTCAGTTGGGGAACGCATAGAAAGTACAGTATGCCAAAATAGTGAAAATACCATAGGAGAAGGTATCAATGACTCCCCTTATTTTGCTTAGGAGTAGATATAAGAAATGTTAAGTACGCCCACGTGTACATACACGCGAGATTTGCAGGACATACGCCTGGGCGATAATCATGAAATTACGATAAGGATCTTTAACCTGCATTGGGGACGATTCTCCCTGCACAGGTGGTCTCCAGTTAAGGTCCCGATCCGAATGACGGTGCACTTTGTGGCATTCATCCCTACAATTGATGCAAATGGAACATATTTAGACACCAAACTTTATTCTCGCTGCTGTGAATCGAACCAGAGACCTCTAGAATCAGAGGAAAGTGGACTAACCACTGAGCTACCAATCTACGACTATTGGTATGTTTTATGTTCTACACCACTATTAACCGAAGTGTTGTACAAATGAGTGTGTTTGCTCGAAAGGCAGTGCCTTTATTTCATATTACAATTAATGAATGTTGTGTGTACTCATTAGAACTGACTCGTCGAGGCAATTCTAATGAGTACAAATTACGAATTAATGTATGTTGTGTGATCATAAGAACTGCATCATCGAGGCAACTCTAATGAGTATACACAACATACGTTTTCAGGATAAAACGAAAAAAAAAAAAAAAAAAAAACTAAATTCTAAATATATGCTTACCTGTTGTCATGGGAAAAATTCACTAAGGACTAAAGAACAAACATTTTCAGCATAAAACGAAAAAAAAAAAAAAAAAATATAGGGAAAGGTCTACTGGCAATAGCCAGAAACACGTTAAAATGGCAATTGCCAGTCGGCATGCACTAGCCATTTCAACTTCTTTTGGTTATTGCCAGTCGACATGCACTAGCCATTTCAACGTCTTTTGGCTATTGCCAGTCGACTGGCGCTAGACACTTTAACGTCTTTTGGTTATTGACAGTCGACATGCACTAGCCATTTCAACGTCTTTTGGCTATTGCCAGTCGACTGGCGCTAACCACTTTAACGTCTTTTGGTTATTGCCAGTCGACATGCGCTAGCTATTTTAACGTCTTTTGGCTATTGCCAGTCGACTGACACTAGCCACTTTAACGTCCTTTGGTTATTGCCAGTCGACAGGCACTAGCCATTTCAAAGTCTTTTGGCTATTGCCATTCGACTGGCGCTAGCCACTTTAACGTCTTTTGGTTATTGCCAGTCAACATGCACTACCCATTTCAACGTCTTTTGGCTATTGCCAGTCGACTGGCGCTAGCCACTTTAACGTTTTTTGGTTATTGCCAGTCGACATGCGCTAGCCATTTTAACGTCTTTTGGCTATTGCCAGTCGACTGACACTAGCCACTTTAACGTCCTTTGGTTATTGCCAGTCGACAGGCACTAGCCATTTCAAAGTCTTTTGGCTATTGCCAGTCGACTGGTTTTAGCCACTTTAACGTCTTTTGGTTATTGCAAGTCGACATGCACTACCCATTTCAACGTCTTTTGGCTAATGCCAGTCGACTGGCGCTAGCCACTTTAATGTCTTTTGGTTATTGCCAGTCGACATGCGCTAGCCATTTCAACGTCTTTTGCTATTGCCAGTCGACTGACACTAGCCACTTTAACGTCTTTTGGTTATTGCCAGTCGACATGCGCTATCCATTTCAACGTATTTTGGCTATTGCAAGTCGACTGGCGATAACCACTTTAACGTCTTTTGGTTATTGCAAGTCGACATGCACTAGCGATTTCAACGTCTTTTGGCTATTACCAGTCGACTGGCGCTAGCCACTTTAACGTCTTTTGGTTATTGCCAGTCGACATGCACTAGCCATTTCAACGTCTTTTGGTTATTGCCAGTCGACTGGCGCTAGACACTTTAACGTCTTTTGGTTATTGCCAGTCGACATGCACTAGCCATTTCAACGTCTTTTGGGTATTGCAAGTCGACTGGCGCTAGCCACTTTTACGTCTTTTGGTTATTGCCAGTCGACATGCACTACCCATTTCATCGTCTTTTGGCTATTGCCAGTCGACTGGCGCTAGCCACTTTAACGTCTTTTGGTTATTGCCAGTCGACATGCACTAGCCTTTTCAACGCCTTTTGGCTATTGCCAGTCGACTGGCACTAGCCACTGTAACGTCTTTTGGCTATTGCCAGTTGACATGTACTAGCCATTTCCACGTCTTTTGGCTATTGCCAGTCGACTGGCGCTAGCCACTTTAACGTCTTTTGGCTATTGCCAGTCGACATGCACTAGCCATTTCAACGTCTTTTGGCTATTGCCAGTCGACTGTGTTACGGGCCAGACGTAGCAGAAAGAAAAAGCAAACAAGCCTTTTGGAAAAATTTATCAAAGTTTATTTACAAGTTAACTTTAATCTGTAGAAGTAAGAAAATAAAATGTACTTGGCTCTGTTATGAAATATCCTGAATGAATCTATTTTCCTTTATCCCACAGAATTCACAGTCCGAAATGAAAAGTAATATCCTTTAACAATCCACCACAGAATTTAGAAATAACTCTCCTTATAAACCCAAACATTAAACTCCAAAGTCTGACTCAATGAGAAAAATCAAGCTATTTTATAGACCCTAAGATTTCTCTAGACCATTCCAGAGGGCTGTGGAATAAGATGAGGTAATTTTCTAAAAATAATGCAACCCAGAACTTTCTGGTAGGTTCTGAAGTACTTTTCCTTGTAAACTTGTTGTTTACAAAAATGAAATTAATCTGTGACTCAGTTTTCGAGAATCTTCTATAAGAAGATTAACAAGATAATTATAGCACTATAAGGTCACCAGTGGGGTGCAAGTGGGAATCAGAAAAATAAATTCTTATGCATAACACTCCCCCCTCTTCGAGGAAAAGAAAGATTTAGGTAATAAAGCTTTCTTTTGCTTTAAGAATAATAAAATATTGAGCATAGCATATACAATTACATGTATCTACAATCCACTTTAGTAGGAAAGAAAAACACAACTCCTGACACTGCTCAAGCTCTTGAAAGGGCATCAGGGATAATGTTATCTCTCCCTCTGATATGTTTTATGTCTAAATTATACTCTTGTAGCATGAGACTCCACCTGAGCAACCGCTGATTTTTGTTTTTCATTTTATGTATGAAAGTCAGTGGACCGTGATCACTGAAAGCAAAAATTGGTGCAGCAGTAGGAGTAAGATAAACTTTGAAATGTTGCAGACTGATTCTTGCTCTGCATCTGTCTATGTTATAGAATTAATCCTTCTAAGTGTCTGTAAACATTTTTGTCCTTTCATGTTCTGGTATAAGAATACTAGGAGAAGTCCATTCCAGTCATTGTCCAGCAAATACTGAATTTCTTTATTAAGATATTTCTGTTTCATAGGATTCGTCCTGTATAGGTGTTGTTTTACAGGTTTTAGCCAAAACACATTTTTGATTTTTATTAGAACCATTTATGTCCACATCGTGAAAGATTTTGTCTATCCGTGTTGGAATGTCAGGAAATAAGTGTTCATATTCAAAAATCAGCTGTTTTAGTTCATTCTGCTGATTTGGCTCTAGATGTGACAGTTTCTGGTCGAGATTCCTCAGAATGTCAGAATTCTGAAGTTTTGATGATGTGGGATCAGATTGCACTGAATTAATATCCTTACAGTCATTGTCCCATGAATTAAGTGGAACAGAGCTAACTAGATTGAGTGATGTTTAAGATGCATTGTCTCTATCTATGTATTCCTTAAGCATGTTAATATGACACAGCTGCTTTAGCTTGCGCCTCCCAGGAGTGTTTATTATGTAATTTACGTCACTGATCTTTTTTGTCTACAGTGTATGGGCCATAATACCTGGCTTGCAAAGATTTTCCAGGAATAGGCAAAAAAGCTAGTACCTTATCACCTGGTTTAGAAATCCTTTCTTTTGTCCCTATGTAATATAACTGTTTCATTTTCCTTTGGGCTGACTGAAGATTTGTCCGAGCAGCCTCACAAGCTTTTGAAAGTCTAGTTTTGAAATCCGACACATACTGAAGTAAATTCAAGGAAGTGTCATCATTAGAGAGAAATTTCTCTTTGAAAAGTTTCAAAGGACGACGAACAGTATGGCCAAATACTATTTCAAATGGACTGAAGCCAAGAGATTCTTGCACAGATTCTCTAACAGCAAATAAAAACAGATGGATGCCTTCATCCCAATCCTTCTCTGTGTCAAAACAATATGTTCTTATCATGTTTTTCAATGTTTGGTGGAATCTTTCAAGGATGCCTTGACTTTCAGGATGATAGGCCGATGACTTATACTGTACAATGCCAAGTTCATGCATTACTTGTTGAAAAATTCCAGACATAAAATTTGAACCTTGGTCTGACTGAATAGATTTAGGAAGACCAACAAAGGTAAAAAACTTCACTAAGGCCTTGACGATAGTCTTAGTTTTGATATTTCTTAGGGGAATGGCTTTAGGAAAACGTGTGGAAGCACACATAATAGTCAAAAGATATTCACAGCCAGACTTGGTTCTGGGCAAGGGACCTACACAGTCTATAATAATTCGACTGAAAGGTTCATCAAAAGCAGGTATAGGCTGCAAATGAGCCTTAGGTATAGTCTGATTGGGTTTTCCTACCATTTGGCATGTATGGCAGGACCTACAATGCTGAGAAACATCTGATTTTAGCCCAGGCCAGTAAAAATGATTAAGAATCTTGTGATAGGTTTTATTGACACCTAAATGTCCTGACATGGGAGTTTCATGTGCCAAGTTTAATATTTCCGGACGGTAAACCCGTGGAACCACTATCTGGTGGTTGACAGTCCACTCATCTACTGCTGAGACGTCTGGTGGACGCCATTTTCTCATAAGAATGTAACTTTGACACAATAACAGACTGGGACCTGAGATACTTCCTGCTCATCTAAAGCCCTTTCAAACAAAGGCGAAATTTCAGGATCCTTATGCTGTTCTATAGCTAGTTGAGACCCGGACATTTTGTCATGGCCTAGATCGAAAGATGAGTTATTCTCATGAAAATCTGTCTGCTTATCAGGCAGTTTTGAAGACAGAGACGTTGTTATCTCGTCTTTAAAAGACTGACCCAAAAAGGTATTAGTAAAATCAAAATCCTGCTTTCCATCAGTTTGCTTGGCCTTACGTGCCATAGCCCTTGTGACTGCACAGGACGGATAAAGATCAGGAATTTCCTGCTCAATGGGATCAGGTGGTTGATCAGTGCAAGGATTAGTAGTCAAAAGTGGGTTTACCACAACCTTATCTCCGGCTAAGTCTTTGCCTAGCAATAAATGAACACCTTTAAATGGTAAAGAAGGTCTAATACCAACAGCCACTGAACCGGATACCAAGTCTGATGACAAATAAACGTTATGAAGCGGACATTAACAAATCCACATTCCACACCCTGAATAAGGACTCTTTGGCCCAAAGAAGTCTTCTCAGAAAAAGGCAGAGTATTTGCTAGAATAAGAGATTGAGAAGCTCCAGTATCTCGTAAGATTTTAATAGGGGTAGGATGGGCATAACTGTCACCATTTAGTGACACAAAACCATCTGATAAGAATGGTTCATAAATCTCCATAACTGAATCAGTCTCAGATAATTTGATATCAGAAAGAGTTTCCTCCCTTACACAAGACTGTGGTTTTGGCCTTATAGAAGTCAAACCTGTAGGCTTAAGTTCCTCTTGTCTTTCTCTTTCTTTTCGTGGCTTTAAGTTCAAACACTCAGAGATCAAATGACCTGTGTTTTTGCAATAGTTACAAACTACTTGAGATTGAGATAAGGGATTCTAGTCTTTGTTTTAACCAGAAGGTTTGGAAAAATTCTGGCTTCTGTTTTCACCAGAAGGTTTGGAAGGATTCTTGCTTTTATTTTCACCAGAAAGTTTGGGCATAGAACTAGATGTATGGCTAAAACTGCCAAATGGATTACTAGGATAGAATCTTAGACCTGTCTGTGGGTTGTAAGGTTTTCTAGGATAAGGCCTGTTCACAAATGAGACTTTATGAGTCAAAGCATAATCATCTGCCAAACGAGAAGCTTCCTCCAAATTTTCAACCTGTCATCGAGAAAAGACTTAATGTCTGGATTTATGCACCGTTTGAACTCTTCAACAAGGACAAGCTGTCTAAGTTTTTCATGATAAGAGCCTATTTTTTTTTAGAAGAACACCACCTATCAAATAACTGTTCTTTGGTTCGAGCAAATTCTACATGGGTCTGGGAAATTTCTTTTTTACAATTCCTAAATTTCTGCCTGTAAGCTTCAGGGACCAACTCATATGCCTTAAGAATGAGCTCCTTAACCAGATCATAGTCTGAGCTTTGCTCGACAGTCAGCTGGGTGTAAATGTCTCGAGCCTTTCCGACAACAACGCTTTGCAAAAGTAAGGTTCAATGCTCTTTTGGCCATTTTAAATTTTCTGCAACTTTTTCAAAATGCAAAAAATACCTATCTGCCTCTTTTTCCTGAAATGGCGGAACTAATCTGATATGCTTTGTGGCATCAAAGTAACTACCAGAGTCAAAAACAGGGGTAGGTTTCACTCTATCTTGACCCTGGAGTTCCAGTTCCTTCATCTTTAATTGAAAATGCCATTTTTCTCTTTCTATTTCAAGTCGCTCTTCTTTTTCTAATGTTTCTTTCTGAAGGCGTTCCTCCATTTCTCTTTTTCCCTCCCCATTTCTCTTTGTTTTTCCTTATCTCTTTCTTCCATTTCTAATATTTCCATCTGCATTTGTCTCTGCATTTCTCTTTCTTTTTCTTCCTTTTCATTTTTTTCTTTCTGTATGCGTTCTTCCATCTCTAACCTTAATTTTTCTAATTCAATTTGCCTTCCTATTTCATTTTGTCTCGAGACTTTCGGATGAGTCTATAAACCGAGGTCCCGTCTCCGTATGACCTTAGCTGTTGGTGGGACGTAAAACTGAAACACTCACACACTCACTTTGTCTCATTTGTAATTCAGTATGTGAAACCATAATGAGAAACAAAGCAGATGGATCGAAAAGTTCTTCATCAACAAAAAAACTGTACCAAAATATTTTTGATTTCATGTTTTTTCATGCTTGTTTTAACAGCAGTGATCTCATAATGGGAAGCAATATCTAGCAAATCTGTCCTTTTGGCCAGATTAAACAACTCCTGAGTAGGCTGAGCCAAAAAGCTTCACAAATCAAACGACATGTTTGCTTTTTGTTTGTTTTATAAAGTATTTATGGAAATACAGATTGAGGTTAATTTGACAAAGTTTTTTTTTCGAAATGACAAGCCCAACGAGAATTTTACATGAAATGACAAGTACTATTTCACCTGAAATGACTATTCACATGAAATGACAATCCCCTTTTATGCCTATAGGGAAAAGCCAATCTTTTGAAGCAACTGCCAAATCTGTATTTGATAAAAAATGACAATTACTTGCCTACAAATAAAATGTCAGTCCTAAAATGCTCAAGATGTTTTTATCCCGGACGAGCCCCAAATTTCTGTTACGAGCCAGGCGTAGCAGAAAGAAAAAGCAAACAAGCCTTTTGGAAAAAATTAACAAAGTAGAAGTAAAACAAAGATCAGGAATCGATACAATTAACTTACTCCATCCATCAAAGACACCAAAGGGAAAGAAATACAAACATTAAGCGACCAGACCATAATGGAAACTTAAACCAAGGAAGGCCATAAGGACAGTTACTTTCCCACAAAATGGCCATATGGCCATCCAAATTTAAAAGACACAAGTGATACACACAGTAAGTAACAAACAACAACATAAATAAATCGCCACAGAAGAACCGCCTTGGAACGGTCTGTGGAAAGATTTCCATTGTGGGGCTTAAATCGATTTTACGGGCCCACAATCCTCGCCCTTACTTCCGTCGCAATTTAGACAAATAATTTGTTCAGTCCGCATGAAGGCCTCCTAACTCATCAGTGCAACATCTCCGTGAACACAAAAAATCAAAGAACCACAGAGGTAATACAACGGTGAGGACCCGACAGCAAGAAACCACTGAAATGCTGGAGCAAAAGAAAACCAACAGCGAGACTCCGATGGGCCCGTCCAGAGACAGAACATCAGACACCAAGTTTATTTACAAGTTAACTTTAACATGTAGAAGTAAGAAAATTAAATGTACTTAGCTCTGTTATGAAATATCCTGAATGAATCTATTTTCCTTTATCCCACAGAATTCACAGTCCGAAATTAAAAGTAATATTCTTTAACAATCCAAAACAGAATTTAGAAATAACTTTCCTTATAAGCTCCAAAGAAGAAGTAAAACAAAGATCAGGAATCGATACAATTAACTTACTCCACCCATCAAAGACACCAAAGGGAAAGAAACACAAACATTAAGCGACCAGACCATAATGGAAACCTAAACAAAGGAAGGCCATAAGGACAGTTACTTTCCCACAAAATGGCCATATGGCCATCCAAAATAAAAAGACACAAGTGATACACACAGTAAGTCTGACTCAATGAGAAAAATCAAGCTCTTATATTGACCCTAAGATTTCTCTAGACCATTCCAGAGGGCTGTGGAATAAGATGAGGTAATTTTCTAAAAATACTGCAACCCAGAACTTTCTGGAAGGTTCTGAAGTACTTTTTCTTGTAAACATGTTGTTTACAAAAATGAAATTAATCTGTGACTCAGTTTTCGAGAATCTTCTATAAGAAGATTAACAAGATATTTATAGCACTATTAGGTCACCAGTGGGATGCAAGTGGGAATCAGAAAAATAAATTCTTATGCATAACAACTGGCGCTAGCCACTTTAACGTCTTTTGGTTATTGCCAGTCGACATGCACTAGCCATTTCAACGTCTTTTTGGTATTGCCAGTCGACTGGCACTAGCCACTTTAACGTCTTTTTGGCTATTGCCAGTCGACTGGCACTAGCCACTTTAACGTCTCTTGGCTATTGTCAGTCGCCCGGCACTAGCCATTTTAACGTATTTTGGCTATTACCAGTTGCTTCTTGTTTTTTATTTATTTATTTATTTACTTTTTCGAAGAAAAACTTATACTTATATTTTCGAGCAGGACATATTTCATATACACTTTGATCCATGGCAGACACAATTTTCTAACATTAGGATACTCATTTCTGTTTGATATTGCTATCAAAGCCCTAAAATGGTGTTTCTTTTGAATATGTTTTTATTTCCTGCTATATACATTCCAGCCCATCTGGACTTGAAGAAATAGATTGGGCTGCACGATGCTTCCACGCAGAGCTGTAACTGGCAGCACATATACATTTTCATCATAAAACGAGAAAACACTACCTAAGTCTTCCTAAATACGGTAAAACTCCTGTATTAATACCATGTTTAGGACTGTTCAAAAGTGGTCTTATAGACATAAGATAAGATAAGATAAGAAATTTTATTTAAAGACGGCATGACAAATATACAACAGATAACATAAGCTCAATGAGCTTTTGACCGTCTATAAAGGAGAAATACATACATACGTGCATATTACATTTACAAACATAGATTGTAAATCCTACAAAACAAAACAGGAATATTAACATTACATATAGGCCTACATGTACATATAAAACTGAACAGTAATAGTATGAATATGATATAACACTATCTCAAGTTAATATTAAAGGTTATTTATTTTTAAAAATTGCAATCAAAAAGCAAATTGAGTTAAAAAGTTATTAAGCAGTCATTAAGTAAAAATCGAAAAACAGACTAGAGAAATAATAAATTTATTTAAAGGAATTATTATGTTAAGATCAAATAATAAATTAGATATTGAGTATGCAGAATAAAATGACTTTGATAAAAAATACTGAGTTATTATCACAGAACTTTATAGGAATTTCATCATGAATCAAAGAAAAAGATACCCAGGAGCTAAAATGTGATGACACAGCCTGATTCACCAGCGTAAGGCTCACCTCGAACCAAACTTATAGACCACTTTTGAACAGTCCCAAAGGTGGTCTCCTATAATGAGACACCGAGTTGTGAAAACACAAAGAAAAAGTAATTTTATTTGATTTGAGGTTTAACGTCCCCGTCAACACTGTAAAGGTCATTTTGGAGACGTTGCTTCCAATTTGTTTGGGGTTTTACCCGACATCAATAGGGTTTGTAAGCATTGACGGTCCGACACTCGCGGCATGCTTAGATCCTCTAGGCGGTTTACCAATACTCCTGCGCGGGTCGGTTTCAGCTCTGCGTGAAAGCATCAAGCAGCCAATCTATTTCTTCAACCCCCGATGGTGTGTGTGTGTGTGTGGGGGGGGGGGGGGGCGCAAAGAAAAAGTAATCGAAACCTTTTAAATAAACTGTTAAAAGCAGATTGAGTCCTAATTTAAGGTGACTTTATGGTATATTCTTGCCTATAGTTATTATACAAATGTCCCTGGGACTCAAGAATGAGGTCTAATCAGCCATGGTGAACGAGCCATCGGTGTGCGAGTTACTGAAGTTTCTATGTATAAACCACCATTGTATAAACTATCAGATTAAGGCGGTATTATTAACGGGAATGGGAACACCTAGCACATTTTTCCGCCATTTTACAAAAGGAGACAACTTTCGGGACTTCTTGTTCGCTTTTCTATAGGCTCAGTCTCACCGAAAAGGGGTCTACTCTTAAAGGAATGAATTTGCTCCTCAGGAGCAAATTCTTTCCTTTAAGAGTTGACCCCTATTGACATTGGAGACAAAAATACTTTTGCAGGAGTTGCCTCCCCTGAAGGGGTTCCCATTCCTCTTAAGAAATAGATCGGTTCTGGTAGTGAATTGTTGCGTAATAATTCCAATTCTGCATCATTATGCACATTTCGAGCGATTTGATTGGTTGAAATAAAAGTTTATTACTTCGATAAATCGACGAGCAAGAATCTCAGAACTTTTTCACACAAGTGCTCATAGTGCGGTATTGTGATCGGTCAATGTCCGTCGTCTGTCGCGGATCGTGCGACATCAACAATTTGCTTTAAATGTGAGCTCCTCCTAAACCCTTACAAATTCATATGGATGTTGCCAAGGTGGCTCCTTACCAAAGAAGCTAAATCGTTTTGCTCCTATGAAGAAAACCACCGAATCTAAAAGATAGAAAAATCTTTAAACGACAACTCCTCCTGTACCGTTGAGCCAATTTCTTTCAAACTGCATAGAAATATTGCTTAGGTGATCCTTTACCGAAAAGATAAAACAATTTTGCTCCAAGGATCAAAAGTGCCGCCAGATCTAAGATAGTGAAATAAAGTTAACAAGTCGTTTTAACTGCGAACTCCTCCTAACCCATTGGACCAATTTAATTCAAACTTCACAGGAGTGTTGTCTATGTGCCCCCCCCCCCCACCAAAGTAGCTATAATCGTTTCCCTCTAACGAACAAGATGGCCGCCAGACCTAAAATTAGAAAAAAAATTAAACGACAACTCCTCCTTTAACCCTGGGTCAATGCCAGTAAAAATCATAGGAATGTTGCCGTGACCCTCTGCCAAAATAGTTTAAACATCTGCTCCGATCAACAAAATGGCCTCAAAAGTTAAAAATAGAAACACTTTTAACGCCAACTCCTTCTACACCTTTGGTCCGGTTTCACTCAAACTTTACTGGAATTTTGCTCAGGGTGTGCCCTCTGTCAAAATAACTAAAACGGTTCCGCTCTGATAAATTAAATGGCCACCGAAGCTAAACTATAAAAAAAAAGAAATACAAACTTTAAGTAACAACAGCTACTTCTCCTAGGCCCATATACCTTTGGTCCACTTCTATTCAATCACAGGAAGGTTGCTTTGAAAATGGCTGACAGACCTTAAAGTAGAAGAATCATTAAATGACAACCTCCCCTAAACTCTTAAGACAGTTTCATTCAAACGTCGCAAGAATGTTGCCCAGGTGACCATCAATCTGTACAACAGTTTAGATGGCTGTCAGTTATCCGCATGACTTTCAGAAGCTATGTGACATCTACAAATCAGGTGAGCGATTCAGGGCCATCTTGACTCTTGTTTTTATTTCAACCCGCTGCAGGTAAATGAATGTTTTGAAAATGAATGTAAGTGCTCACTGGAAAATCTTTAAACAACATTTTTAGAAGGTAAGAATAGTAAAGGCATATACCCTTTTAGCTCACCTGAGCACGAAGTGCTCAAAGTGAGTTATTGTGGTCGGTCTTTGTCCGTCGTCCGTGCGTCCGTGCGTCCCTGCGTCCATCATCAACTTTTGCTTTAAACGACTTCTCCAAAACTGCTGGACTGATTTTGAAATAATTTCACATGAATGCTCCAACATTTCTCAAACCGTTTCGCTCGGGTGATCAAGGTGGCCGCCAGTGGATGGACTTTGAAATCATTTCACATGAATGTTCTTTCGGTAACCCTCTCCCACACTTGCTCAAACCGTTCTTCTCAGATAAAGGTCTTCTCAGGTCAACAGAGCTTAAAATAGCATTAAAAAATCGCTTCAAATGACTTTTCCTTAACCAGTGGATAGATTTCGAAATAATTTCACAGGAATGTTGCTTGGGTTATCCTCTACCAAACTTGCTCAAATCGTTCCCCTTGGATGAAAAAGGAGACCGGAAGAGCTAGAAATAACAAACGTTTAAGCGTCTTCTTCTCCTTAACCAGCGAGTGGATAATGAAGGAATTTTTCAAGACCGTTCCTTGGGTGACCCTCTACCAAATATGCTCAAACAGTTTCGATCGCCTGAACAAGATGGCCGTCAGAGTTAAAAAAAAAAAAAAAAAAATAAATAAATGACTTCTACTCTTTAACCTGTTGATGGATTTTGAAATATTTTACGGTGACCATCTACCAAAATTGATAAAACCGTTCCGCTCGGATGAACAGGATGGCCACCAGAGCTAAAATTAAAAAAAAAACAACAACACCTTTAAAAGACTTCTCCTGCTTAACCAGTGGATAGATTTTGAATTAATTTCACAGGAATGGTCCTTTGGTGACCCTCTACAAAAAATGCTGAAACCGTTCCGAGCTAAAAAGTAGAAAAAAAACTTCTCTTGCTCAACAAGTGGATGTGTTTGGAAATAATTTCACAGGAGTGTTGCCTCGGTGACACTCGACCAAAAATGCTCAAACCCTTCAGCTCGGATGAACAAGATGGCCACCAGAGCTGAAAATTATTATGATTATGAAATAATTCCATAGGAATGTTCCTTGAGTGACCCTCTACCATTAGTGTTTAAACCATTCTGCTCTGATAAATGATTTCAAAGGAGTGTTTTTGGGGTGGCCCTCTGTCAAAATTGTTCAAATTGTTCCAGTCTGCTGAACAAGATGGTCGCAAGAAATTTAAAAAAGATTTCATTCTATCAAAGGAAGCAATTTTATAGGAATGTTCCTTGAGTGATCTTCTAAGAAAATTCCTAAAAATATTCTCCTTCACGGAGCATGATGGCTACCAGATCTAAAAATCTCTAACCTCGAAATGACTTCTACTCCTAAAGAGCCAGACTGATTTTGAAATAATTTCACAGAAATGTACCTTGTGTCAACCAAAATTGCTAAACCATCTACCCAACTATTTATCATATACACTATGGATCAGGCGAGCGATCCAGGGTCATCATGACCCTCTTGCTTGTTTTAGTTCTCTGTTACATTTGTGTGAAGGTGTCATTTTGCATGTTGATTTTTTTCTGTAGCAGGAGGGCAGCCTGATGGCTATAGCTTTGCGGTCGTTTTACCGTTCACAACACATTCTTTAACACTTATCCTGCTGCATATTCAGTTTAGCCACACCCATTTCAGGCTTTGAACCAATCAGATTACTTGGTGTTATTTATTCCTACAAATCCATAAACTGAATGTCAAACAGTGTAGATCCTGATCAGTGAAGAAGCCATCTGATTAGGATCTACACTGTTTTCAAAGATAGGGGTTGTCGTGAACAGCAGGATAAGAGTTAAATCATTTATGGGATTGAGACCTCGACAAATCATAGTCTCGCATGAGACTTAAATAAACTGAAAATTCGCCTGAGATTTCCTTGTCGAAGTCTCAAACCCATCATAGGTTCTATTAACCCATATATGCCTAGTGGCCCTTTTTTGGGACGTTGGCAAACAGTGTAGACCCAGATCAGACGCCGCATAACGCGGCGTCTGATCTGGGTCTACACTGTTTGCTCAAAGAACATACATTTTTGTACAACTTACATTAAACAAAACAAATCTGACACCCCTATAATTGAAAATGGACAACTCCAAATTTATAAGATGGAAGATTCCATTGTCATATATGGGTTAATATCATGTGGATATGTCATCGAAGCCATTTCCAAAACCATAAAAATACCATCACAATAAAATTCCTATATTTAGACCACCTTTGGGACTGTTCAAAAGTGGTCTTCAAGACCACTTTTGAACAGTCCCAATGGTGGCTCTTGGCCAGAGGACACTGTGGGCAGAAAACACAAAGAAGGATTAAATGCGCCCTTCAAAATAAGCTTTTTACCGCAGATTTTGTCTTAATTATAGGTGGTCTTAATAGCGGAATTTTACGAATATCACAGACGTGTGTTATTGGAATGTCAGAAAGGGTCAATGTCTCATCCCTAGCACAACCAGGCTAAGAAGTCAAGAAAGGTTCAGGTCCGTGACAAATAAAAAGAAATTATTTGTTTTGGATGCAGCAGTAACACCAAAACATCTTTTTCAACTTTTAACCGCATTTTTGGATCGATGGACTATCAGTCGATACAATATGTCCTATTGCACGACCCGCAGTAAAAGCGACCGACAGAAGTCGGTTGATTTTCTAAGAGTGCCCTAAAATCACCGTGTCATTCTGTCAGTCTGTCAGTCTGTCTGTCCGTCCGTAACCCGTTTGTGAAACTTAACCGCTTGGAATATTTAAACAATTTTTGGCATACTGATAGATATCAATCAGATCTAACCAATGGACTTGCGAAATATTACATTCCATTTAGTATAGCCTCGCCGAGGCAAAAAATGTGAAAACTTTCGAACTGCTTCTCCCCGGAAACCGTTGGGCCTATTGAAGTCAAATTTCATATGGAGCCTCTATGGGATGGGGGAAACCAAAATTTGCTCATGGGGTCGAGATCACATGACCAAAATGGCCGCCAAGCCATATATGGTCTGTCTGTCTGTCTGTCCGTCCGTAATCCGTTTGTGAAAATTGGTGATAGTGACTTAACCGCTTGGAATATTTAAATAATTTTTGGCATACTGATAGATATCAATGAGATCTAACCAATGAACTTGCGAAATATTACATTCCATTTAGTAAAGCCTCGCCGAGGCGAAAAATGTGAAAATTTTCGAACTGCTTCTCCTCGGAAACCGTTTGGGCGATTGAAGTCAAATTTCATATTGAGCCTCTATTGGATGGGGGAAACCAAAATTTGCTAATGGGGTCCAGGTCACATGACTAAAATGGCCGCCAAGCCATATATGGTCTGTCTGTCTGTCCGTCCGTAATCCGTTTGTGAAAATTTGTGATAGTGACTTAACCGCTTGGAATATTTAAATTTAAATTTTTGGCATACTGATAGATATCAATGAGATCTAACCAATGAACTTGCGAAATATTACATACCATTAAGTATAGCCTCGCCGAGGCGAAAAATGTGAAAATTTTTGAACTGCTTCTCCTCTGAAACCGTTGGGGCGATTGACGTCAAATTTCATATGGAGCCTCTATTGGATGGAGGAAACCAAAATTTGCTAATGGGGTCGAGGTCACATGACCAAAATTGCCGCCAAGCCATATATGGTCTGTCTGTCTGTCCGTCCGTAACCCGTTTGTGAAAATTGGTGATAGTGACATAACCGCTTGGAATATTTAAACAATTTTTGGCATACTGATAGATATCAATGACATTTAACCAATGAACTTGCGAAATATTACATTCCATTTAGTAAAGTCTCGCCGAGGCGAAAAATGTGAAAATTTTCGAACTGCTTCTCCTCGGAAACCGTTGGGCCGATGGAAGTCAAATTTCATATGGAGCCTCTATGGGATGGGGGAAACCAAAATTTGCTCATGGGGTCCAGGTCACATGACCAAAATGGCCGCCAAGCCATATATGGTAATAACCCTTCAAAAATAGTCTTCTCCAGAACCACTGGGCAGATTTCCACGAAACTTGATAAATAGCATCTGGGACGTAGGTCCATCATAAATTGCTAAAATGGTGAACCTGGGTTGACCTTGACCTTCTTTGTGCCTAGGTCAAACTTTGACACATTTGCTTTTGTATTGGAAAAGTGAGAATGCATTTTATCCTGCAAACGATTCAGAATACAGTACTAAAGTATAAGATATAGTTTTGCTCCTTACGATAAGGCGTATTTATTGGGGGAACCGTTTTAGGTCCAGGTCACATGACCAAAATGGCCACCATACCCATATATGGTAACTCTCGTAAAACTAAAAGCATCCGGCGGGTCGTGCACTTCAGCTGAAACACTGGATACTGCTCTTTTGCAACCAATATAGTTAACGGAGTGGCTATTTGCAGTCAACTGCAAATAGCCAGAAAACGTTAAATTTACTATTTGTAGTCAACTGCGAATTGTCAGAAAACGTAGAAATGTTTTTTGTTTTTTGTTTGTTTGTATTGGAGTTTAACGGCCAGGTCAACATTATTTAGGTCATTTTTGAGCCGGTCAGTTTGCCTATCCATACTTTTTCTGGGCAGGCTTATACGCAAATCGAATAGACTTATTTCGTGTGTGTGTGTGTGTGTGTGTGTGTGTGTGTGTGTGTGTGTGTGTGTGTGGGGGAGGTTATGCTATAAGGGGGCAAGGGTTTCTAGGTCGAATGTTTGTCAATTAACACTGTTGTTCACATGACTACGACCATTGGCAAATAAACTTAAACCGCACGCAAATGAGTGTACTGTTTAACCGTTTACTGTCAAGTAGAAGCTTTTGAAAGGGTCAGTTATGATATATGGGGTGTCACGCCTATTTGTTATTCGTTCCGTGTTTTACCTCGACTTCCAAAATTTAAGCAAACATTGAAGTCACTGATCAGACACCTCGTTCTGTTTGCCAATGCCCAATCTGGGACGCTTAGCACACATACCGCAACGGAACATAAGAACCCGCAAGTACAGAAAAGTGTGTTTCAATATTCAGCAGTCCAAGTCAAGGTGCAGGATCATTTTTAGGGTCGAGTGTTTGTCAATCGACCCAAAGTTATAAAGTGCAGTAAGCTTTTCCAGGCTGAAGTCCACGTGACAGTTATACTTACTTATCGGAAACCAGGTAATGGTCAATTATTTGAGAAAGACTCGCAATTCTTATCTATGCGTAAAAGGTATTCTATAGAATCTGGACTGGAATCATGGGTTGGTCTTTGCAAAAAGTGTAGACCCAGATCAGACGCCGCAGAACGCGGCGTCTGATCAGGGTCTACACTTTTTGCTATAACAACCGGATTTTAGGGTTAAACGAAACAATAGGACTATTTTCCCAGCCTACTCTCTGGGACAATCGACCTACCAGTTCTCTCAGTGCTTTGATTTTTTTCGGACATCGACCCACCAGGGCAGTACTTTGATTATGAATAAAATTACTGTTATGATCGTAAAAATTCGGACACCTTGAGAACTTGTTGTAATTCTCCCAAGAAAAAATTATGTTTCACGATCAAGCAAGGAGTCCAAAAGGTGCAGGCGGAATGGCATACAGTGTAGACCCTGATCAGACTGCTCCTTCGGAAGCAGTCTGATCTGAGTCTGCACTGTTTGCTTGGGGCTATCTTTGTCAATACTTAGAATCATTACGGTAGTGACTGTATGAAAAAAAATGTTTGCTTTTGTAAGTGTTTGGGTTAAATTTTAAGGTCACGGTAACTTGAAAATGGGGCATATATTACTTCCATTTTCACTGACTATTTAAACATTCATGTCAAATATTTAAATGACAGCAAATATTTAAAAGCAATTTACACTAAATATCCTTAATCCATGTACATTTTTTACAGCATGTTTAACAAGCGATAATGTTAAGACAAGTATTTCTATACGTAAAAGCTTTTATAAAATAAAATTATAGTTTACTGACTGAACTGGTTTTTAAGGTAACCAGGTGCTATAAGCACATAGGGGCTACCCCAATTATAGTTTAGATGTTTGTCGTAATGTAAATATATGAGAAAGTATTAACTAAAAGTGGTGAACAACTTATCAAAACATATATTAAGATCACCATATAAGTGTGTTGTACCCTTGGAATGGATTATCTTTAAGCCTTATTTATAATATATCTCTCGATACAAACGCTTTCACTTGTTTTTTCTATCTTTGTCAATAATTTGATTTCTTTGCTAATAGTTTGCTGCTTTTTAAGCTCGTTATACGTTTCGCTGATGATAACGAGATTAGGATTAAAATTAAATCCGGAATACGATTTCGATACACTATTCGTTGAAAGCGATCGTTAAGCGCACAGTTCTCACCTCTGGTCCAAACATAGATTGCGGATACTCGCTAGAATCGCCGCAGTGAGGCGGTTCCAACGAGTGCACACAATATGTGTTTTGAGCACAAATGAGGAAAAAGAATCTATACCATGTAAACCCCCGTTTTCTCCATATAACAGGGAAAAAGTCAAAACCGTGTATTTTTCTGAAATTATTCCAGCCTCTAAACTAAAATTTGACAGATGCAGTTAGCTAAATGTGTGGATGACACTATTTGAGTATTCAAGGTCAAGGTCATTCCTTGACCTTGGCCTAAGGCCTTTCAGATAGGAAGATAAAAACTTATATTCTGGGCCATTTGTGACCATTTTTTTATATAAAAAACGTATGAAAACAAGGAAATGAAAATTTATTAATATGAGTTTGGTCACATGACCAATATAGCCAGCATGCCCATATAAGGTAAAAACATTTCAGAAAACTTCTTATCCGAAACCGGTGGGCTGATTTTCATGAAACTTGGTATTTACTGATTGTCCAGACCATTCCGTCCCAGTATTAGGACTTTTACAGTAAAATCTGCTGTTTGTCCGTTTGTCTCTAAAACTATAACATGTACAGTCCAATCTGTAATAAGCAACCACCAAGGGTTAATCAAAATGTGCTTGCTTAAGACAGGTGCTTGCTTAATACAGGTTAATTTTAACGCATTTGCCTTTTCGGGGAACCAAATGCGTGCTTGCTTAAGACAGGTTGCTTGCTTAATAGGTGGCCACTATGACAGGTTTTACAGTATAAGGCATGATGCCAACGAAAAAACAAAACTGACATCAGTGAAGGACGCTGGATTCCTGCAATTCAACGGAGCGACAACCAGATGTTAATCGCGACTGTCCGTTAAAAAGAATTCCGGCCATCTCCGTAGCGGGCACTATCACACTGGTCTTTGACCGGTCCAATTCAAATGCTGTGCACCTATCGCAGACTAGCGACTTGCACGTGATACGTTTCTAGTCAATGAAAAAGCGTGTTTCATTTGTGATATGCACTAGTTCCGAATTCGATAGATGGAACAGTCGACTTCTGCATCGAAAGGTCCGTCTACCTGCCGGATTTTGCCCACCTCTGATTGGTGGGTTGGTAGATTTGAGGTTTAAAGTCCCCAGCAACACTGTAAAGGTCATTTTGGAGACGGTGCTTCCAATTTTGTGGGACTTTTACCCGACATTGAGATGAAATGACATCTCAAACCCTGTCGCCCAATGAAACCAATAGGGTTTATTAGCACGGACGCTCCGCCTCGCACCGCGGTTCCTGGACAGGCTTAGATCCCCTAAGCGGTTTACCAGTACTAGTATGCGGGCCGGATTCAGCCTTGCGTTGAAGCATCATGCAGCCCATATATATTACTTCAAGCCCCTATGGGCGGGGGCCGCCACCTCTGATTGACGATAGGCTAAAAAATGAAACAATCTTGAAAGAGCTGTAAAACCAAACCACTCTGCACACCCCTTTAGACATGTGGGCACTTGAGTTGAAATCGACTGTGTCATATATTCGACAGTTTTAAATTCGACAAAAGTCTATCATATGGGCAAAGCCTAAAATGTAGAAACATTATTTTTGTCAGATACTAGCTGACACCTTGCCAATTTGCTTTGATCTCTCGAACACGGGTGGCCGTTCAACTTATAGAGCGTTACAAAACCCTAATTAAGGACAATTAAGCCGATCATGATAGGGCTTTAAAAGGGCACAAAAGTTTACAAGTCTCCAAAAGAACTTCTCACGCAATGTCCTTATACATGTATATAAGACATTATAAAACTGTATGGGACTCGTGATTAGAAAATGTGTTTCTGCCATTTGGGAACAACTAAGGTACTGATCAGACTGCGCATGTGCGCACTGATCAGTACGTTAGTGTTCGCTGATTTGCTAGTACAATACATCTACTTTCCATATATTTACAAGTAACAGAATGTGGTCCTCTACACGAAAACTGTTGACCATGACAGAGCATTTGAGAGTCAATTGTGTGGGACTTGGAAACATTATGACAAGTTTGTTTGAATTGAAGTTTAACGTCCCCGTCAACACTATTTCGGTCATTCTGGAGACATTGCTACCAATTTTGTGGGACTAATGACAGATCAAACCCTGCCGCCCAATGAAACCAATAGGGTAAACATGCATGGACAGTCCGCCTCACACACCATCTTGTCTGTGCAGGCTTAGACCGAAGCGGTAAACCAGTGCTCATGTGCGGTCAGTTTAGCTCTGCGTGGAAACACATTGCAGCCCAATATATTTCTCCAAGTCCCGATGGGAGGAGACCGTATGACTAATTTTGACTTTCCGACCAAAGTTCAAAGCAATGGCGGGACAGTTCCAGGATGGTATGCTTGCACGCGAACAAAATGATGTCGTGTTCTGATCCATCCCCATGTGACAACTGGAGTCAAACAAGGTTGTGTAAAGGTGCCAACGCTCGTAGATGCTTTCCAGTGGCAAGTTTTTCAAAACTATCGGTGTCGTTAGTGAACTGATCGTTAAAACTTTGATCATTTAAGATGGCAAATATGTTAATACTTTCGCTGAAAAAAAGTGCAGAGAGAGAGAATTTTGATTTACACATTTTTGCATTTTCCCTTCTGTTTGAGTACCCCTTGTCAAGTAACAGTCTAGCCTTGAATTTATCGTGCAACCTTCTTAGTTTGAAAAGCTTCCAGTCAAAGAGATACTTAACAAGTGCTCAATGTTTATCAATCAGGGTCCTGGGCCCAGTTGTTCAAAGCATTGTTAGCTTAATGAGCTCGTTAGTGGCCAAATTGTTAACTGTTCTAGCAAGTACAATATCCAATATAGTGTTGGTTTTTGCTTTAAAAAAACGAGATCAGCTTTTGCAGCATCAAGCAGTGTTGGCACCGTCCTGGAACTGTCCTACCATTGCTTTGAACCTGGTCTGAAAGTCAAACTTTGTCATACGGTCCCCGCCCATCGGGGCTTGGAGAAATAGATTTGGCAGGATTGTGCTTCCACCCACCGCACATGAGTACCGGTATACAGCTTATGTCTAAGCCTGCCCAGACAAAATGATACGAGTCGGACAGCACATGCATATACACCTTATTAGTTTCATTTGGCGGCAGGGTTTGAGCTATCATTTCATCTCGGGGTTGGGTAAAAGTCCCACAAAATTGGAAGTAACGTATCAAGAATGATCTAAATAGTGTTGACGGGGACGTTAAGCCTCCATTCAAAACAAAACAAACTTTGTCATAATTTTGTACGTCCCTCATAATTGATTGTTTCAAATGTTTTGTGATGGTCAACAATTGTCATGTAGATGACCACATTCTGTTTCTGAAGCTGCCTTGCTGATGAGATCATATAGAGGATATTTGATTTTTTTCAGTGTAAAATCGAATTTTATTTCATCGAATGAACACCAAAATTGTTATTTTCACGAGTGGGGTAGCCACGAGTGAAAATAGCAGTTTTGGTGTTCATGAGTGAAATAAAATTTGATCTTGCAGTGAAAAAATCAAATTTTCTGTTTCTTACATGCTTCAAAAGGCAATATTTAGCGTCTTTAATGGTGTCGCTCACATTCGGAGAAAATTATCTTTGTTCCTGTTCGTTTCGCGTCAATTTAGTGGTATCCATCGTGTTTAGTGGGTATACTATTGGGTGCAAACTAAAAGTAAAAGTTTGCACCTGAGAAATGGCCTGGGATGGTATTATTATGAATGCTTAATGAAATAATTGAGAGAGTAGTTTTCCAAAGAAGTTGCTGGCAAGTCTAACGTCGCGCGACAAAAGACGTGACGTCAGCGTCATAAATGACGTCAGTAACGTCCCCGTCCCACATGAACGGGCTATGCGTCAATAAGAACACATTTCAGTATTGTTCAGTTATCTGACAAAGATAAAATTGAAATTAGAGTTAGATTGAAGAAAAAAGTAGTCCCAAACAGTGAAAAATAAAAAATCGTATTTTCACTGTTTGAAACAGTGAAAATATCGATTTATATTTCACTGATAAATCTCTATCAGTCATTGAAAAGCATGTAAGAAATAGAGAATATTTGATTTTTTCAGTGTAAGATCGATTTTTATTTCACCGAATGAACATCAAAAGTAGTATTTTCACGAGTGGCGTAGCCACGAGTGAAAATACAACTTTTGGTGTTCATGAGTGAAATAAAAAATGATCTTACACTAAGAAAATCAAATTTTCTGTTTCTTTCATGCTTTAAACTGTAGTTTGTAACGCATTTTTAAAGCAACGGCCATCATCCCAGAGGGTGAACTTTTTCCAGGGCGATTTCGTGTTGATTTAGAGGTGTTCAGTACGTTAACTGGGTATAATATTAGGTGTAAACTGCAAGTTTGCACCTGAAAAACAGCTTAAAATCTTACTTTTCCAAATGGTTTGTTTGAAATTTGCATTCAAATAATTTCCGCAGTTGCTACGCTCGTCTGGCGTCGCGTGCTTTATTTACGTTGCGTATGTGCTAAAAGTGACGTCGTCAACGTCCGAATGACGTGAAAACGTGCGTGACGTAATGCCTAACACTATTTATAACGTTTAGCTAATTGACATCGAACATCCAAAGATTAATGTGAAATTTTTCGAAGAAACATCGAATTCACAAACAATGAAAATAAAAATCGTATTGTCACTGTTTCAGACAGTGACAATATCGATTTCGATATCACTGAGAAATCTCTATATTTCACTGAAAAGCATGGAAGAAATCAATTTATCATATGACGTCGCGTCTGTGAGTGTAATAACGCCATGTATTATTTTCGATAATCCACTAGTGGATTAAATATGCAAATTAGCTAGATACGTCCCGTAACGTTACATGTACGACGTCCTTAACGACGTCGCGTTTACTAATGGCGGAATATTGATATTTTCGTAAACAATTGTTAATAAAATGCGTTTTAATGTCATATGATAAATAGAATCTTGCATTCGTGCTCATGTATTATTGAATTTATTGAACTCGTTGAGGAAAAGGGGTAAAATGCTCGGCAAAGCCTCGCATTTTATCCCTTTTCCTCAACTCGTTTAATAAATTCAATAATACATGAACACTCATGTAAGATCCTCTTTTTTCTCTATTCTTCCTGAATCTTCACGGGCCTTGACTGTCAGTCTGTCACATCCTACTAACAGCAACCCAGCAAGCAAGGTATGTCGGGCCAATGTCGGGCCGACAGTGATACATAAATTCACACGTCGTGTCGCTGTCGGCCCGACGGTGACCCGATGTTTTGTGGTATCCGTGAGTGGGAGCGTGTAAAGATGGTAGGAAGGCGTGTTCGTGCACCCATGGATCCCAGGAGTGTTGTTTCACGAGGGTTTTCGAGGGACAGAAAACATGTTTATTTCTTTCCATAAGAGCAAATAAAACATTCTCTTTGCACTATGGTTACTCCTTTTGTTTGCGTTGACGTACTAGCAATTAGCAAACAATGTTTTATGCTTGGTTCTGTATTGATTGGTGAGATTGTAGAGAAACCCAAACAATCACAAGTTTTATATAATATATCATCTTTTCGATAAAATCTGTCAGCTTTTATACAGCTGAAAAGTAAAAGCAAACCGAGTCTAGAAAGCGGAGAGCTGTTTCCTAAGCGATTGCACGATGAGTTTGATATAAGACTAACTTAATTTACTGTGGCTCATAAATAAGAAAGAAATTCGCAATAACTTTCATATTAGTGTAATAAAAATATATATATCTGGTATTTCTGGGACCTCGGAGCTGTAGACGACCTGATACAAAATTCTCTCGGTCTTCGGCCTTTGGCCTCGGGCAATAGTGTCGATGATCACGTCGTCCACAGCGCCTCAGGGCAATAGTTGTATACTGTACTCCAAGCTGCTATAAAATAACTGTTTTATCGCCCAGTCAGTAGCTAAATCTTCTTCGTTAACAGAAGAAAACGGCCACAAACTGTATTCGACTGACTTTTGCTGACTGACGAGTCACATGAGCTGGACTCCGGCTTTTATTGTTAAAGCGCCTAAAACAGTTCCTGGGTGAAAACCGTAACGACCGGTCAGTAGAACGGACCAAAAGTCAAGTACAGTAAAATTCATATATTTAGACCACCTTTGAGACTCTTCAAACGTGGTCTTTGAACAGTCCCAAAGGTGATCTCTGACCAGAGGTCACTGTATGCAGAAAAAACAAGGAAGGAATAATTGCAGCTTACTAAATAAGCTCTTCAAAACAGAATTCGTCTTAATATTAGGTGGTCTTAATAGCGGAGTTTCACTGTATACATCTAAAGTCATTAACACCCTGATGTACCTTTGTAACCGTTTGAAATCACCAGAGTAACAGAGGCTGGTACCCCGTCTCAAAAGCTAATATTCTTCCGCAGAGAATGGTCATTAAATATTTTCTGTGATCATTCTATTCCTATCGCTTATACATGAAGGACAGTCGTCAGTTCTTGGCGAAGGAATATTCCCTGTAATTGCTGAACTGCTTAAGTCCGTATACCAAGCCCTTATTTTCTTTTTGATGCATTAAAAGAATTGCCAAATAGAAATTCAGGTCATATCTAATAATTTAGTCAGGCATAATAACAGTTCAGTCAAAAAGAATCTTTCAAGATTGCGAAAAAGTTGTCGCTTTCAGATTCAACAATGAAAGGCGAGCAAACCATATGTTTTTGTAAAGTGTAAAAGTTACCTCCTCCTGGAATGGAACCCAGACACCGGCTTGCATCAATGGTTCTTCTCCAATGCCTTTGGAACAATTCAATCCTAAAATGCACAGAACTATGCCTTAATAGCACCAATACTCATTTTTATGGCTATTTTCACACATACACCCCCTATTTAAAGTAAATAATGGCATTTTGAGGATATTTTGAAGACAAACTGCCAAGAAAATGTTTATAAATGTCTTAATGCCATGAGAAATAGCTGAATGTATCTGTTCACATCCTTTTACACGAATACAATAAATTAGAACTTATAACGGATGAGCAAATCGTATCAGGATATTGCAGGGGGGGGGGGGGGGGGGGGGGCTGTTTCGGAGAGACAATTTTTTAAGTTTTGCTTTGGTTTGAGACATAGTCAGTGCCATGAAACCATACTCTTATATTTCAGATGGAGTAAATTCTTTCTAGTGTTTGTCCAAATACAATTACTGCGAGTCTCCTTTACAAACACATCAACATGGCTTTAAAGTACCCCACCCCACTCATCAAATACACTAAGTTAGACCTAAATTAGCACTACCATCACATTTTTAACAGTATCTATGGCAAAATACATGCCATGAAGATACACTTTCTGAAACAGAATTGGATTGAACCTACAGTGGCTCGAACTACCCCTGTATCGAAACGATTTTGGTGGTCCCAAAGGTGTTCGAGCCATTGAAGTTCGACTGTACTTAAGTGTTTGTAGAGCCATCCTAGCCCAACAAGTTAATGAGAAAAAATCCACATGTTGATCAGTTACTGCCAATCATGTTTGTTTACCTACTAGAACGGAGTAAATACAAACCAACAGATCAGCAACAATTTCTTTGAGCTTACAGATCTATTTATAAAACATGCATCATTTTAGCCCCTTATACCTATCATTTTCTCCAATTGAAATAAAAAATGGGGTATATATCCAATGGAAGCAAGTCTGGAACTTAAAACGCAACTAAAAGACATCAGGGGACAGTTACGCATTTGAGGTTTACAGTAGGAGGGTCAATAATGGCATGGTTGCTCATAGAAATTGTGATATGTGGATATTTTTTGCCAGTGTGGGCATATTTGCTGAGTATCTGTACTTTTATGAAATTGAATACGAAACTTTCACTCCAGCTGTCTGGATGCTGTGAGAGTTCAAGGCGCAGTGGCATATCTGAATTCACGAAGGTAGCTTTGGCACTAAAAAGTGGCTGTATTTCAAAGATTCCTGAAAAAGTTTACTGGCTGTGGTATACTTTTCTGTCTATTTCTTTGCATGCGACTGAGTGTACATGACATTTCAACAGGTGCCAAGTACTGGTGTTTTGGGAGTAAATTCACAGGATCTGTCAAAGTGAGGTGGAGTCATGCTTTTTTGTATGTAAAAGATAGTGGTTGGGGTAAGTGAAATGATGCTGCTGTCAGCCTATGCAAACAGAGAAGTGTTTCTTTGGTATTTTGTTTTGTTTTCATGCATGTGTGGAGCTCTTTGAAACCAAAACAGAAGCTATCGCTTTCTCCAGGAGTTGTCGATAACGATTCAAAAACTTAGTGTGGCGCAGACAAAAAAGTGCTGCGATTAACTGTCCCTTGTTGCCAAAGCTCGGTCCAAAAGTGATAAAACCCGGCACCTCTGCTACCTATACTTTCATATACAGTAAAATTCCGCTATTAAAACCGTCTAAAATTAAGACTTATTCTGCTTTAAAACCTTTATTTAGTATGCTGCATTTATTCTTTCTTTTTGTTTTCTGCATACCGTGTCCCCCAGTCAGAGAACACCTTTGGGACTGTTCAAAAGTGGTCTTAAAGACCACTTTTGAACAGTCCCAAAGGTGGTCTCAATATAACTGACATTTTTCTGGCCAAAATATGTGATATTTTTCTTACTGTTTCTACTGCAAATATTGATTGTGGATGTTCGTTATATCCGCCTCAACGAGACACATCTATGTTCTTGAGCGTGATTTAAGTACTTAATAATGTACCGTCGGAACCCCAACATTTCTCTGGGTATTGTGGGGCTTTCATGAAACGGGGTTCTATATGCGAACTTACATGTTTTAACGTACATCATTACGAGAACACGCCTATATAATTGTGACCCCCTCATACCTCACTTTTATATATAAAAACTGGGGTTTACTGAGGGGGGTATACATTATTTTTCTTATTTCTGTTCAAAAACATAGATTGTGGGTACTTGATAGAACCGCCTCGTCAAGAAAAATATGACAATTGTTCATCTTAAAATTTCTAATTTTTGGCCAAAAAATTTGCTATGTATTTGTATAGGCGTGTATGCGTAATGTCATCGTCAAGGTTAAGGCCTATTAATCGTCTTCTTAGTTGGTTGTTAAGAAAGCTTAAAAGTTTTGTAATAGCAAAATAAAATGCAAAGTGACCTTAATGGGGTACTAAATAAACTTCAGCCCACTTCAAATACTGTAGTATATATTAGAGAGTTTATGTAAGAGAAATGAAAACCATTATTGACATTCGGGACGAGCTTCGTCGAGCACGAATGTGCGTTTTAACATGTGCGCCCAGCGAAGACACAGATCAGCCTGCGCGTATGCCTTCGTGCCTTCGTGTGCGCCATATGGGTGCATCTTGACCTATATTTTCTTCAGATGTTTTCATGTTGAGTGGATGCGCAAACAGATTTATGTTTTCGCTGTGCCAGCATGCATGGTCGAAGGCTCATTTTCGGTCGACGTGGCTAACAAATGAAAGTTGTTGACTCTGACAAAATGTTTGAAATAAATTTAATCATGCGAAAATTTATAGCTCAACATGCGCGAAAAGTAACCTTTTTTGCTATTTTATTGTTGATAAGTGTCATCATCGTCATCATCATCATTATCATCATCATCATCATCATAATTGTTTTTATTATCATTTATTTAAATATTTATTTTGAAATTAATATTATTATTATTACACTATTTAGTTTAAACCTTATGGTTCCCGCCCATCGGGGCTTGAAGAAATAGATGGGCTGCATGATTCTTCCACGCAGAGCTGAAATCCGATCGCACACGAGTACTAGTAAACCGCTTAGGGAATCTAAGCCTGCCTAGGCAAAGCAGTGCGAGTCGGACCGTCCATGCTTATATCCCCTAATGGTTTCATTGGGCGACAGGGCTTGCGAGGTCATTTCATCTCAATGTTCGGGTAAAAGTCCCACAAAATTTGAAGCCACGTCTCCAAAATGACCTTTACAGTGTTGACCAGGGCGTTAAACCTCAAATCAAACAAACAAAGAAAATCATCATCTTCATAATCTAACCTAGCGAATGTTAATGCATGAAAAACCATGTTTGATCCCTATATTAATATTATTATCGTTTATTTATTTATTTATTTATTTATTTATTTTGTAGTTATTATAAAAATTACCATTACGATAACACATCCGTGTGACATAATGCATTCTTTCATTTCTCCGGAATGGCTACTTTTCTGATAAAAATCGGTGATTTTTTCTTATTCATTCTGCAAACAAAGGGAAGTTTTGGGTGCTCGTAAGAACCGCCTCATTGAGGCGGTTCTAACGAGTACCCACAACCTATGTCTTGGAGCAGAAATAAGAAAAGTAATGTATACCCCCGTAAACCCCATTTTCGCTATATAAAGTAGGGTTTATGGGGTTCTTCGTTTCACGGATTTGTTTTCGTGATGACTATTTAGTTTTAACCTTCATTTCCGGTACATTAGGCAAACATTGAAGACCTTGATCAGACGCCGTAGTGATGAAAAAAGTCAACAAAAGGTTTAGATTGCATTGACTTCATTTTCAAGCTCTGCATCCTATCTCTAGACGTATGGGTTTCTAAATTGTTGTCAAACTTGGTAAAATATATCATTGCAACGTACCAAAGGTTTGGCTAGATTTTTATGACCTCGACCTCACTTTCTAGTTGTAAATGAGGCGGCTCCAACGAGCAACAACAAATAAGAAAATGTTCAACTTTTTTTTTCATCTGAAACAAAAAAAAAAAAAAAAAAAAAAAAAAAATGGAATTATTATATCTCCCCATGCGGGCTGACAAATCATTGTATACGTAGTTTAAAGAAACACGAGAGAGAACGGTAGTTGTTTGTTTGATTTGAGGTTTAACGTCCCCGTCAACACTGTAAAAGTCATTTTGGGGACGTTGCTTCCAATTTTGTGGGACTTTTACCCGACATTGAGATGAAATGACATCTCAAGCCCTGTCGCCCAATGAAACCAATAGGGTTTACTAGCATGGACGGTCCGCCTCGCACCGCGGTTCCTGGACAGGCTTAGATCCTCTAAGCGGTTTACCAGTACTAGTGTGCGGGCCGGATTCATCTCTGCGTGGAAGCATCATGCAGCCCATTTATTTCTTCAAGCCCCTATGGGCGGGGGACGGAGAAAGAACGGTAATTGAGAATAAAAAAATAAGGAGAGAACGCGAAAATATATTGTCAGCAACATTCAATAATTTGTGCGTATCTTCCAAATGGCCTCTTTTATCAGTCGACGAAATATTGCAATGACTGAATCTCAATATTACAATACTAAAAATCAATTTTAAACTTGGTCATATATTCTCAGGCATACGGGTCAGCGAATGAGAAAAGGGTCTTTATCACAAAGGCGAACAACAAAATTAAAGGTTCTGGTGCAGTCTCGCCATGCAGAGCCTTTGCTGTTCGTGGATATTTAGGACAGACCTTAATGTAGCTGTGCGTCTTGCTCTATTAGACGATTGCGCATGCGCATTTGAGTACCATAAATCGGAGGGTGTTAAGAAACTTTTTCTTGTATTTCGGCTCCATTTACAGTCGGACAAAGAGACGAACTGAATGCAGAGCTCTGTATAGATTGTTACATACAATGTATCGGTTTACTGTAAAGATCCTAAAAAATGACAATGTGCATGGACAAACAGTGCAGACCCAGATCAAACTGCTCCTTTAGGAGCAGTTTGATCTGGGTCTACACTGTTTGCTTTTGTCATAAACGCCATCTGTTTGTCACGTCTCAATCAAACTGAAATTTTGAAATCATTTCAGCGGTTCCTTAAGCAATTTTCAGGGTATTTACAGAATACTCAGCCTATTAGAGCTTAGCTGACCTTATTAGCAACAAAGTGGCTACTTAACGAAGAATTGTCCAGCAAAGAGTTTTACCACCAGGCTGCACATTTTTGAAATTGGACCGAGGCCTCCATTCCTGTACATAATAACACAAAATTTAGGGGGTAAGGCCCTTGTTTTTCTCGAGTGGTAATGCTAATGTGGGTCGATGCTTTATTCCATATAACCAATTGTCATTTTTCCTGGCTAAGGCCCAAGCACGATCGAATTTGTCTGTGTAATCATACCAAATTAAACACTTGTGGCCCTTTAACCATTTAATATAATCTGATGTGTTCGTATATTTAAAGTTGTGGATATATTGCAGAATTCAAAATATCATGAAAGGGATTTTCTGTTTAACGTAAGTTTCAAAATCACTATTTTACGAAATAAAATAAAAAAATAATAGAAACTTGCTTGAAAATGTTTACCTCTTTATGAAGCTGCTACGCTTGACTCGACCACTAAACCCCGCCTTTATAGTTTTGAACCCCTTGAACCCCACTTTTATATAGTAAAACTGGGGTTTTCAGAGTAAACCTTATTAGTCTTATTTCTGCTCTAAAATATAGATTGTGAGTACTCGTTAGAACCGCCTCGATGAGGCGGTTCTAACGAGTACCCACAATCTATATTTTCAGCAGAAATAAGAAAAATATCACAATTTTTCATCTTTAGATTTTCGTTTTTTCGGCGGTAAAGTTTACAATGTATTTGTGTAGGCGTGTTTTCATAATGGGCTTCAGATGATTGTGTTTTTCCTTAATAACGTTTTTGTTTTTTAATGTTTGTACAAACCGCGTTTTGGGGGATAAAAAGCGAGAGAGACCGGCCCCGATAGCTCAATTGGTAGAGTGTCCGCTCCGGGGAACGGAAGGTCACGGGTTCGATCCCGGGCCGAGACATGCCAAAGTCGTTAACAATGGTACTAGCTGCTCCTCGCTTGGCACTCAGATTTACGGGGTAGAGCTAGGACTGGTCGAGCCAGTGTCAGGATAATGTGACTGGGTGTGGTATCATGTAATGTGTCTGGGATATGATACTTCAGTGAGGCAGCACTATAAAAGTGAGCATTGATGTCCCTGTCGCAACCAGACACCGTCGTGATATGACAGAAAAATTGTTGACAGCGACGTTAAACCCGAATTCACACACACACACACACACACGCACGCACGCACGCACGCACAGCGAAAGAGTAAAATATATGCGAAAAAAATCTAGGGTCCAGTTGTTCAAAAATAATGATCTCGTTAGTTAACTGATGGTTAAAACTTTGGTCATTTATTTGGCTGATATGCTAATATTTTGGCTATAAAAAATGTGAGTAGCTTTTGCATTTACAAAGGTTACCCCCTTGTAGCGGTGTGTGTGTGTGTGTGTGGGGGGGGGGGGGGGGTTGACTACCTGTCTGAGAGTATTAGATATTGTACTTGCTACGATATCATTAGCGAGCTCATTATCTCATTATGCTAACGATGTTCTGAACAAATGGGCTAGATTTTTTTTCTTGTTTGACTCAGTGCTCAGTGGTAAACATCACGGAAACACACCTATATAATTCTGACCCCATTGAACCCCACTTTTGTGTTGTAAAACTAGGGTTAACAGGGGTAAACCTTATTTTTTTTCTTTCTGCTCTTGAATATAGATTGTGGGTACTCGTTAGAACCGCCTCGATGAGGCGGTTCTAACGTGTACCCGCAATCTATATTTTTAGCAGAAATAAAAAAAAAAAAAATATCACGATTTTTCATCTGAAAATTTTCGCTTTTGCGGCTGATAAGTTTACAATGTATTTAAATACGCCATGTTTTCGTAATAAGACTGGAGTTTTATCTCGGCGTCATTGGTTTAAATCCCTCTGGAATTAGGAGCTTAACCCTTACCTGCTGTTCACGACAACCCTTGTCTTTGCAAACAGTGTGAGTCCAGATCAGATGGCTTCTGAAGATCAGGATCCACACTGTTTGGCATTCAGTTTATGAATTTGTAGCAATAAATTGCACCAAGTAATGTGATTGGTTGATAGACAGAAATGGGTGTGGCTTAAATGAATATTCAGCAAGATAAGGGTTAAGGTCGTATGCTGAATAGCCAATTTACGGCTTAAATCAAAGCATTGAGAGTACTGGTCGGTCTCTGGCTGCAGGCTAGATCTGAAACTCACACGGGCCTCCATGGCCTAATGGGTAACAAAGCTTAATTTTAATCATTAGGTCTCTCACCGCCGTGGGTTCGAGCCTAGCTCGGGTCACATGTGAGAAGCCATGTTCTGCATCGGAAGGTAAGGTGTTTTTTCTCCGGGTGCTCCGATTTTCGCCCACCTCTGATTAACGATAGGCTTGAAATTAGTGAAATAATCCTGAAAGGGCCGTAAAACTAAACAACAACAACAAAAAAAAAAAAAATAAGTCATCACGAAAACACGCCTATATACACGTAAACCCGCCCTCAGGATGGTAAGGCTCTGTCGTCTGTCAACATTTTCAAACATATTCTCCTCTAAAATCACTGGGCCTTGAAGTCAAATTTCATAAGGAGCATTCATGGGATAGGGGAACGAAAGTTTGTTCGTGAGGTTCAGGTCACATGACCAAGATGGGAAAAAGGACATTTTTTCTGAAACCAATGTTGCCTGTGAATTTTAAATTTGTTTAAGCAATCACTAAATGAGTAAATGGAGTTACAAGAGTATCAGAGGTCAAGGTCACTCCTTGACCCTGGACCAATGGTACTCAGTTATCAAATTTAAAACCTGATATCCATTAAAAACTGCTGGGCAAACTGAAGTCAAATTCCATATGAAGCTTTTAATGGATGGAAGAAATGAATTTTGTTTTCAACTGGTACAGGTCACATGACCAAGATGGCCGTCATGATCATATATAGTAAAGAATCTTCAAAAATCTTTTTCTCTGGAACCAGTGGGCCACTTACCTTGAATCAATAAATGTAGCATTTGGGACTCAGACCCATCGTACCTTATTCAGATGATGATTTTGGGTTGACCTTTACACATTTTGCACCAAAGTCAAATTTTGTCACATGTGCTTTTGTAGGAAAAAGTGGAAATTAATAAATTTTCAAAAACCGTCATTGCCTGTGAACTTACCTGATACACCACGACTTCTTTATAAACCTATTGTTTGGGTCCAAAGTAAAAATGGTGTTAGTTAAACAACCGTGTTATGCCCAAACAAAAATGCATAGATTATATAGAAAAATGGCCATTTATGGTCATTTTTTTCTATATAATCTATGCATTTATGGGATCCATCTTCAAACCGTGTTATATCCAAAATCGTGTTATAACGAACCGTGTTATAATGAGGTTGTGGCGTGTATGCAATTAGCTTAACAAGTCAAGGAAACTACATGAGTTCCAAAGGTCAACGTTACTCATTGCCTTTCGTTCAGGGTTACTCAGATATCGAAATAAACTTTTTTGTTCTTTTACAAAAAAGCTGGGCATATTAAGGCCAGATTTACATTCGAAGCCATTATGGGATGGAGGACATGATAAGAAAGTTTGTTCAAAAGGTTAAGATCACATGACCTAGATGGCTGCCATGGTAAAAATCTTCAAAAAATTTTTTTGTCAGAAACCAAATGGCTCCATAAATAATCAGCACCCAGGCGAGCGGTTCAAGAACATTGATCCTCTTGTTATGTAAAACTGAGGTTTAAAGGGGTATGCATTATTTTTTTATTAATTCTGCTCAAATTCATAGATTGTGGGTACTAGTTAGAACCGCCTGGCTTAGGCGGTTTTAATGAGTACCCGCAGTCTATGATTTGTGGAGAAATATAAAAAAAAAATCAGGTTTTTTTTTTCTGAAAATTTTCATTTTTTTAGCTCCCCTGAGCCAAAGACTCCGGGGGAGCTTATAGGATGGTAGGCCTCCGTCGTCCGTCCTCCGTCCGTCCGTCGTCCATCATTTTCAAATGTGTCTTCTTCTCTGAAACCACTAGGCCAATTCCAACTAAATTTCATATGCAGCCTCCTGTCAATAGGGGATCATGGTCCAGGTCACATGACCAAGATGGCCACCATGCCCAAATATAGTAAAAGACTTAAAAATCTTCTTCTCCAGAACCACTGGACCGATCGTCTTGAAACTTGGTATGAGATTTTGGGTGACTAAGTACTACCAAGTTTGCAAATATGATGACCCTCGGTTGACCATGACCGATTATCTGCCAAGGTCAAATTTGGTTCCTTAGGCATTTTAATGGGAAAAGGGTGAAACAATGCATTTTTTTCCGAAAAATATTGTGGTCTGTGACATGAGAATAAGTAAAAAAAAAATGTTTATGAATGCTTAAGGTCAAGGTCATTCAGTCACCTTGGCTCAAGTTCACTTGAATTATAGGTCCATTGACATTTCAAAATAGATTTTCTCAATTTCTCAATTAAATTTTATACACAGCCTTAGGACAGTGATGGAACGAAACTTTGTTCGAAGGGTCCAGCTCCAGTGTCCAAGATGGCCGCCATGCCTAAATATGGTAATAAACTCAAAAAATCTTCTCCAGAACCACTGGGCCGATTGTCTTGAAACTTGGTATGTAGAATTAGGTGACAAAGTACTACCAAGGTTGCAAATATTATGACCATATGTTGACCTTGACCCAAGGTCACATGGATTGCAGGTCTATTGACATTTCAAAATACATTTTCTCTGAAACCACTGGGCCAATTTCAATTAAATTTTATCTGCCGCAATTAGGACACTGAGGGAACAAGAAAAGTTAGAATAGTCGAAGTCACTTGACCACAATGGCCACCATGCCCAAACTTAAAAAATCTTCTTCTCTGCAGAACCACTTGGCCGATTATGTTGAAACTTGGTTTGTAGCATTAGGTGTCTGAGTACTACCAAATTTGTAAAATATGATGACCCTAGGTTGACCATGACCTATTTTATGCCAAAATCAAATTTGGTTCCTTAGGCTTTTCAATGGGGAAAGGGTAAAACAATGCAGTTTTCGTAAAAAATGTGGTCTGTAACATGGGAACAGGTAAAATGAATGTCTATGGATGCTAAAGGTCAAGGACATTCAGTGATCTTGGCTCAAGGTCACTTGGATTAAAGATCCACTGACACTTCAAAATACATTTTATCTGAACCCACTGGGCCATTTTCTCTTAAATTTAATATGCAGCCTTAGGGCAGTTAAGGAATGATTGTTTTTCGTTTTTTCGAATGGTCCGGTTCCCATGACCAAGGTGGCCGCCATGCCCAAATATGGTAAAAAACTTAAAAAATCTTCTTCTCCAGAACCACTGGGCTGATTATCTTGAATCTTAGCATGTAGCATCGGGTGACTGAGTTCTACGAAATTTGCAAATGTGAAGACCATAGGCTGACATTGGCCTGTTTTACGCCAAGGTCAAATTTGGTTCCGGGAAAAGGGTAAAACATATATTTGTTGAAAATTATTGTGGTCTATTGCCTGAGAATAGGTAAAAATGAAAATGTATGAATGCTGAAGGTCAAGGTAATTCAGTGACCTTGGCTCAAGATCACTTGGATTGCAGGGCCACTGACATATCAAAATATATTTTCTCTGAAATCACTGAGCCAATTTCAATTAAATTTTATATGCAGCCTTAGGACAGTGATGGAACGAAAATTTGTTAGAATGGTTTAGGTCACATGGCCAAGATGGCCACCATTTCCAAATATGGTAAAAACCTTAAAAATCTTCTTCTCCAGAACCGCTTGGCTGATTGTCTTGAAACTTGGTATGAAGCATCTGGTGACAGAGTACTACAAAATTTGCAAATATGAGACCCTAAGTTGACTTTTACCTATTTTTTTTTTTTTTTTTTTTTTTTTTTTTTGCCAGGGTCAAATTTGGTTCCTTAGGCTTTTCAATGGGAAAAGGTTAAATCAATGTATTTTTCTTAAAATATTGTGGTCTATGACTTGAGAATAGTTACAAAATAAATGGCTATGAATGCTAAAGGTCAAGGTCGTTCAGTGACATTGACTCAATGTCACGTGGATTGCAGGTCCAGTGACATTTCAAAATATGTTTTTTTCTGAAACCACTTGGCTAATTTCATTAAAATTTTATATACAGCCTAAGGACAAAAAATTGTTCGAATCGTCTAGGTCAGATGACCAAGATGGCCGCCTTGCCCAAATATGATAAAACCCTTAAAATCTTCTTCTCCAGAACCACTGGGCCAATTGTTTTGAAACTTGGTATGTAGCATCGGGTGACTGGGTACTAAAAAATTTACAAATATGATGACCCTAGTTAGACACTAATCTGTTTTATGCCAAGGTCAAAATTGGTTCCTAAGGCTTTTAAATGGGAAAAGGGTAAAACAATGCATTTTTCTGAAAACATTGTGGTCTTTGGCATGAGAATAGGTAAAATATGAATGTCTGTGAAATGCTAATGGTCCAGGTCATTCAGTGACCTTGGCTCAAGGTCACTTGAATTACAGGTCCCTTGACATTTCTAAATAGATTTTCTTTGAAACCACTGGGTCAGTTTGATTTAAATTTTATACGCAGCCTTGGGGCAGTGAGGGAACGAAAATTTGTCGAATGGTCAAGTTCACAGGACCAAGATGTCAATGTTTTGATCTTGCTAATTACTACATTTAACATTGCACCAAGCTGAAATTTGATATATAGTTAGACCACGATGTGGTGCAGCCATTACGAAAACATGCCTATACAAATACATTATCAATTTTTCGGCCAACAAATGGAAATTTTAGATGTAAAAAATTGTGATATTTTTCTTATTTCTGCTCAAAACATAGATTGCGGGGACTCGACAGAACCGCCTCGGCGAGGCGGTTCTATCAAATACCCACACTCTCTGTTTTTGCACAGAAATAAGAAAAATAATGTTTACCCCTGTAAACCCCAGTTTTACTATATAAAAGTTGGATTTAAGTTGGTCAAAATCGCGTAGGCGTGTTTTCATGATGTCATATTATTTCAAGGTTTTGTGGAACATCACATATTCTTTCAAGGTTATGTGGACTAGGGCGCATTGTTTCAAGGTTATGGTCCATCAAATATTAATAGAGTAATTTCTATAAACTTTTGATTTCTGGCTAACGCCTCCTACAATTTTGATCCGATCAAGCCGAAACTTGATGTATAGTTAGACCAGGATAAGCAGTTTCAAGGTTGCAGTCCACCAACAATTAACCTGCGACGGGCGTATAATGCCACGCTTGCGGAGCCCTTGAACATTGTATAATATGTACATATTTTTATCATTGAGTGAGGGTTATCGTCGGTTAACAGACGGAAATTTCGTTCGACGTTGACAGTAAACCCATCCGTAAAATATTTGAATGTAACTGACCGCTTGCCGTTTAGTACAAACAGGACCATTTTAACGCCCTGCATGCTGGGTGTTTTTTCGCAGCAGACGACATTTTGAAATATTTTCCTATTTTTTTTTTCTCCAGAAAACAGGATTTGACATCTCATGCAAATTGGAAAAATCAGAAAAATGTCAGCAAATTGTCGTCTGCTGAATTAGCCAAGAGAGTGCTAAACGTTAATTAATTGTAGACCGTAAAACCGCCCATTTACTCCACAAATGACAAGTGTGAATAATGCTATCCACTACTAGTAGACAAACTAGAAACTTTTATCGCACTTACTCAGACGTCGCATTTTAACCCTTATCTTGCTGTTCACGACAACACCTGTCTTTGCAAACAGTGTAGATCCAGATCAGATGGCTTCTGCAATCTACACTGTTTGGCATTCAGTTTAGGAATTTGTAGCAATAAATTACATCAAATAATTTGATTGGCTGATAGACAGAAATGGGTGTGGCTTAAATGAATATTCAGCAAGATAATGGTTAAATTATTGACATGTACATTAGTATTAGCTATATTCGAAACTTTCTCAAATATCACTTCTTTGATATTTCTCGAGATGAATAATTTTCTTGCAATATCTAAAAATGCAAACACCCACTCCATTGTTTAGAAATTCTATTGAAATTCCAGGGTGGTGTCTCTATGGGGTCGCAATTATATTGACTAGGCATACTGTGGAGAAAAACGTATGTATTTCTTTCCATATCTGTCAGTCGGGTGCTTATATTTAATTAATTTTATTATAAATTGATACAATGGTCATGTTTCATGTCAAAAACTATGATGATAAAGTATAAAATGCCTTGAGGTTTCAAGACGGGTAAATTATTCATTTCAACTGACACGTGAGAAAAAAAGCCCTTGCATGGCGTTCTAGGCTAGACGTTCGACTTCTCGTATGGAGCTCTGCCTCATGACATTTGCCGGCCTCGGTAGCTCAGTCGGATGCGCGACGGTCTGACTGGTGATCAGGAGGACGCGGGTTCGATACATGCCGGGGTCGGCAACATTCTTTCGTGGAGATTGATCATGAAATCTTTTCTACGGTCATTCTCTCCCTTCCGCTGATTCAAGAAGGGCAATTGTCAGTTTCGGGCGAAAGAATGTGCACTGTACTGGTTAACCGCTTACGTATAAGCCTGCCCAGGAAAATTGTGGGTAGGTAAGCTAAAATAGTGCTGACTGGGCCGTTAAACTCCAATACAAACAAACAAACAAACAAACAAACAAACCTCATGCATTCTCTACGTGTCTGGCTTCGACGCTGAGCTTACAAAAGGTATCTATTACTTCTTAGGGCGTAGCAAAGCTTCTGGTGAGACTGTGCTCGAGCCAATGTGCTTAACGCTTATGCGAAAAAAACATTTTTTTCATTCTTATCTTCTTTCTATCTGTACTGGGGGCTTCGAGTTAACGTCCCCAGCCTTTAACTCGACTACTAGATGTTTGGATGACTTATTAAATATTGACAATACCTATTTCAAATTTACCCCCCAGAACTTCAGTTAAATAAAGCAAATGTTTTTGATACCGAGGCCCCGTTTTTGGATTTACATATATCTATTGTAGATGGGTTTGTTTCCTGCAAAATTTATGATAAACGCGATGAGTTTGATTTTGAGATTGAAAATTTTCCTTTCTTGTGTGGTGGTGTTCCTCGTATGGCATCGATTTGCCAGAGTGTCTAGTCATGTATCTGACATCAATACTCGTAATAAATTGTTCACTGCTAAACTTCTTAATTAGGTTTATCGGTACCATAAACTACGCAAAGCCTTTTCAAAATTTTATAGACGTCCTTCCGATTTAATTTCAAAATTCAATGTTGGACATAAATCCCCTATCGGAACCCGAATTTTATGGTGACTTAGTATATAAAAATTCAGAAAAATATATTATTGCAATGACTTCAGTACCCAGTTTCGTAAAATCATTCTTCGATATAAAAAGACTGGGTACAAAATAGATGTTATACGACAGACTGCATGCATGGAAGTTAACCCAATCACGGTCGACAACTTTGCTTCCCTCTTTAATTGCACACCGGTGGGTCAGACCTCAGATTCTATGACGGTTCCAACGAAATGCTTACTGGGAATTAGAGAGAATTTAATTTTAGATCATGTTGGTTGGTGCCTGATGCTCTGACTCTGGTCGGGCACATCGGAGTCTAACTGTTGGTTTTCTTTTGCTCCAGCATTTCAGTGGTTTCTTGCTGTCGAGTCCTCGCCGTTGTTTCGTCTCTGTGGTTGTTTGATTTTTGTGTTCTCGGAGATGTTGCACTAATGAGTTAGGAGGCCTTCATGCGGACTAAACTAATTACATGTATTTGTCTAAATCGCGACGACAGTGAGGGCGAGGGCTGCGGCCGCGTAAAATCGATTTAAGTCCCTGTTATGGTTTGTCTTTGAGAGTGTGTTTCGCTTATACTTTTTTGTTTTGGATAGCCAATTGGCCATCTTGTGGGAAGATGACGGTCCTTTTTTTGGCTTTCCGCTGTTGGTGTTTCCATTATGGTCTAGTTAATTCATGTCTGTGTTTCTTTCCCTTTGGTGTCTCTGATGGGAGCTGTGGGTAAATTGTATCGATTCCTGATCATTGTTTTCGCTTCTGTTTAAGACCACCTAAAATTAAGACTAATTCCGCTTTAAAATTTTTATTTAGAGGGTGCAGTTATTCTTTCTTTGTGTTTTCTGCTGTTCTTAAAGACAACTTTTGAACATCCACAAAGGTGGTCTTAATATTGATTTTATCTGTTAATGATGCATCAAATGCAGTGTTTCATGGCAACAAATATCGAAAACTTCAGTCCGAAGTATACTTGTTAATATCAAGAACAGTCTAATAGAATTGAGTAGGCCTAACATAACCCCAGCCTGCAAAGAATGCCGGGCCGCTATCGGCCCGACGTTTGCCCGTGGTTGGTGCTGGCAGGGATGTAGCTTTTTTCTCATTTGAAATACAGAGAAAGAGTTTTCGCGAAAAAAGAGTTAAATCATTAGCTTAGCAGTTTTGAGTACCTGTCGGTCGTTTAAGGTACTATTCGTGTTGTAATAGTGTGCTTATATTTATGAACAATGCGATACTGCAAACTGTGTGACGTTACTGTGACGTCAATTGTTGGGGGTGATCTCAAGCCACCGAGAGAAAAGAAAGATTGATGAATCAGAGACTGCAAAAGAGTGATCCCTTTACCGATACCTATGCAAACAGTGCGGATTCAGAGGAGACGACCTTCTAAACATTTGAAGGTGTTTAAACTTAAAGCTGACAGATTCCACATCAGAAACTCAAGAGTGAAATGGTTAATTTGGTGTGCACCAAAACTAAGGCATATTTTGTTTTCATGTTCTAATTATCCATTGCGAATGGGAAGGTGGGCTGAAGTAATTTTGTGTCGAGTGTTGGCAAGCGGACGTCCAAAGGCTACTGACATACTGTTGGGACGAAATCTGAGGGAGTGAGATTTTATTTCTCTTTTCTCATCCCCCACTATCCTTTTTTTTCAAAATTTCTTCAACTGTCTTCTATCTCTTGTCTCCGTCTTATTGGGAGATGCCGCAAAGTAAGCGTCATAGTGTATCGGATTCATTTCAGACCACTGGCCCCTACATGTATTAGTATCTTTGAAAACTCACCTTGATACTCATCGGGTTATCGCGTCCGTGTAATGAACATTTTATGTAGGAAAAGGCTGCCGCCCATCGGGGCTTGAAGAAATAGATGGGCTGCATGATGCTTCAACGCAGAGCTGAAACCGATCCGCACACGAGTATTGGAAAACCGCTTAGAGTATCTAAGCCTGCCCAGGCAAAGCGGTGCGAGTCGGACCGTCCATGCTTATAAACCCTATTAGTTTCATTGGGCGGCAGGGCTCGAGATGTCATTTTATCTCAATGTCGGGTAAAAGTCCCACAAAATTGGAAGCAGCGCCTCCAAAATGACCTTTACAGTGTTGACGGGGACGTTAAATCTCAAAGCAAAGAAAAAGTAGGAAAAGGTGGCGTTTACAGGGGACTTCATCATTTTCTTGATTTTTGCTGAAAAGCGTAAATTTTGCTACTCTTTAGAACTGTCTCATTGATTCGGTTCTAACAAGCACCAACAATCTATATTTAACTAGAAAAAAAAAATTTTCACCAGAAAAAAATAGTTCTAAAAATAAGAAAGTCACGATATAGTTCGCATCAAGAAAACACCCCTGTATAATTTTGACCCTCTTGAACCCCACCTTTTTGTAGTAAAACTGGGGTTTGTTTATAGGAATTAGACTGGTTTTCCTTATTTCTGCTCTAAAATATAGGTTGTGGGTACCCGTTAGAACCGCCTCGATGAGGCGGTTCTAACGTGTACCCCACAATCTATATTTCGTGCAGAAATAAGAAAAATATCACAATTTTGACTTAAAATTTTCATTTTTCATCGGTAAAATTTACAATGTATTTGTATAGGCGCGTTTTTCGTAATGGTATGTTTTCTTTATTTCTTAACGCACCTAGAAAAATCTAAAGCAAACGACAGTCGAGTGCTTTTCATTGTGATAACACACCCGTGCGACAAAGTGCTTTTTCACATTCTTAAAACGGCTACTTTTCTGATGAAAATCTGTTATTTTTTCCTACACATCACGCTAACAAGTCCGTGAAATGAACACCCCCCTTACAGCCCACTTTATATAGAGAAAACAGGGGTTTGCGGGGGTCTACATTATTTTCCTTATTTCTGCTCCTTGACATAGGTTGTGGGTACTCGGTAGAACCGCCTCAATGGGGCGGTTCTAACGAGCACCCACAACCTATATTTGCTTTATAAATAAGGAATATATCATCGATTTTCGTCAGAAACTTAGCCATTTTGGAGATGTGAAAAAATGCAGTATGTCGCACGGGTTTGTTATCGTAATGTATTTTGCAATTACTCGCCTCTAATGGGTACCCACAGCCTATGTCCTGAAGCAGAAATAAGAAAACAAACCGTAAATATGTTATGTACAAGGGTTATCCTTTTGTTAGCAAGGAATACACCGCAGAACTAGAAAATATGGAGGGTACATGACTTCTGGGCCAGAGTAGCTTGTTTCGGCCAATTAGGCCTTATCAGTGACCCTTAATATTTTCAAAATTCCACAATGGAATCAATGATTCAAAAGGACAAGAAAATATAAACTACACTATGACGAAGGGTGGGGAGACTTCACGGCCGCCACACATTCCATAACACCAGCTGTAGTGATGTTGAATATGTTTTGTAAAAGGGTTACCCTTTGGAAGCAAGAAACCCCAGTTTTCTCTGTATTAAGTGGGGTTTAAAGGAACTCATTTTTGATTTTTATTTACAGGGCGTTTATTTCACGGACCAGTCCACGTGATGTTCCCAATTTTTTTTTCAGAGAAAAGGGGCTGATAGTTGCTTTAAGAAAACAGTCTCCTAGTCTGGATTGGCGCTTTTAATATTAATAATGTTAAAACACGACATCCGGCCTCGAGGGGATGCTCAACTCTCTCGAGCACAAAACTTTTTCTACTGATAAATGAGCCCCGCCAAGCGAATTTGTGTCTTCGAGCATTCCGTCATGACAAATTTTAACTGCGCATGCCCAGCCATTCAGAGGGGCCAGGGATTTTGCTTTCTGTCTGAAGGTTCCTCTTGATTCACTGCTTGTATGAGCGAGCAGCGAAGGTTCTGGCGAGACTGCGCCGATGCGCAGACTCGCCTGAACCTTCGCTGCTCGCATAGGCGATAAGTACCAAAATCGCTTGACGAGGCCCAAATATTAAAACGCCAACAATTGCTGGCATATTTAAAGGACCTCTACGGATATTAATACGAAAAATCCTCAAATGTTGGTATTTTGGTATCTTTTTAGGGGTGGGGGTGGTGGGGGTACGGCCCTTTCGAGATTAATTCACTTATTTCAAGCCGATCGTTAATCAGAGTTGGGCGAAAACAGGTGTACCCGGAGAACAACCACCTGAACTTCCGTTGCACAACTTGGCGTCTCACATGTGGCCCGAGCCAGGGTCGAACCACATCGGTGAGAGACGTAATTTGAGAATAACTAAATAAGTACTCTCGAGCTTTCTTTCTAATCCCAAATCGCATCATTACTTGCCTTATTTTGCATCGTATAAGAATCTTACATGGGTGTGAGGGGTGGATTGAAAAATCCGTCCCGAGGGACACTGTCCGGCATCACGAGGCTTGCCGAGTGATGCCGGACAGTGATCCCGAGGGACGGATTTTTCTATCCACCCCTCACACCCATATATGATTCTTTTTCTTGCATACCTTCCATTTCTTAGGGAGAATTTGTAATGCTGCAGTCACTTCGGTTACCGACGTCCGCCATATTGTGATGACACTACAGGAATGTTTAGTGACGTCACGTAATGTGCATGACGTCAACCTTAACGACGGCGCATCCTGGGTCGTATTCAACCATTGTATTAATCAAACACGCTAGAATATTCGAAAACCAGGTTTGGATAAGAACACCAGGGTCAGAACATAAATTTCTATCCCAGGGTAAAATCACGGATTTCCTAGCTGGTGTGCAAGAAATATTATTATTACTAAAATGTTAGGCCACGGAGATACGTAAGTTATCTTAATAATAATTAACACTATAAATGTTATGCGCAATTGCGTTGAGCATGAAAAAAAAATATATATATAACCACGGAGCCCGATCGAATGCGTTTTAGGTAAACGTTTTCTTTTTTCTGCTGAAGCGAACTGTAAACCAAACCCCAGATAGTTGAAATTTTCGCTAAATATCCAACGTCGCCCTAGCACAGAAATTTGATATAGATTTGGTTGAGAGTATATAGACACAAGCGATGGATCTGCTTCTTAATTAATGCATATGTCACGTTTCTCTGTATAGTTTGCGTGATTTTTCGTATTTGTTCAAAGCGCCTTGACTGTGAACTTCATTGATTGCATGTAGACTAGACGTAGAGATGATGTTCAGGGTTAACGGGAGGAGACATATTCACCTTATTTGCATTATCTGCTGGTTCCTAGTCTGAAGGTTATCAGTGTTGGAAAAACAGGTTACCAGACCCCCCTGACCTTAAAAGGTCAGGGGGGTTTGCTTACCTGTTTTTCAAATATTGACAATGTGCAAGCTGGGATCCAGAAAATAATGCAAATATGGTGATTAGCTTCAGGGGAAGTAACTTTTTCAACACAAAATTGTCTCCCATTATCAACAGGAATATTATTGTTCCCGAGAGGCAGGCGAATTCTAACCCGTAAGAGTTTGTTTAGTTGTTTGTTTGATTTGAGGTTTAACGTCCCCGTCAACACTGTAAAGGTCATTTTGGAGACGTTACTTCCAATTTTGTGGGACTTTTACCCGACATTCAGATGAAATAACATCTCAAACCCTCCAATGAAACAAATAGTGTTTATATAAGCATGGACGGGCCGACTCGCACCGCTTTGCCTGGGCAGGCTCAGATCCTCTAAGCGGTTTACCAGTACTCGTATGCGGGTCGGTTTCAGCTATGCGTGGAGGCATCGTGCAGCCCATATATTTCTTCAAGCCCCGATGGGCGGGGGGCCGTGATCCCTCGTGCACAAATAGCGGAAAATATGGTAGGTTATCCTGTCCCCGTAGCCCTTATCCTGCTGTTCACAGCAACCCCTACAATTGCAAACAGTGTAGAAACAGATCAGATGGATTCCATCTGATCAGGGTCTACACTGTTTGTCATACAGTTTATGACTTTAATGAGTAACCTGATTTGCTGATTGCTGGTAATGAGTGTGGCTTAATTAATATCTTTAACAGGACTAACCTCTTTCTCTCAAAAAATAATTCATCACTGCATGAATATTAGACACACACACACACGCACGCACGCACGCGCGCGCGCATGATATCTAGTATTTGGTAGTTTAATGTTAAATCTTCTCTTTTGTGTATGTTTCAAATTTCAAAGTATGTGCTAGTCTCATATGGAAGGACTTGAAAGTTGACGTCGGAACAAAAGTAAGTGCCATTGGCGTTTTCGATTGGGTGTCATATATGACAATGGAATAACCCATATATGACAATGGCATCTTCTGCCTAAATAAATTTGGTGTGGTCCATTTCCAATTAAAGAGGTGTCAGGTCTGTTTTGCGTGTGCAGTAAGTTTTACAAAACTGAACATACTTTAAGCAAACAGTGTGGACTCAGATCAGACGCCGGTCTACACTGTTTGCTTATGTCACCAAAAAGGGCCGCAGGCATATATGGGATAAAAATTTGGAAATCAAGATATTGCATATATACCCTCTTTGGATTTTGAGAATCCTCAGATCAGTGTTTGTATTGTTAACTTTTCATCTTGTCTTAATCATTTATGACAAGTCAATTTAGACATTTATTGACTCACGGCTTAACTTACTAGATAAGAGGCAATATTCAATATGGAAGTTATTGAAAGGAAGGTCATACGCCATGTCCTGCATGTCTTTGAGGAGGGTACTTCCATCAGATAAGGGCTCAATTCACAAGATGTCGTTTAATAGTAAAGCGGGCGTTTATTTAAACTGAGTAAATACACCTGTACATAAGCTAAGTTAGCTGTTAATTTAAAAATGTGGGACTTCCGTCATAACTTTTGAACCCTGCATGCTATGTTTTTGAATTCCTTATGAAGAAATAATTGACCCGTGTAATTTCTCATCAGGATTATGCACCTTTTTGGAGTTATGCCCCTTTGCAAAGAAAAAAATGCTATGAAATATTTTAAGCAAGATGTCTCAAAAACCATATGAGCTATTAGTAGTAAGAGGGGCTAGTTTGGTCAGTAAAAATGAGTCAATTTTCGGAACCGGTTAGAACCGGTCGGGGTCGGTCAAGGTCAGCGGTAATTACCGTGGAAGTGGAATTTCTGACAGCTATCAATCGATATCATAATGATGCAATACTACTTGCTGTTGTGAAAAAACTCGATATTAAACAGCCAATCAAAACGCCTCGCAAGTATTATACTACCTGTTTTCCGATACAGAATTTAAACGACATCAAGCAGTCGACTCGACAACACCTTATCAATAAATTGGACAGGTAAGTTGTTAGAAGACGATACATATTCTTTTCTTTTTTTCCAATAGTGAGGTTAATATTTTACTCCTAAGCAGACGATAGAATTGAGTACAGGTATAAACCTGGTTCCCTGTTTATCTATACAAGCATTGATCAACAACGGGCTTAAGTCAATCACAATTGAAAGGTATATTCGTGTATTGTTAAAGACACATTTTTGTCAAGGTACAGTTAACAATCAGAGATGTAAAGCTCTCCTATTACAGTGTAAATGAAAATTATTTCAACAGGTAAATGTTTTAAAGGACAGTGGTAAAATATATCATTCGCCCCCGCCCATCGGGGCCTGGAGAATTCGGTTTGATGGTTCTTTCACGCAGAGCTGAAACCGACCCCACACGACCTTCCAGGCATATAAAAGCTATTGGAAGCAACGCCTCCGAAATGACCTATAAAGTGATGATAGGGATGTTAAACCTTGAATTAAACAATTATCTATATTTTATTGTGTGTTTCCAATCCTCACCAGTTCCAACCGTCAGGGGAACGATTGTATCATGTGGGCCTATATGAATATAGTTGTGTCGTCTGTTATCCATGTGGTCCTATATAAATATAGTTGTGTCGTCTGTTATCCATTTAGGCCCCCGCCCATAGTGGCGTGAAGAAATATATGGGCTGCATGATGCTTCCACGCAGAGCTGAAACCGACCGCACTTGAGTACTGGTAAACCGCCAGGAGGTTCTAAGCCTGCCAAGGAGAAGAGGTGCGAGTCAGGCCGCCCATGCATATAAACCCTATTGGTTTCATTCGGCGGCAAGGCTTGATATGTCATTTCATCTCAGTGTCGGGTAAAAGTCCCACAAAATTGGAAGCAACGTCTCCAAAATGACCTTTACAGTGTTGACGGCGACGTTAACCCCCAAATCAAACAAACAAAAATGTTATCCATTTATAGCGCATAGGAATTTCCATGGATTTTCCAGCATCTTGTCTAAATATAGACGATGACAATGGATGTAGAATTGATGACAACATTTTTTTTTAGCAAACTTGTCCGCCTTTATATATCATTTTGCTAAAAATTTCACCGACATTCACTGAGCAACCCGACACAAAATGTTACTATTAAATTAGCTTAAACAATCGCGAAAAGGTTTTTATTGATTTGACTATATTGTCGTCTGCTAAACTGATATGCAGGTTTTTGATAAAGAATGTACTAGTAAAACTGGCTACTGGATTTATAAAGTACAGCAAAAAAGTGTATTTAAAAGGGTAGACGATAATATCAAGGGCGGGAAGTGGAGAGATAACCCAGGATAAAATCTGCCGGAAGAGTACAACAATTACGCCACTTTAACTTTGTTATGGAAACACCTTTTTAGAGTGCTCGATCATTTATAGCCATTCTCATTTGACCATTACGATAACACATCCGTGTGACATAGTGCAGTCTTTCATATCTCCGAAATACTACCTTTCCAATGAAAATTTATGATATTTTGCTTATTTCTGTTCCAAGACACAGGTTGTGGGTACTCGTTAGAAGTGTGAGGTTAACTAGAATTATGAAAATGTCGGATTTTTTTTTTTTTTTTTGGTAGTAAACTTTTCATTATATTGCATAGATGTGCTTCCATTATGCTTTTGATTATGTAAACAAGAAATGCAATGAACAAGAAAAAACACTTCAGTGTAGGTTCTTTTATTTATCAAAAAAGCAGCATATATACAATAAATACAATGGTTAGTACACACGTAATGTCAAATGTAATGAATGACCAATCTTTTAATATGAAAAAGACAATGTATTTGTTTGTAAACTCTTCTTCATTCAATGTCACTGGCTTTAATCCAGGAATTGAATTTTTTCGGATAATACTTCCATTTTACAAAGTACTCTTTGTTCCGCTGCCTGCCTCTTGTTTTCAAGACCTTTTCAATTTTGTAAGATATTTTATCTGGATCAATGTCAAGAGGCAATAACTCGCTGCTATACCACGTTCCCTTTACTTCCTCACCCTGTAAGTCTTTTAGTCGATAAACAGGCAGACCTCCTCTGTGGTATCTTTTCGAGACTTGAAATATTTCTCCTGAATACGTTTCATCATAGGCACGTGTAAACACACCTTTTAGATAGCTTATTCTCACATACTGATTTATCTTAAACTTAAATGGTCTTTTCTTCGGCGTTTTAACTTGTTTTTGCGAATTCTGGGCAAAGTAGGTTGACAGACGAACTTGTTCTTCATTCTCGTGTTTCACATCAGCTGGTTTCATTCCAATGGTTCTATGGTAAGTTTTGTTATAGCTATCAGCAAGATCTTGTATGACGGGCAAATAGCTGAAATCATCTTTAAATGTAAAATAACGACTAAGCCTGGACTTTATCGTTAAAATAGCCCTTTCTGATGTAGAAGCTTTCGTTTCATTCTGTGTGGGAAAGTATATAACACCATCTTTCTTCATCAGATCCTGTACCACATTTGCGCGAAATTCTTGGCCTGAAAACGAGAAAACAAAATCGTTTGAACAATAATTCCTTGTAATGCGGGCAGCAAATATATTTTATCCCTAGTAAATTGCGAGAAAAAATTTTACATTATAGAATACTGAACTCAAATGACTCAGTATTACTTTTAAAACATAAATTTATATTCTTTTAGTTTGCCTTTAATGATAAAAACATCGCCCCCGCCCATCGGGGCTTGACGAAATATATGGGCTGCATGATGCTTCCACGCAGAGCTGAAACTGAACCGTACACGACTACTGGTAAACCGCTTAGAGGATCAAAGCCTGCCCAGGCAAAGCGGTACGAGTCGGCCCGTCCATGCTTATAAACCCTATTGGTTTCATTGGGCGAGAGGGCTTGAGATGTCGGGTAAAAGTCCTATAGAATTGGAAGCAACGTCTCCAAAATGACCTTTACAGTGTTGACGGGGACGTTAGACCTCAAATCAAACAAACAAAAGATAAAAAAAAAAACACGAAAATACCTTCCTACCTTTATCAGTTATGATCTTGTGTGGCGTTCGCCCATAGGTCTTGAATATGTCTTGAAAGGCATTCGCTACATCTTGTCCGGATTTACCATTTAGTGGTCTAAGCCAGACGTATTTTGAAAACGTGTCTATGACAAGTAGAATGTATTTGTAACCTTTATTCCAGTCCTTGTATTTCACCATATCTATCAAATCCGCCATCCAAAGATCATCTTTGCCCGCACTCACTATATGGTTCCTCTGGAAGCGTCTCCTGGCTGGTTTGTGGAGAGCATAAGATTCTTGATTGTGGAGAAACTTTCGTATTTTGTACATGCCGATATTAAACTTTCCTTCATTTTTTACGACTCTGTATAACTTTTGTGGGCCTGCAAAACTGGCAGGGTGTTTAGGATCATAATAAATTTCTTTTAAATAATTTTCCCACAATGCCATGTCTATTCTCACAACCGTATTCACTGTAAATGAAATTATGTGTTAATTGTTGTTAATTAAATATATTTTTATTCTTCATCAGAATCATTCTCATTGGTCGATTCTTCATCACTGTCTTCTTCATCAGTGTCTTCATCTTCGGAGACCTCTGTTTCAAAGAGATCTTCAAATGTTCCTTTGTTCTTATTCAGTATGCGACGGATTGCCGAGGAATGGCTTACTCCTTTGTCAGTCAGTGACTTAATGCTCCCAACAATCTTTTTATGGGTGGCATTATTAAACAATGGAAACCAATAATGCTCAAGAAATAAACTATATTTCTGTAGAAACTTCCGCTCTTCGAAAGGCTTGATGCGGTTTTCAGCCATTTCAGTAGCGCCTTCTGCATCTTCGCCCTCGTCTCTGAACCTCTGATAGATGTTGTCAAATTTGTCTTTGCATTCAGATTTGACACGTTTCCACAACAATAGAAACCCTTCGTTATCTTCTATACTGTCTTCATCGTCACTGTCAGTCTCAGTGGATTCATCCATTTTTCTTCTTTTAGCCGGAGGTTCAGTATTCTCTGGACACCACCCTCGTTTCAGATGCCTTTGAACATCGTGGGTGGAATCGAATAACAATCCACAATCGTCACAAGCATGGATTTTATCTGCCATTATATTTGGAAACCGATTATGGTTTTCTACTTTTTCTTCAATGTGATCCTTTTGGATGTCAGTGGTAGAATGGTTAATGGTTTCGTCGCCTTTAATCAGTTTGTTTTCCTCAGTCTCTTCGATGTGATCCGTTTGAATGCCAGGTGAATAATGACCACTTGAATCGTGATGTTCGCCTTTTATATGCGCATTGTAGTCATCTGCCCACCTAATATCGTATTTCAAACGCTGATTGGCTGGCGTAAAAGGTTTCAAATCTAACAACAGAAATCCGTATGGGCGTTTTGTCGCTCTTTCAAATAATTTGATGAACTGGTCTGAATTGTTTGGGAACATCTGACGTGCCAACGTAAAAGTCATGGATTTGTCAACTGGGTTATCATATAAAATTACATAATGGCAGTTTCGTCTCTGCGTTGGGTCTTTGGTTGCATATAAACTCTGGTTGATTGAAATGATTGAGAGGGATCTATGATGAGAGCCTTCAGTGAATAAATCAGTAATTCGTTTGTCTTTTCCCGCTGTTGACATCATATCGTCTAATATCAACAAGTTGTTATGTCTGGAATCGAAGTAATCATCGATCCTCGTCAAGGTCTTGCGGGATTCCCTGAATAAATTCTACTTTGGGGGTAACTGTAGCCTTGATAATATCGTACATAGGCTGCCAACGTTTATACAACCACACAATTCTCTGTATTTGAGGCTGAATTCTATTTTTGTGATGTAGCAGATCTTTCACAAATGTCGTTTTACCACATGCTGCAAAATATAAGAACATAATTTTGAAATAATACATGGAAATAGAAAACTGGAATTGTCATTGAATGTGCTGACTAAAAAACGGTAATATATATATATTTCAAAGCTCCAAATTTCAAACAATTTACCATATAAATGCAAAAGGATACCTGTTGGACCGCTTATTATCATTGTGAACGGATGTTGCAGTACTGTGGCATTATTATTCTTCTGCTGCTGAAGCGGTGGTATGCCTCCCTGAGGCAGCGGCGGAGGCGGCGGCGGCGGCGGCGGCGGATACGCTTCACTGCTCTGCGGACATGCTTCACTGCTCTGTGGATATGTTTGACTGATTTTGTCACCAAAATGTTTATTACGCCTGTGTCTTATCATCACGTCTCGCCTTGAAAATACTCCAGAGCAGTCTGGACAGAATGTCTGAGACATGTTGCTCCTCTGAGAACTTACTTCAGAATGCCAATGTGTTACATTCTTATGCTATTTAAATCATTTTTGGCAACAACACATGAACTGACAGTAGATAGAATTTTGACAGAAATCGAACGCGTGTTGCAATCGTATGAACAATTCGTATTGGACGAGACATTTGGTGTGGAATTTGTTCATGTGCGAATGGTGAAAGGGTCTGGTCAGAAGCCAAAACCCTATGTTGACATAGGAAAGTTACTGGGAAGTAAGAAAAGTGTGATACAGATCAGGAACTCTGACAACCTATGTTGTGCAAGGGCTCTTGTGACAGCAATGGCTCGCACACAGAACCACCCACAGTGGAACAACATTAGGAGAGGCTATAAAATACAGGAAACATTGGCCAAAGACTTGCATAAAAATGCGGGTATACCTCTAGAGGGGTGTGACGTATCTGATATCAAACTATTTCAGAAAGTCTTACCAGACTTTCAGATTCATGTCCTATCCAAAGAACATTTCAATGCTGTAATATACCAGGGTCCTGAAGGCGGAATACCAATCTATCTGTATTATCATGATCAACACTTCGATGTGATTACAAAGGTGACGGGTTTTTTAAACAGAAGCTATTTTTGTCTTCAGTGCAAGAAAGGTTACAACAATAAAGAAAGGCATAACTGCCACAGCCCATGTCACTTCTGTAAACATATTCACACAGATAATGAAGAAGACTGGACTCATTGCAAACAATGTAACTGCAAATTTGTTAATCAGACTTGCTATGAACTCCATTTGAAAGAAACAAAATTTGGTAATTCGACTTGCAAAGCATATTATAGATGTCGAGAATGCAATCAGTTGATCAATAAGTCAAAACAAAAAGCAGATCATATCTGTGGAGAAATATATTGTAAAATTTGTAAGGGTTACTTTGCGGGAGATCATCTCTGCTACATGACTGCTGAAGAGGAAAACCAACCAACTTCAAAGAAAAAGCAAGTGAATTCCCTAAAATATATCTTCTTCGACTTCGAGTGTCGGGCCGATGATCAGATTCATTGCGATAGTTATAGACCAAACAAAAACAACAAATGTTCCAACTGTGGAAAATCTACATGTGGGACATTTGCGCATGTTCCAAATTTATGTGTTGTACACAAAGTATGCGATTTTTGTCTTGACAAACCCATCAAACCATCGTCTAAATGTGACCGTTGTGGACTGAACGAACGCGTCTTCTCTGGTCCTGATACAACCAGTTTATTTTGTAAGTGGCTGTTTGCCGAAGAAAATGTCGGCGCTACAGTGATATGCCACAATTTTAAAGGGTATGATAGTTATCCCATATTAAATTATTTGCACGAAAATGGTATCCTTCCTGAGGTTATTACGACAGGTTCAAAATACATGTCCATAAAAGTGCCCGCTTGCAAGCTTCGGTTCATAGATTCTTTAAATTTCATCCCCATGGCATTAGCAGATATGCCTAAAGCTTTTGGTGAAACAGAACTGATCAAAGGTTTCTTTCCACATCTGTACAATCGTGCAGAAAACCAAGCATCAGTCTTGAATCAGTTGCCAGATATTTCATGTTACAATCCAGATGGTATGAAACCAGAGATCAGAAAAGAGTTTTTGAAATGGTATGAACACCATCAAATGGACCCGTTTCATTTTCAAGAAGAATTACTACGATACTGCAGATCTGATGTAGACATATTAAGAAGGTGTTGTCTCAGATTTCGGTCATTGTTTATGGAATTGACAAAGAAAGAAGCCACAGATGGGATCGATCCATTTGAGAAGTGCATTACCATTGCATCCGCTTGCAACCTGGTATTTAAAAAGAATTTCCTTGAAAATGAAACCATTGGTATCATACCTCACCATGGATATCGACCTCACGACAAGCAGTCAATTATGGCATATCAGTGGCTCTATTACTTGGCCCACGATAAGAATCTTATCATACAACATGGCAGAAACACGGGAGAAAAACATATTGGACCATACAAAGGGGATGGTTATCATGAGTCTGAGGATGAATATACTGTGTATGAATTTCATGGCTGCTTTTGGCACGGCTGTCCAGACTGTTTTTCAAGAACTACCTTTAATCCAGTGGTCCAGTTAAGTATGGCAGATTTATATGCTCAAACCGTTGAAAAAAGGCTTTATCTCGAATCAGAAGGATATTGTTACGTATGCATTTGGGAGTGTGAGTTCAAAAAAGAACTAGAAAAAAACAATGCTATGAAACGTTACATCCAGTCTCTTGATCTTGTCACGCCTTTAGCTCCAAGGGATGCCTTTTACGGTGGTCGAACCGAAGCGTTCAAATTATACGAAGAAGCTGACCCCTGCAAACAAATCAAATATTATGATGTAACATCTCTTTACCCTTTCATCAATAAAACTGGTAAAATTCCTCTCGGACATCCAGAAATCATCGTAGAGAATTTCGATTCTATCGACAATTACGAGGGTTTGATCAAGTGTAAAATATTGCCACCAAAAGGTCTATATATTCCTGTTTTGCCAACTAGATGTAACGGAAAACTTATGTTCAGCCTCTGTCGATCTTGTTGTGAAACTTATCAGCAGACTGACTGTTATCATCTCGATAACGAACGTGCATTTGTGGGAACGTGGGTCACAGATGAAGTCAAAGAAGCAATTTCCCAAGGGTATAAGATTATGAATGTCTACGAAGTTTGGCATTTTTCAAACATATCACAATACAATCCTTGCACCAAAACAGGTGGCGTTTTTACTGAATATGTTAATACCTTTCTCAAAGTGAAACAAGAAGCTAGTGGCTGGCCTGACTGGTGTAAAGACGAAAAAAGCAAACAAAATTACATACAACAGTACTTTGAAAGAGAGGGCATTTTCTTAGACTATAGCAATATAGAAGAAAACCCAGGTTTAAGATCTCTATCAAAACTGATGCTCAATTCGTTCTGGGGAAAGTTTGGGCAAAGATCCAACTTAATGCAAACTACCTACACTGACGATCCCGAGCAATTTTTTGACATGATGACATCCGATCAACAAGAGGTCAAAAATGTTCGCTTTGTTAGCAATGAAGCTGTGCAACTGGACTGGATTCACAACAATGATTTTGTGGAGGCCTCATCGCGAACCAATGTGGTGATAGCTGCCTATACCACAGCGCAAGCTAGACTCAAGCTGTTTAGCTACTTAAAGCCCCTTGGGCGACGTGTTTGCTACTGTGACACTGATTCCATTATATTCACAAGCTCTCCCAGTTTATGGGAACCCAAGTTAGGGGATTATCTAGGTGATTTGACAGACGAAGCACCAGGAAATACTATACTTAAATTTGTCACTGGAGGTCCAAAGAATTATGCATATACTTTAGAAAAACCTAACAAAAAGGATCAAACGTCCATTTGTAAAGTTCGGGGAATCACTTTAAACTATAAGAACATGCTAGATATAAATTTTGACACCGTTTCAAACATGGTCAAAAGCAACAGAGCAGAAGATTGTATTTCAGTAGTTGACAACAATAAAATCTGTCGTTCAAATGGAGTTCTCATAACAAGAACTGAAGCAAAAGACTACAGAATTGTATTTGACAAAAGAATTATCAAGGACCATTATATGACATACCCGTATGGAATGCAATAAAATGGCTATGTCGAACTATATGGTATTTTAAATTATTTGAATGTATTGTAGGATATGTCTCTTGTTTACTTATGTATACATGTACTATTGTATTCCTTGTGCTCAGATGTGTGTAAATAAAACATGAAATTCACCACTTGTTTCTTTTATTTTCAACTTATAATAATCCCTTCTCCGACAATCAGCTTTAAAGAAGCCTATAGAAAAAGATTTAGTTCAGTTTCTCGAATAAGACCTGTATTACATTGTATTACAGTCACACAGCATAATATGACAATTTCGTTTCATCATATTCGAACATTTTAGAACAGCATCGATCATGAAATTGTACAATCAGATCCAGAACCCTACCAATAATAGCACAAGGGAAAGAAGTTAAAACATAAAATAACCTCACCACAATGAAAACGTCAAAGTAGAAGTAAAAAAAAAAAGATCAGGAATCGATGCAATTAACTTACTCCACCCATCTGACTGACTGGTGAAAAACTTATATATAGCGGAAAGCCAGAAGGACAGTTACTTTCCCACAGAATAGCAAAAAGGCTGTCCAAAATGAAAATATATTAGCAATACATACATGCAATGGCAGACTAAAACTAAAATAAACCATGTCAGACGAACCACTTTAGTAGTTTTTAAATGGGAGCTTAAATTGATTTTGGATCAGACAGGTCTAAAGATGTCTTGTTGCGAAATATTGCATCATCTTTCCTCGATTACATTCTAAATATAAACCCTTGTATACTGCCGGTGACCTTGATCGACCCCGACCGGTTCTAACCGGTTCCGAAAATTGACTCATTTTTACTGACCAAACTAGCCCCTCTTACTACTGCTATTGCTGAAACTTTACATATTGATTGGTAACTTTTGATAAAAATCTGATTTTTTTACTGCACATATGGTCCTTTGAAACTTTGGGCTTTTTAAGCTTGTAATCAAGATATCTATAAAATCATTAAAGCTATTGCCCTGAAACTTTACAGGCTGATTGGGGATGATGGGAAGATGAACTGATTAACTTTTGGTAAAATAAGATTTTTTTTACTTGAGTTATGGTCCTTTGAAACTTTGGGCCTTTTTAAGCTTGTAAGCAAGATGTCTCAAAAACGATTCGAGCTATTGACCTTAAACTTTACTGATTCGGGATGATGAGTAGATGAACTGGTTACCTTTTGGAAAAAAATCCGAAATTATTTTCTTGAGTTATGGCCCTTTGCAACTTTGGGCGTTTTAAGCTTGTCAGCAAGATATCTCAGAAATGATTACAACTAATGCCCTGGAACTTTACCGACTGATTGGGGATGATGAGAAGATAAACTGATTAATTTTTGAAGAAAAAATCTGATTTTTTTAATTAAGTTCAGGCCCTTTGAAACTTTGGGCGTTTTAAGCTTGTAAGCAAGATATCTAATCTTGTAAGCAAGATATCTGAAAAACCATTAGAGCTATTGTGCTGACACTTTACATACTGATTGGGGATGATGAGGATATGAACTGATTAATTTTTGAAAAAAAAAATCTGATTTTTATTACTTGAGTTATGGTCCTTTGAAACTTTGGGTGTTTTAAGCTTGTAAGCAAGATACCTCAACAACGATTTGTGCTATTGCCCTGAAACTTTACAGACTGATACGGGATGATAAGTGGATGAACATATTAACTTTTGGAAAAAAATCCGAATTTTTTTCTTGGAACTTTGGAACTTTGGGCATTTTAAGCTTGTAAGCAAGATATCTCAAAAACCATTACAGCTATTGCCCTGAAACTTTACAGATTGATTTGGGATGATGGGAAGATGAACTGATTAACTTTTGAAACAAATCTGAATTCTTTTACTTGAGTTATGGCCCTTTGCATCTTTGGTCGTTTTAAGCTTGTAAGCTAGATGTATAATCTTGTTAGCAAAATATCTCAAAAACCACTAGAGCTATTGCGCCGAAACTGTCTAACTGTTAAAAACACGATCATTTTTTTTAACTTGAGTTATGGTCCTTTGAAATTTGGGAATTATAAGCTTGCAATCAAGATATCTCAAAAATGAATTTGTGCTATTGCCCTGAAAATTTACAGACTGATTTGGGATGGTGAGTAGATGAACTGATTAACTTTTGAAAAAAAAATGACATTTTTTCTTGAGTTATGGCCCTTTGGAACTTTGGTCCTTTAAAGCTTGTAAGCAAGATATCTCAAAAACCATTACAGCTATTGCCCTGAAACATTACAGACTGATTGGGGATGATGAGAAGATGAACTGATTAAATTTTGAAAAAAAAATCTGAATTTTTGCTTGAGTTATGGCCCTTTGAAACATTCGGCGTTTTAAGCTTATTATCAAAACATCTAATCGTGTAAGCAAGATATCTCAAAAACCATTAGAGCTACTGGGCTGAAATTTTACATACTGATTAGGAATGATGAACTGATTAACTTTGAAAAAAATCTGATTTTTTTATGCCCCCACCCCCGAGAATCTCTGTCTGTTTGTTTGTCTGTCCGTCACAAAAACTTTAACCTTGATCATAACTTCAAAAGTATTTGACCTAGCCCCATGAAACTTCACACACTTATTCATCAGCACAAGGGCTACAATCTGACCAAGGGCCATAAATATGTTGTCATTTTGACTGAATTATCTCCCCCTGAAATTTTGCCCTGTCTGTCTGTTTGTTCGTGTGTCAGTCACAAAGTCTTTAACCTTGATCATAACTTCAAAAGTATTTGACCTAGCCCAATGAAACTTCACATACTTATTTACCATCACAAGTGCTACATTCTGACCAAGGGTAATGGTCCTTTGGCACTTTGGGCATTTTAAGCTTGTAAGCAGGATATCTCAAAAACGGTTACAGTTACTGCCCTGAAACTTTACAGACTGATTAGGGATGAAGGGAAGATGAACTGATTAACTTTTGAAAAAAAATCTGAAATTTTTACTTGAGTGATGATCCTTTGAAACTTTGGTCGCTTTAAGATTGTAAGTAAGATGTCTCAAAAATGATTCGAGCTTTTGCCCTGAAACTTTACAGACTGATTCGGGATGATGAGTAGATGAACTTATTGACTTTTGCAAAAAAAAAATCAGATTTTTTTTTCTTGAGTTATAGTCCTTTGGAACTTTAAGCATTTTAAGCTTGTAAGCAAGATATCTCAGAAACCATTACAGCTATTGCCCTGAAACTTTACAGACTGATTAGGGACGAAGAGAAGATGAACTGATTAATTTTTTTAACAAAGCTGAATGTTTTTAACATGAGTTATGACCCTTTCAAACTTTGGGCACTTTTAGCTTGTAAGCCAAATAACTAATCTCGTAAGCAAGAAACCATTACATCTTTTGTCCTGAAACTGTACAGTCTGATCGGGGATGATGAGAAGATGAACTGATCAACTTTAAAAAAAAATCTGATTTATTTCTTGTTTTTTTTTTTTTTTTTTTTTTTTGTTGTTGTTTTGTTTTGTTTGTTTTTTTGTTGTTGCTGTTTTTTTTGTACTATGGTCCTTTGAGAATTTCAACATTGCAACCAAATAAAAACTATATATCTCAATAACTGTTAGGGGCTAGCAGTGAAGCAGTGTAAGGGTCAAGAAGTTGGGGGCATAGTGTTTCATAAACACTGCCTCTAGTTCTATTCAACACTGACACCCATTTAAGACTCTTATAATAAGTCTCAATTGGGGAATATTTCTTTCCAAAACACCAGTAATCAGAAAATACGCTTCAGAGAAGTTGCAACAAATGGTCCGGAATAGTTCTAACATTTTACAAGGGATAAAAACTTTCGGGGCATTCTATTCACAAAAGCAATGATTAATCATTACCCCAACCTAACCCCTTATTTACTAAATGAAGCCGAGTAGAAACTTTCTCAGCGCAAAGCCAGAGCTAGGTATCACCAACAGAGCTTCTTTTCCACTGTAGCTTCCTTGCTCTATCGGCAGTTAAATGCTAAGACATCCCAGAACATTCAAACAGTAGAACATCACGCATTTAATTAATATTTATAGTCATTGTCAGTAATTCACTACTGCCTCATTATAACGCGGTTCGTTATACCACGGTTTTGTATATAAGACGGTTTCAAGAGGGTCATTTTTTGTCGCGCAAGCTATAAGCCTGGCGCGATATAGGCGCCCGGTTTTCCGTCCGTTCGTCTGTTCGTCCGTTCGTTCGTCCGTCCATTTGTCTAGGCGTCAACATTTGCGACTACCCTAGCGTTCACCCTAATGGTCAAGTTTATTTCTCAAGAGCTATAAGAGCTTTATTAACAACAAACTTGTATCTGGGGATGACAACTTAAATGCAAGCATCCCTATTTGACCTTGACCTACATGTTATAGTTCACTGACTTTGTAAAATATTGCGACCACCCTAGCGTTCACTCTAATGGTCAAGTTTATTTCTCAAGAACTATAAGAGCTTCATCAATGATATTTGGTACAAACTTGAATCTAGGGATGGCAACTTAAATGTAAGCATCCAAATTTGACCTTGACCTAAATTTCACGGTTCACTGACTTTGTAAATTATTGCGACCACCCTAGCGTTCACCCTAATGGTCAAGTTTATTTCTCAAGAACTATAAGAGCTTCATTAATGATACTTGGAACAAACTTGTATCTCGGGATGGCAACTTAAATGCAAACATCCATATTTGACCTTGACCTACATTTCATAGTTCACCGACTTTGTAAAATATTGCGGCAACCCTAGCGTTCAACCAACTGGTCAAGTTAATTACCCAAGAACTATAAGAGCTTCATTGATAATACTTGGTACAAACTTGTATCTGGGGATGGCAAGTTATATGCAAGCTTTATTAACAACAAACTTGTATCTGCGGATGACAACTTTAATGCAAGCATCCATATTTGACCTGACCTACATTTTATGGTTCACTGACTTTGTAAAATATTGCGGCCACCCTAGTGTTCACCCAAATGGTCGAGTTAATTTCTCAAGAACTGTAAGAGCTTCATTGATGATACTTGGTACATACTTGTATCTGGAGATGGAAACTTAAACGCAAGCATCCATATTTGACCTTGACCTACATTTTATGGTTCACTGACTTTGTAAAACACTGCAACCACCCTAGCGTTCACCCTAATGGTTAAGTTCATTTCTCAAGAATTATTACAGCTTAATTAATGATACTTAGTACAAGCTTGCATTTAAGAATGGCAATTTTTACGCAAGCTTCTATGTTTTATCTTGGCTTAGATGTCATGGTTAGGTGACTTTGCGCCCCCACAGGCGCGACATAACCTTCAGCGGAATTCTTGTTCTATATAATCTACACATCTTTGTTTGGATATAAAACTTCTGTTTAACTAACTGGGCCCCATGAATAGTGTTACAAAGAGGTTGTGGTGTGGTGTTATTATTTTTGAATGGGCATGTCAAAATTCAAAGATGCGAGATTTCTCTTTAGAAGCTCAGGGTTTAAAGGGCTAAAAATTTGGCATAGTTTATGGTTATTGAATTTATTCTAAGTGCTTACTCGTCTTTGGTAAGTCTTAGATAATTAGGTCTTATTTCTCCATTTTAACATCGTTTTCACTGACTGTATTATCAAGAGTTTTTGAAAGTTTAGAGAACTCTTGACACTATACTTAACCCATAAACGACAATGGAATCTTTCACCTAGTAAGTTCGGAGTGGTCCATTTCCAATTATAGGGGTGTCAGATTTGCTTTTGTTTGTGGCAAATTTTACAAAAATGACTGTTCTTTAAGCAAACAGTGTAAACCCAGATCAGACGCCGTGTTTTGCGGCGTCTGATCTGGGTCTACACTGTTTGCTATTGTCCCAGAAAAGGGCCGCTAGTCATATATGGGTTAAGAGTTTGAGATTGTTACAAATACCCACATTTGTCACATCTGTGATTTGAAAGAAACTCAAATTTTTAAGTTCGCTTAGGTTTGAATTAGATACTCGTGCAAAATACTTGAATGGGTCACACATAAATTCTGCCACGTTTCCTCGAGAGATTTTGAAATAATTTTAAAGGCGAGCAGCAAAAAGTTATTGAATAGGCCTAAATAACAACAGTGATTAAAGCCACTGAGTAGCAACGTAACAACGAGGTCATGACGACAACTTCGTCATTTGCGATGTTCTTGGATAGGTATGTACAGCGAAGACTCTGGTCAGACTGGCTGATCTTCACTGTGCATTCTTTGGAAAGCTTATTCATACAGACATAACAGAACAGTATGTGTTCTGAACAGCCCACATGATGTCATGATTTAGTCCGCGCTGCGAGCACATGTCTGAAGGTGCATGTTTTTGTTTGATGCTGCTGCTATTTCAATGCTTGTCAAATGTGTATTTTCGTGAGCTAAATGGTGACAAACTGGAACATGCAACCTTGCGGTAAATTGTACAGCGGTCCATTATCATGATACTTTAGTTACACGCCTTGAAGCCTTGAAACTTGACAGTTTTATTCGCGTTTCGGTTGGGTATTCTCCGAACTTTCTCGACTGCAGCCCTATCCAGTGGCTACAGCTTAGATGACGAACTTGTTTTTGAAAGCGTTTGCTTATAACTTTCGGTTCAAGACAATTTTTTTCTCTCTATAAAAGGGGTGGCCTGTTTAATCGTCTCCAATAAACAACTCCTTCGGACCATAGGGCATATCAAAGGCTTACCTTATCTAAATGATTATGAGGTGATTATGAGCAGAGACTCTCTGAGAGATATGTTTAAAATGGGGCTCTATAAGGGGAAATTATGTGAGGGTATATTTGTTTTACTGAGATTGTTTCCACAAAATGTTGTTTTAAATTTCTTCTTCTTTAAAAGTTATATAAAAAAAAAAAAAAAAAAAGCAAAACGCTGACATATCCATTGTTTCATTAACTCAAAGGTGAGAGGAAGTAAACAAACATGGTAAAGGTAAATGAACTGATTCATTCAAGATTTAATCAATCAATTAACATTTATTTATTTATTTATTTATTTATTGTTTTAGACACAATCATATCAGAAAATAGAACCCCTTAAACCCCGCATTTCTATATAGTATTTTTCTTCTTTCTACTCAAAAATATATATTGTGGGTCCTCGTTAGAACCGACCCTGCGAGGCGGTTCTAAAGAGTACTCACAATGTAAAAACATATTTCCCAATTTCTACTTAAAACATATTTATTTGAGTCCTCGTTAGAACCGCCTCACAGAGGGAGTTTTAACGAGTACCCAGAATGTATGTTTTGAGCAGAAGTATAAAAAATATCCGGATTATTATTTGAAAATTTCATTTTCGGAGGTAAAGTTTAACCAATGTATTTGAATAGGCATTTTTGTAATGATATAATGGTGACTAAAAATAAAAACAGAATAAAAGTGTGGATGTTTCTTCCATTAATATCAAAACCTGGACAGAGTTATCAAACAAGTAAATGAATATGTGTGACTTGTCAAACTTTAATTCCTAGGTAATTGATTACCCTGCCTTGGTCCCCTACCTGTAGGACAGCCAGAATACCCCAAGTATATCTTATCTCAACACTGTATTCTTTAATAAACGGTCATTAGGGTGTTATGCAATCAAAAATGTGTTTATTGGAGACGATTAAACAGGCCACCCCTTTTATATAGAGGAAAAAAAATGCGTCTTTAAACATTTTACACTCTCTGGGCTAATTCAGCAGACGTCAAATTGTTGATATTTTTCTCTCTTTTTTCCAGTAGACACGATTTGACATTTCATGCAAATTGTCTCCCTATCGACACAATTTGCATGAAAAGTCATATCCCTGTTTTCTAGGAGACAATTTGAATGAAATGTCAAGTCCTGTTTTCTGGGTAAAGTAAGAAAAAATATTTCAAAACATCCCCTGCTGAAGGAAAAACAAAAGAAAAACCCATTACGAAAACACACCCGTGCGATATAGTGCATTTTTCCATATCTCCAAAATGGCTACTTTTCTGATGAAAATCTGTGATATTTTTCTCATTAATAGTGCAAACATGTTTTGGAGCAGAAATAAGAAAAATATCACGTGACCAAGTCCGTGAAATGAAGACCCCCCTAAACCCCTCATTATATAGAGAAAACTGGGGTTTACGGGGGTATACATTATTTTCTTATTTCTGCACCAAGACATAAGTTGTGGCGGTTCTAACGAGCACCCACAGCCTATGTTTTCAGTATAAATAAGAATAATATCATGGATTTTCATCAGAAAAGTAGCCGTTTCGGAGATGTGAAAAATGCGCTTTGTCGCACGGGCGTTGTTATCGTAATGAGTCATAAACAGTCAGAAGACTGGAGCTTCTCTATATTGACTGTAAAATTTATGTGTGACCCATTCAAAGCTAGAACGACATACTCCCATTTTTGGAACACAATGACATAATTCTATATAATGAAGATTGAACATATAATTACCATTGGTAATTATCCAAATTAAACAGATATGATCGGACAGCATAAATATACACCTTTGTTGGTTTGGTAAATATATTACTGATGTTAACTTGAATGAGATTTTGTGTCATTGTATATTTTTAAAGACAAATATAGCAGTGCCGTTTGAGCCCATTTTGAACAGAGTAATGTCATCCTCACTATATATTGCTGGGGTCCATTTTGAAATTCATGGGTGTCAGGTTGGGTTATTTTTAGAAATTTATTTAGAAAAAAATGACGTTTTTGCGTACAGTGAAGGCTCTGATCAGACGCCGCATCATGCGGCGTCTGATCAGAGCCGTCACTGTTCGCCAATATCCCGTTTTGATGTTTCTGGTATCAAATGCGGTTTTCGACCCCATGGTTGAATTTGACAATGTAGTAGTGTACAAAGGCTTACAACTCAACCCGTCTTTTTAGTCTTTGATCTTGATAAAAATTCAAAAGATTCTCTCGTACGGAGATGACTTTTGAATTTACTTTCTTCCATTGATTGAAAAAGTCTTGGTGGGTTATTTTGATGCTAACGCTCAGTGGTGTTTTTCAGTTTTAGCCTTTTTTCTATGCTTCTATTTGGATATATGGATGCATTCATATTTTAGCAATGAAAACAGGTAATTTTGCAAATGCACGTATATTAGTTATGCGGTTGGGCTACAAGGCCCATGTGAGATGAACAAAAAAGTTTTTTCATGAATTGTGTCATTTTTTTTTTCTAGTGAAAATTTCTTATATTTTCCTCACTTCTGTTTCAAACAGATTTGTTTGTTTGATTTGAGGTTTAACGCCCCCGTCAACACTGGTCATTTTGGAGACGTTGCTTCCAATTTTGTGGAACTTTTACCCGACGTTGAGATGAAATGACACCTCCAGCACGGTCGCCCAATGAAATCGATAGGGTTTGTAAGCATGGACGGTCCGACTCGCATCGCTTTGCCTGGGCACGCTTAGATTCTCTAAGCGATTTACCAGTACACGTGTGCGGTCGGTTTCAGCTCTACGTGGAAGCATCATGCAGCCAAATCTACTTCTTCAAGCCCCGATGGGCGGGGACGGTTTCAAACAGAACTCGTGGGATGTAGCAGAAAGTAAGCGTAATTCTGCTTTAAAAAGCTTATTTCTGAAGGCTGCACTTCATTGTTCTTTATTAGCTTTGGCAATCCTGGCACTGACTTCATCGTCAATGTTCACGACTCTCGACATTGCGCTCCCAAGGTAGGTGAACTTGTCTACTACTTGCAATCTTTGACCTTTCACTGTGATGGTGGGCTCTTTGTAAGGCTTTCCAGGTGCTGGCTGAGAGACTACCTCAGTCTTTTTGATGCCGATTGTGAGTTCATAGCTATCACATGAGTCAGATACTTGATCTATACCTTTCTGCATCGTCTCTTCTGTTGGAGCATATTTTCCATGTCATCAGCAAAGAGGAACTCATCCAGCACCTCTGTCTGCACCTTGGATTTGGTTTGCAACCTTCTGAGATTGAAAAAAGCTTCCCATCAAAGCGACACCTTATAGATATACCATTGTCACCACCCTGGAAAGCATCTGTGAGCACGGCAGAGAACACGCCTATATAACTTTGACCCCCTTGAACCCCAGATTTATATAGTAAAACTGGGGTTTGCAGGGGTAAACATTATTTTTCTTATTTCTGCTCTAAAATATAGATTGTGGGTACTCGTTAGAACCGCCTCGATGAGGCGGTTCTAACGAGTACCCACTATCTATATTTTGAGCAGAAATAAGAAAAATATCACAATTTTTCATCTTAAAATTTTCATGTTTTTCGGTAATAAAGGTTACAATATATTGGAATAGCCGTGTTTTCATAATGCATGATGAACAGTGTTGGGGCTAACACACAGCCTTGCTTGACTCCGTTTATCACTGTCACGGGGAAAGTATCCGAAAGCTCACCATCATTTTGGACCCGTGCAAGCAGCAAGTACACCATCGTGGAACCGCCTCACCGTTGCTATGAACTTGGTTGGACATGCAAACTTCACCATGATTTTCCAAAGACCCTCACGACTGACTGTGCCAAATGCTTTGGTAACGTCGACAAAGTTCATGTATAGGTCCATGTTCTGTTCCTGGCATTTCTCTTGAAGCTGCCTTGCTGTGAAAATCATGTCAATTGTTCTCTGTCTTTTCTGAACCCACACTGGCTTTCTGGTAACTTATGTTATACTTCGAAAAAAAAAAAAAAAAAAAAAACACGTCCGTTCAGTCAGGTGGATGCGACTCCAATGATAAAACAACGCGAGACTCACTTGAGATATCTTTGAGTCTAGTTTGGACTGCATTGTATATATCTCAATAGGTGGCCTTATTAGTTACTGAGCTGATATCACTGAGGCATGCCTTGTATTTTAGTGCTTCTCTTCGAGGAGTCCCTGGATTTAGTCGTTATTCTTGTCAAACCAGTCTTGATACTGGACCTAGGGAATCCATTGCTGAAGAGTGAACAGTGTCTCTGAAGACTGCCCAGTTCTCTTCCGAAACATTTGAGCTGCGTTCCATTTCCTCTAGTCTGCTGCAGATGTCACGGATGAAAGCTTGCCTCTTGTTGTCTTGTTTCAGGTTAGATAATCCAGTCTCTTGATCACATTCTTATCTCGTGATCGCCATGCAGGCTGCATGCGCAGGTTGAGTTTGCTGACACCTGTCTGCACCACACAAAGTCTTTGTCACTCTGACATTCTGTTTGAGCTTCCATCTATGATCTAACTATGACATAATCAATGAGATGCCAGTGTTTGGAGCTAGGATGCATCTATGATGTCTTGTTGGTGATCAGCAGTTCAGGTTCTGCACAAAATGAGGGGGCCATTGCTATTGCATTTTACTACTCCTTCATTCACAATCGCTCCTTCTCAGGTGTGATGGTCTGTGCCCACTCTAGCATTGAATCTCCGAGGAAGATGAGTTTTTCTTGCACACCAGACAAGGAAATCCGTGATTTTACCCTGGGGTAGAAATTTATGTTCTGACCCTGGTGTTCCGACCCGGGAAACTAACATAAATGCGCTTCAGTTCTATTCAACTGCCGGAACTACTTCCGCACTACTTTTATTTTGTAAACACTATACATATGCGAGCTGTCAAAACTATCCGGAGGTGTTGTGCAAGAAAAAGAATCAAATATGGGGTTCTGTTGTAGATGGGCGTTTCCACCCCTCGGGATGACCGTGCTGAGCGGAACCTCGGCGTAGCCTCGGTTCCGCTCAGCACGGTCATCCCTCGGGTTGGAAACGCTCATCTACACAGAACCCCATATCAGATTCTTATAGTCTCCCCGGAAAGTAGCAGACATCACAGAATCAACATCATCATAGAACATGTATTTGGGTCATTGTGGGTGAATAGGAACTTACAATAGTTGCATGCCTCTTACCAGATACGGGTTGTCTCAGTGTCATCAGGCAGTCAATAATGCCGTTTGGAAGTCCTTTGAGCTTGCTGAAAAGGTGTGATTTGATGGCGAAGCCTATTCCTGCTTCACGCCGTTCTTTTTTGCGTCCGCTCTAAAAGAAAGTGTAGCCGGCACCAACTTCTTTTTTTAGCCCTTCCTCTACAAGGCGAGTCTCACTAAAAGCTGCATCACGACTTTGTAACGATGAAATTCTTATTCTTCGCTGTGGTCTGTCTGAACCAGCACTGTGCACGAAGATGCACACATTCCATGCGTCAATTGACAAAGGTATCACCTTTATCTTATCACGTAAAACCGCCGATTTACCACCCCAAATGTAATGGTTATACCGTACATGGCTCGGATAATGATGTCTTGTTCACCACTGCGCTTCTTCAGATATCCATACAGTTATATTTAAGGTGAAACAGTGCTTCAGCTGAAGTGCACGACCCGCCGGATGCTTTTAGCTTTATGAGTGTTACCATATATGGGTATGGCGGCCATTTTGGTCATGTGACCTGGATCGAAAACGGTTCCCCTAATAAATGCGCCTTATCGTAAGGAGCAAAAATATATCTTATACTTTAGTACTGTATTCTGAATCGTTTGCAGGATAAAATGCATTCTCGCTTTTCCAATACAAAAGCATATGTGTCAAAGTTTGACCTAGGCACAAAGAAGGTCAAGGTCAACCCAGGGTCACCATTTTAGCAATTAATGATGGGCCTACGTCCCAGATGCTATTTATCAAGTGTCGTGGAAATCTGCAAAGTGGTTCAGGAGAAGACTATATTTGAAGGTTTTTTGCCATATATGGCTTGGCGGCCATTATGGTCATGTGACCTGGACCCAATGAGCAAATTTTGGTTTCCCCCATCCCATAGAGGCTCCATATGAAATTTGACTTCAATCGGCCCAACGGTTTCCGAGGAGAAGCAGTTCGAAAATTTTCACATTTTTCGCCTCGGCGAAGCTATACTAAATGGAATGTAATATTTCGCAAGTTCATTGGTTAGATCTCATTGATATCTATCAGTATGCCAAAAATTGTTTAAATATTCCAAGCGGTTAAGTCACTATCACCAATTTTCACAAACGGGTTACGGACGGACAGACAGACAGACCATATATGGCTTGTTGGCCAGTTTGGTCATGTGACCTGGACCCAATGAGCAAATTTTGGTTCCCCCATCCCATAGAGGCTTCATATGAAATTTGATTTCAATCGGCCCAGCGGTTTCCGAGGAGAAGCAGTTCGAAAATTTTCACATTTGTCGCCTCGGCGAGGCTATACAAAATGGAATGTAATATTTCGCAAGTTCATTGGTTAGATCTCATTGATATCTATCAGTATGCCAAAAATTGTTTAAATATTCCAAGCGGTTAAGTTACTTTTACAAATTTTCACAAACGGGTTACGGACGGACTCAAAGAAGGTCAAGGTCAACCCAGGGTCACCATTTTAGCAATTTATGATGGGCCTACGTCCCAGATGCTATTTGTCAAGTTTCGTGGAAATCTGCCCAGTGGTTCTGGAGAAGACTATTTGTGAAGGGTTTTTACCATATATGGCTTGGCGGCCATTTTGGTCATGTGACATGGACCCCATGAGCAAATTTTGGTTTCCCTATCCCATAGAGGCTCCATATGTAATTTGGCTTCAATCGGCCCAACGGTTACCGAGGAGAAGCAGTTCGAAAATTTTCACATTTTTCGCCTCGGCGAGGCTATACTAAATGGAATGTAATATTTCTCAAGTTCATTGGCTAGATCTCATTGATATCTATCAGTATGCCAAAAAATGTTTAAATATTCCAAGCGGTTCAGTCACTATCACCAATTTTCACAAACGGGTTACGGGCGGACAGACAGACAGACCATATATGGCTTGGCGGCCATTTTGGTAATGTGACCTGGATCAAATGAGCAAATTTTGGTTTCTTCCATCCATTAGAGGCTCCATATGAAATTTGACTTCAATCGGCCCAACGGTTTCCGAGGAGAAGCAGTTCGAAAATTTTCACATTTTTCGCCTCGGCGAGGCTATACTAAATGGAATGTAATATTTCGCAAGTTCATTGATTAGATCTCATTGATATCTATCAGTATGCCAAAAATTGTTTAAATATTCCAAGCGGTTAAGTCACTATCACCAATTTTCACAAACGGGTTAAGGACGGACAGACTGACAGAATGACCGAATGACAGAATGACACGGTGATTTTAGGGCACTCTTAGAAATCAACCGACTTCAGTCGGTTGCTTTTTCTGCGGGTCGTGCAATAGGAATACTTGGCAGATTTGCCACCATTTTTCAATGGCCCCATTTTTCAATGGCCCCCGCCCATAGGGGCTTGAAGAAATGTATGGGCTGCATGATGCTTCCACGCAGAGCTGAATCCGGCCCGCACACTAGTATTGGTAAACCGCTTAGAGGATCTAAGCATATCCAGGTACCGCGGTGCGAGGCGGACCGCCCATGCTAATAAACCCTATTGGTTTCATTGGGCGACATGGCTTGAGATGTCATTTCATCTCAATGTCGGGTAAAAGTCCCACAAAATTGGAAGCAACCTCTCCAAAATGACTTTTACATTGTTGACGGGGACGTTAAACCTCAAATCAAACAAACAAACAAAACCATTTTTCAAAGGGGCAAAACTTTCTGGACTTCCCGATCAATTTTCTATAAGCCCTGTCACACTGAAAGAGGGATCTGCCCTTAAAGGAAAGAATATTTACCTTTAAGAGTTGACCCCTATTGACATGGGAGACAAAAATACTTTTGCAGAAGTTACCTCACCTGAAGGTGTATCCACCCCACTTATGATAATTTAGGGAGGTTACTTCATTTTCTTTGGGACTCTATGTTGTGAGTACCCAAAAGGATCTCCTCAATGATGCAGTTTTATTTTTTGTACGTACTTCTAAAACATTTATCTAAGTAAAGATACAAATATTATCATCATTATACCCCCTATATTATCATCATTATGCCCACTATATTATCATCATTATGCCCCCTATATTATCATCATTATGCCCCCATGTTATCATCATCATGCGCCCCCTTTATTATCATCATCATGCCCCTATATTATCATCATCATGCCCCCTGTATTATCATCATAATGCCCACTATAGTATCATCATTATGCCCCCTATAATATTATCATTATGCCCCCTATATCATCATGATGTTACCCCCTATCAGGTGCTATAATTAGCCCTTGGTGGCTCAAAGTCACTCAGTGACTCGAACAGTTTCTATCCCGAACACATTTTATGATTCAAAAGTTGTTCGAGTCATCAAAAGTTCAACTGTATAGGACTGTAGACAAATAAAGGTAGGGTTGCAAGTTAAACATCGCAGACAACTGATGACACCCAGAGGAACTGATACAAACACCTAAATGTAATATGTTATTGTTAAAGCTCTAGCGACCATCTATAAAAAAAAGAGGAAGGTGAATTTGGTGTGATTTTCGTTTTTCGTTTTTCGATATTCATTTTCAGGTGAAGTTGGTTTGATTTTCGTTTTTCATTTTTCGATATTCATTTTCAGGTGAAGTTGGTTTGATTTTCGTTTTTCATTTTTCGATATTCATTTTCAGGTGAAGTTAGTTTGATTTTCGTTTTTCGTTTTTCGATATTCATTTGCAGGGGAATTTGTTTTGATTTTCGTTTTTCGTTTTTCGATATTCGAATTGAGGCCGAATATCGTATTTTGACATACAAAATCCTAGTTTGACATTCGATTTGGCGAAGAAAATCGTATTTTGACATTCAAAATCCTATTTTGACATTCGATTTGGCAAAGAAAATCGTATTTTGACATTCAAAATCCTAGTTTGACATTCGATTTGGCGCTGAATATCGTATTTTGACATTCAAAATCCTAGTTTGACATTCGATTTGGCGAAGAAAATCATATTTTGACATTCAAAATCCTAGTTTGACATTCGATTTGGCGAAGAAAATCGTAGTTTGACATTCAAAATCCTAGTTTGACACTCGATTTGGCGCTGAATATCGTATTTTGACATTCAAAATCCTAGTTTGACATTCGATTTGGCGAAGAAAATCGTAGTTTGACATTCAAAATCCTAGTTTGACATTCGATTTGGCGAAGAAAATCGTATTTTGGCATTCAAAATCCTAGGTTGACATTCGATTTGGCGAAGAAAATCGTAGTTTGACATTCAAAATCCTAGTTTGACATTCGATTTGGCGAAGAAAATCGTAGTTTGACATTCAAAATCCTAGTTTGACATTCGATTTGGCGAAGAAAATCGTAGTTTGACATTCAAAATCCTAGTTTGACATTCGATTTGGCGAAGAAAATCGTAGTTTGACATTCAAAATCCTAGTTTGACATTCGATTTGGCGAAGAAAATCGTAGTTTGACATTCAAAATCCTAGTTTGACATTCGATTTGGCGAAGAAAATCGTAGTTTGACATTCAAAATCCTAGTTTGACATTCGATTTGGCGAAGAAAATCGTAGTTTGACATTCAAAATCCTAGTTTGACATTCGATTTGGCGCTGAATATCGTAGTTTGACATTCAAAATCCTAGTTTGACATTCGATTTGGCGAAGAAAATCGTAGTTTGACATTCAAAATCCTAGTTTGACATTCGATTTGGCGAAGAAAATCGTAGTTTGACATTCAAAATCCTAGTTTGACATTCGATTTGGCGAAGAAAATCGTAGTTTGACTTCAAAATCCTAGTTTGACATTCGATTTGGCGAAGAAAATCGTAGTTTGACATTCAAAATCCTAGTTTGACATTCGATTTGGCGAAGAAAATCGTAGTTTGACATTCAAAATCCTAGTTTGACATTCGATTTGGCGAAGAAAATCGTAGTTTGACATTCAAAATCCTAGTTTGACATTCGATTTGGCGCTGAATATCGTATTTTGACATTCAAAATCCTAGTTTGACATTCGATTTGGCGAAGAAAATCGTATTTTGACATTCAAAATCCTAGTTTGACATTCGATTGGCGAAGAAAATCGTAGTTTGACATTCAAAATCCTAGTTTGACATTCGATTTGGCGAAGAAAATCGTAGTTTGACATTCAAAATCCTAGTTTGCAGTCGATTTGGCGAAGAAAATCGTATTTTGACATTCAAAATCCTAGTTTGACATTCGATTTGGCGAAGAAAATCGTAGTTTGACATTCAAAATCCTAGTTTGACATTCGATTTGGCGAAGAAAATCGTAGTTTGACTTTCAAAATCCTAGTTTGACATTCGATTTGGCGAAGAAAATCGTAGTTTGACATTCAAAATCCTAGTTTGACATTCGATTTGGCGAAGAAAATCGTAGTTTGACATTCAAAATCCTAGTTTGACATTCGATTTGGCGAAGAAAATCGTAGTTTGACATTCAAAATCCTAGTTTGACATTCGATTTGGCGAAGAAAATCGTAGTTTGACATTCAAAATCCTAGTTTGACATTCAATTTGGCGAAGAAAATCGTAGTTTGACATTCAAAATCCTAGTTTGACATTCGATTTGGCGAAGAAAATCGTAGTTTGACATTCAAAATCCTAGTTTGACATTCGATTTGGCGAAGAAAATCGTAGTTTGACATTCAAAATCCTAGTTTGACATTCGATTTGGCGAAGAAAATCGTAGTTTGACATTCAAAATCCTAGTTTGACATTCGATTTGGCGAAGAAAATCGTATTTTGACATTCAAAATCCTAATTTGACATTCGATTTGGCGAAGAAAATCGTAGTTTGACATTCAAAATCCTAGTTTGACATTCGATTTGGCGAAGAAAATCGTAGTTTGACATTCAAAATCCTAGTTTGACATTCGATTTGGCGAAGAAAATCGTAGTTTGACATTCAAAATCCTAGTTTGACATTCGATTTGGCGAAGAAAATCGTAGTTTGACATTCAAAATCCTAGTTTGACATTCATTTGGCGAAGAAAATCGTAGTTTGACATTCAAAATCCTAGTTTGACATTCGATTTGGCGAAGAAAATCGTAGTTTGACATTCAAAATCCTAGTTTGACATTCGATTTGGCGAAGAAAATCGTAGTTTGACATTCAAAATCCTAGTTTGACATTCGATTTGGCGAAGAAAATCGTAGTTTGACATTCAAAATCCTAGTTTGACATTCGATTTGGCGAAGAAAATCGTAGTTTGACATTCAAAATCCTAGTTTGACATTCGATTTGGCGAAGAAAATCGTAGTTTGACATTCAAAATCCTAGTTTGACATTCGATTTGGCGAAGAAAATCGTAGTTTGACATTCAAAATCCTAGTTTGACATTCGATTTGGCGAAGAAAATCGTATTTTGACATTCAAAATCCTAGTTTGACATTCGATTTGGCGAAGAAAATCGTAGTTTGACATTCAAAATCCTAGTTTGACATTCGATTTGGCGAAGAAAATCGTAGTTTGACATTTAAAATCCTAGTTTGACATTCGATTTGGCGAAGAAAATCGTAGTTTGACATTCAAAATCCTAGTTTGACATTCGATTTGGCGCTGAATATCGTATTTTGACATTCAAAATCCTAGTTTGACATTCGATTTGGCGAAGAAAATCGTATTTTGACATTCAAAATCCTAGTTTGACATTCGATTTGGCGAAGAAAATCGTAGTTTGACATTCAAAATCCTAGTTTGACATTCGATTTGGCGAAGAAAATCGTAGTTTGACATTCAAAATCCTAGTTTGACATTCGATTTGGCGAAGAAAATCGTAGTTTGACATTCAAAATCCTAGTTTGACATTCGATTTGGCGAAGAAAATCGTAGATTGACATTCAAAATCCTAGTTTGACATTCGATTTGGCGAAGAAAATCGTAGTTTGACATTCAAAATCCTAGTTTGACATTCGATTTGGCGAAGAAAATCGCAGATTGACATTCAAAATCCTAGTTTGACATTCGATTTGGCGAAGAAAATCGTAGTTTGACATTCAAAATCCTAGTTTGACATTCGATTTGGCGAAGAAAATCGTAGTTTGACATTCAAAATCCTAGTTTGACATTCGATTTGGCGAAGAAAATCGTAGTTTGACATTCAAAATCCTAGTTTGACATTCGATTTGGCGAAGAAAATCGTACTTTGACATTCAAAATCCTAGTTTGACATTCGATTTGGCGAAGAAAATCGTAGTTTGACATTCAAAATCCTAGTTTAACATTCGATTTGGCGAAGAAAATCGTAGTTTGACATTCAAAATCCTAGTTTGACATTCGATTTGGCGCTGAATATCGTATTTTGACATTCAAAATCCTAGTTTGACATTCGATTTGGCGAAGAAAATCGTATTTTGACATTCAAAATCCGAGTTTGACATTCGATTTGGCGAAGAAAATCGTAGTTTGACATTCAAAATCCTAGTTTGACATTCGATTTGGCGAAGAAAATCGTAGTTTGACATTCAAAATCCTAGTTTTACATTCGATTTGGCGAAGAAAATCGTAGTTTGACATTCAAAATCCTAGTTTTACATTCGATTTGGCGAAGAAAATCGTAGTTTGACATTCAAAATCCTAGTTTGACATTCAAAATCCTAGTTTGACATTCGATTTGGTGAAGAAAATCGTAGTTTGGCATTCAAAATCCTAGTTTGACATTCGATTTGGCGAAGAAAATCGTAGTTTGACATTCAAAATCCTAGTTTGACATTCGATTTGGCGCTGAATATCGTATTTTGACATTCAAAATCCTAGTTTGACATTCGATTTGGCGAAGAAAATCGTATTTTGACATTCAAAATCCTAGTTTGACATTCGATTTGGCGAAGAAAATCGTAGTTTGACATTCAAAATCCTAGTTTGACATTCGATTTGGCGAAGAAAATCGTAGTTTGACATTCAAAATCCTAGTTTGACATTCGATTTGGCGAAGAAAATCGTATTTTGACATTCAAAATCCTAGTATGACATTCGATTTGGCGAAGAAAATCGTAGTTTGACATTCAAAATCCTAGTTTGACATTCGATTTGGCGAAGAAAATCGTAGTTTGACATTCAAAATCCTAGTTTGACATTCGATTTGGCGAAGAAAATCGTAGTTTGACATTCAAAATCCTAGTTTGACATTCGATTTGGCGAAGAAAATCGTAGTTTGACATTCAAAATCCTAGTTTGACATTCGATTTGGCGCTGAATATCGTATTTTGACATTCAAAATCCTAGTTTGACATTCGATTTGGCGAAGAAAATCGTAGTTTGACATTCAAAATCCTAGTTTGACATTCGATTTGGCGAAGAAAATCGTAGTTTGACATTCAAAATCCTAGTTTGACATTCGATTTGGCGAAGAAAATCGTAGTTTGACATTCAAAATCCTAGTTTGACATTCGATTTGGCGAAGAAAATCTTAGATTGACATTCAAAATCCTAGTTTGACATTCGATTTGGCGAAGAAAATCGTAGTTTGACATTCAAAATCCTAGTTTGACATTCGATTTGGCGAAGAAAATCTTAGATTGACATTCAAAATCCTAGTTTGACATTCGATTTGGCGAAGAAAATCGTAGTTTGACATTCAAAATCCTAGTTTGACATTCGATTTGGCGAAGAAAATCGTAGTTTGACATTCAAAATCCTAGTTTGACATTCGATTTGGCGAAGAAAATCGTAGTTTGACATTCAAAATCCTAGTTTGACATTCGATTTGGCGCTGAATATCGTATTTTGACATTCAAAATCCTAGTTTGACATTCGATTTGGCGAAGAAAATCGTATTTTAACATTCAAAATCCTAGTTTGACAGTCGATTTGGCGAAGAAAATCGTAGTTTGACATTCAAAATCCTAGTTTGACATTCGATTTGGGGAAGAAAATCGTAGTTTGACATTCAAAATCCTAGTTTGACATTCGATTTGGCGAAGAAAATCGTAGTTTGACATTCATAATCCTAGTTTGACATTCGATTTGGCGAAGAAAATCGTATTTTGACATTCAAAATCCTAGTTTGACATTCGATTTGGCGAAGAAAATCGTAGTTTGACATTCAAAATCCTAGTTTGACATTCGATTTGGCGAAGAAAATCGTAGTTTGACATTTAAAATCCTAGTTTGACATTCGATTTGGCGAAGAAAATCGTAGTTTGACATTCAAAATCCTAGTTTGACATTCGATTTGGCGCTGAATATCGTATTTTGACATTCAAAATCCTAGTTTGACATTCGATTTGGCGCTGAATATCGTATTTTGACATTCAAAATCCTAGTTTGACATTCGATTTGGCGAAGAAAATCGTAGTTTGACATTCAAAATCCTAGTTTGACATTCGATTTGGCGAAGAAAATCGTAGTTTGACATTCAAAATCCTAGTTTGACATTCGATTTGGCGAAGAAAATCGTAGTTTGACATTTAAAATCCTAGTTTGACATTCGATTTGGCGAAGAAAATCGTAGTTTGACATTCAAAATCCTAGTTTGACATTCGATTTGGCGCTGAATATCGTATTTTGACATTCAAAATCCTAGTTTGACATTCGATTTGGCGCTGAATATCGTATTTTGACATTCAAAATCCTAGTTTGACATTCGATTTGGCGAAGAAAATCGTAGTTTGACATTCAAAATCCTAGTTTGACATTCGATTTGGCGAAGAAAATCGTAGTTTGACATTCAAAATCCTAGTTTGACATTCGATTTGGCGAAGAAAATCGTAGATTGACATTCAAAATCCTAGTTTGACATTCGATTTGGCGAAGAAAATCGTAGTTTGACATTCAAAATCCTAGTTTGACATTCGATTTGGCGAAGAAAATCGTAGTGTGACATTCAAAATCCTAGTTTGACATTCGATTTGGCGAAGAAAATCGTAGTTTGACATTCAAAATCCTAGTTTGACATTCGATTTGGCGAAGAAAATCGTAGTTTGACATTCAAAATCCTGGTTTGACATTCGATTTGGCGAAGAAAATCGTAGTTTGACATTCAAAATCCTAGTTTGACATTCGATTTGGCGAAGAAAATCGTAGTTTGACATTCAATATCCTAGTTTGACATTCGATTTGGCGCTGAATATCGTATTTTGACATTCAAAATCCTAGTTTGACATTCGATTTGGCGAAGAAAATCGTATTTTGACATTCAAAATCCTAGTTTGACATTCGATTTGGCGAAGAAAATCGTAGTTTGACATTCAAAATCCTAGTTTGACATTCGATTTGGCGAAGAAAATCGTAGTTTGACATTCAAAATCCTAGTTTGACATTCGATTTGGCGAAGAAAATCGTATTTTGACATTCAAAATCCTAGTTTGACATTCGATTTGGCGAAAAAAATCGTAGTTTGACATTCAAAATCCTAGTTTGACATTCGATTTGGCGAAGAAAATCGTAGTTTGACATTCAAAATCCTAGTTTGACATTCGATTTGGCGAAGAAAATCGTAGATTGACATTCAAAATCCTAGTTTGACATTCGATTTGGCGAAGAAAATCGTAGTTTGACATTCAAAATCCTAGTTTGACATTCGATTTGGCGAAGAAAATCGTAGTGTGACATTCAAAATCCTAGTTTGACATTCGATTTGGCGAAGAAAATCGTAGTTTGACATTCAAAATCCTAGTTTGACATTCGATTTGGCGAAGAAAATCGTAGTTTGACATTCAAAATCCTGGTTTGACATTCGATTTGGCGAAGAAAATCGTAGTTTGACATTCAAAATCCTAGTTTGACATTCGATTTGGCGAAGAAAATCGTAGTTTGACATTCAATATCCTAGTTTGACATTCGATTTGGCGCTGAATATCGTATTTTGACATTCAAAATCCTAGTTTGACATTCGATTTGGCGAAGAAAATCGTATTTTGACATTCAAAATCCTAGTTTGACATTCGATTTGGCGAAGAAAATCGTAGTTTGACATTCAAAATCCTAGTTTGACATTCGATTTGGCGAAGAAAATCGTAGTTTGACATTCAAAATCCTAGTTTGACATTCGATTTGGCGAAGAAAATCGTATTTTGACATTCAAAATCCTAGTTTGACATTCGATTTGGCGAAAAAAATCGTAGTTTGACATTCAAAATCCTAGTTTGACATTCGATTTGGCGAAGAAAATCGTAGTTTGACATTCAAAATCCTAGTTTGACATTCGATTTGGCGAAGAAAATCGTAGTTTGACATTCAAAATCCTAGTTTGACATTCAAAATCCTAGTTTGACATTCGATTTGGTGAAGAAAATCGTAGTTTGACATTCAAAATCCTAGTTTGACATTCGATTTGGCGAAGAAAATCGTAGTTTGACATTCAAAATCCTAGTTTGACATTCGATTTGGCGAAGAAAATCGTAGTTTGACATTCAAAATCCTAGTTTGACATTCGATTTGGCGAAGAAAATCGTATTTTGACATTCAAAATCCTAGTTTGACATTCGATTTGGCGAAGAAAATCGTATTTTGACATTCATAATCCTAGTTTGACATTCGATTTGGCGAAGAAAATCGTAGTTTGACATTCAAAATCCTAGTTTGACATTCGATTTGGCGAAGAAAATCGTAGTTTGACATTCAAAATCCTAGTTTGACATTCGATTTGGCGAAGAAAATCGTAGTTTGACATTCAAAATCCTAGTTTGACATTCGATTTGGCGAAGAAAATCGTAGTTTGACATTCAAAATCCTAGTTTGACATTCGATTTGGCGAAGAAAATCGTAGTTTGACATTCAAAATCCTAGTTTGACATTCGATTTGGCGAAGAAAATCGTAGTTTGACATTCAAAATCCTAGTTTGACATTCGATTTGGCGAAGAAAATCGTAGTTTGACATTCAAAATCCTAGTTTGACATTCGATTTGGCGAAGAAAATCGTAGTTTGACATTCAAAATCCTAGTTTGACATTCGATTTGGCGAAGAAAATCGTAGTTTGACATTCAAAATCCTAGTTTGACATTCGATTTGGCGAAGAAAATCGTAAGTTGACATTCAAAATCCTAGTTTGACATTCGATTTGGCGAAGAAAATCGTAGTTTGAAATTCAAAATCCTAGTTTGACATTCGATTTGGCGAAGAAAATCGTAGTTTGACATTCAAAATCCTAGTTTGACATTCGATTTGGCGAAGAAAATCGTTGTTTTACTTTCAAAATCCTAGTTTGACATTCAAAATCCTAGTTTGACATTCGATTTGGTGAAGAAAATCGTAGTTTGACATTCAAAATCCTAGTTTGACATTCGATTTGGCGAAGAAAATCGTAGTTTGACATTCAAAATCCTAGTTTGACATTCGATTTGGCGAAGAAAATCGTAGTTTGACATTCAAAATCCTAGTTTGACATTCGATTTGGCGAAGAAAATCGTATTTTGACATTCAAAATCCTAGTTTGACATTCGATTTGGTACCGAATATCGTATTTTGAAATTCAAAATCCTATTCTGACATTCTATTTGGCTGTACTGGGCCCCTTTGAGCGTGACCTTGATCCCCAAGGTCAAAGGTCAAAAAGTAGGACATGGGCATATCTTCTAAACCGTTGGGAGTTACACTGCTGAAACTTGGTCATTGGATGGTCCTTGGAATTTAGAGTGTACTGGGCCCCTTTGAGCGTGACCTTGATCCTCAAGGTCAAAGGTCAAAAAGTAGTACATGGTCATATCTTCTAAACCGTTGGAATAACACTTCTGAAACTTGGTCATTGGATGGTCCTTGGAATGTAGAATGTACTGGGCCCCTTTGAGTGCATGCTTGGCACCAAGGTCAAAGGTCAAAAAGTAGGACATGGTCATATCTTCTAAACCGTTGGCGTTACACTTTTGAAATTTGGTCATTGGATAGTCCTTGAAATGTAGGGTGTACCGGGCCCCTTTGAGTATGACTTTGACCCCCAAGGTCAAAGGTCAACAACTAGGACATGTTGATATCTTCTAAACCGTTGGAGTTACACTCCTGAAACTTGGTCATTAGATGGTCCTTAGAATGTCGAGTGTACTGGGCCCTTTTGAGTGTGACTTTGATCTCCAAAGTCACGGGTCAAAAAGGAGGACATGGTCATATCTTCTTAACCGGTGGAGTTACACTTCTGAAACTTGGCCATTGGATTGTCATTGGAATGTATGGTGTACTGGGCCCCTTTAAGTGTGACCTTGACCCCCAAGGTCAAAGGTCAAAAAGCTGGCCATGGTCAGATCTTCTAAACCTTTGGAGTTACAATTCTGAAACTTGGTCATTGGATGGTCTTTGGAATTCGGAGTGTAGTATCCAAATTATGATTTGACCCCATAGGGTTATGTAGAGCCGATCGTCCGCTTCAGAAGGGCGAAAATTGTGTTTTGTATTTAACACAGAGAGAGAGAGAGAGAGAGAGAGAGAGAGAGAGAGAGAGAGAGAGAGAGAGAGAGAGAGAGAGAGAGAGAGAGAGAGAGAGAGAGAGAGTTCAACAAGTATAGTAACGTAACAACACAAAGGACACACTCAAATGAGTCGCCCTCGTCCACCGGGGACTGAAGAAATAGATGAGCTACATGATGCTCCCACGCAGAGCTGAATCCGACCGCATACGAATACTGGTAAACCGCTTAGACGATCTAAGCCTGCCCAGGCAAAGCGGTACGGACCATGCTTATAAACATCGGACGACAGGCTTTTAGACGTCATTTTATCTCAATGTCGGGTAAAACTCACACAAAATCGAAAACAACGCCTCCAAAATGACCTATATTAAGTCCCCACCCATCGAGGCTTACAGAAATATATGGGCTGCACGATGCTTCCACGCAGAGCTGATCGCGACCGAACATTAGTACTGGTAATCTGCTTAGAAGGCCTAAGCCTGCCCAGGAAAACTGCTGCGAGTCGGCCCGACCATGCATATAAACCCTTTTGGTTTTATATGACGGCAGGGATTGAGAAGTCATTTCATCTCAATTTTGGGTAGAAGTCTCACAAAATGGGAAGCAACGTCTTCAAAATGACCTAAATAGTGTTGACGGGGACGTTAAACCTCAAATCAAACACAATGACCTATACAGTGTTGACGGGGACGTTAAACCTCAAATCAAACAAAACAAAACACTCCAATGCGGTGTCTGATTATGCTCGTTGATTATAGATGATTTTCTAGTGTTCGTTCGAACCAGACTTTTTGTCTGAATCCTTGACCAACGTCTAAGCAACGTCGCATCAACATGAACACGAATACGACGCTGCAAAGAAGATAAAGTTTTAACTTGACAAATTCATATATTTAAGGTCAATGTCACCCAAATCAAATAAAATATTTTAAGTGGCAATGATATATCGAACCAAGTTCGACCAAATTTCATCTAAGGCGGTCAATTAAGTATGTTCTATAAAAAGTCTATCCTTTGAAATCAAGGAAGACATCGCAGAACTGAAATTATCATCACGAAAGCACGCCTATATAATTTTGACCCCCTTGAACCACACTTTTATACAGCAAAACTGGGGTATATAGGGTTAAACGCTATTTTTTCTTATTTATGATAAAAAAAAAAAACTTAGATTCTGGGTACTCGATAGAACCGCCCCATCGAGTCGGTTTTATCGAGTCCCCGCAATCTAGGTTTCGAGCAGAAATAAGAAATATATCAGAATTTTCAAAAGAAAAGTTATTTCTTTTTGGATTTAAATTTCCAATACATTTAGACAGGGCCTGTTTTCGTAATGGAAGTGTGTATGTTTCCTTGGGCAGACTAGCCATTTAGGCCTCATAAGTGACCCTCCGATATATTAAACATTCAACAGTGGCAACAATGATCCCAAAGGACAAGAAAATATAAATTACGCTATGATGTAGGATAGGGTGACTTTTTTACGTCTGCCTTAACACCAGCTGCAGTGACGTACTATATAAAGATTATCATACGCATTTTTTTCATATTATACCCCATATGAGCTCGAGGGTTGATGTGGGGTATGATATGCAATATGCCTTTTCGCAATACGAAAACACCCCTCTTACCCCCCTTGAACCTTAGGTTTACATAGGTAAAACCATGGGGGTTACAGGAGTATACATTATTTCTTCTTTTCTTATTTCTCCTCTAAATCAGAGATTGTGGGTACTCGATAGAGCACCTCGTCGAGGCGGTTCTATCGAACCCCGCAATCTATGTTTTGAGAAGAAATAAAAAAAAAATATTACGCCGAAAAAAAATGACAACACACATCTTTTATACAGCATCTCATTTAGAGGTTGGCCTGACGTTGCATCGACGTTGCAGTGTGGTTATGTAGGTCGCGATCCAATTTCAACAAAAATACAACGTCTCTACAACGTCGCATTCTGACCTTGAACTGACATCGCAGTTACAACGTTGTATCGATGTTGTGTTGTGTTGTGTTGCGACCTAAATACAAACAAATACCAATGTTGATCCGATGTCAGGCGTTTGCTTGGAAAATATCCTAAATCATTAAAATAGTGTTATTTGGCCATTAAATCTAAATTTAAACAAAAATAATTAAATGGAGGCCTCGCTTATGTGGTCCGGCCTCGGTAGCTCAGTCGGGTGCGCGTCTGACTGGCGATGAGGAGGACGTTGGTTCGATTCTAGCCGGGGTCTACAGCATTCTTTCGTGGAAATTGATCATGAAATATTTTATACCGCCATTATCTCCCTTTCGCTGATTCAAGAAGGGCAGTTGTCAATTCTCGTTCTGGCGAAAGAATGTCCTCACGGACTACGCCCCAGGTTAGTTCACTGCAGAGGAGTCAAGATATTCACCAAAGGACTAGTACGGACTCCGTCTCGTTTAAATTCAATGGAAACTTCACCTCAGATGAGGCTTAAGTTGAGTTCAGTGGAAACTTTGCCTCTGATGAGTTCTCTGGAGACTTCGCCTTAGGCAAGTATCTTATGTGTTCATGTCAAGTGAGTAAGTTCGCTCTATCAAGCAGAGGTGGGGAGGACATAATTTTGGTGCGAATTCCGTTTGCATCGGTGTTGGCGTCAGTGAACCCTGTGTTAACCAATGTGAAGCCTACATGGTGGCATTGCTGTGTTGAAGGATTTCATTTTAAAGGAAAAAGTCCCAAAACTGTCACTTTTGAGTAAAACACACTGTTTTCTCCGTTTCGCTAGATCCGCCTTCTAATATAGATAAATTACAGTTAAAGGCAACGTTGAGAACGTCCTAGCGTTTTTCTCCGTCATCGGCATCGGTATCCGTATTCTGTATTGGTGTAAAATGTCTAAGAAAGAAATGATGGATTTTGATCAAATTTTGCATATGAATTGATATTGACAATGTCTAGCTTGGGATTGTTACACTGCTTTCCGCGTCAATTTTCAACAGAGTTATGGCCTTAGAATGATGCCAGAAAATGATTTCCGCTCAACATATATCTTAAGAAAGAAATGATTGATTTTAATCAGATTTTGCATAAGAATTGATATCGACAACCTCTAGCTTGGGATTGTTACACAGCTTTTAGCGTCAATTTTCAAAAGAGTTACGGCCCTTGAAGGATGCCAGAAAGTTGTTTCCAATTGATATCTTAAGAAAGAAATGATAGATTTTGATAAAATTTTGCATATGAATTGATGCTTGGGATTGTTACACGGCTTTTGCGTTAATTTTCAACAGAGTTATGGCCCTTGAATGATGCCAGAAAATGGTTTCCACTCAATATCATAAGAAAGAAATGATTAATTTTGATCATATTTGGTATATGAATTTATATTAACAAGATCTAACTTGGGATTGTTAAGCGGCATTTTGCATCTATTTTCAGCAGAATTATGGTCCTTGAATGACATCAAATATTTACTTCAGTACAATATTTTGAGAAAGAAATGATGAATTTTGATCGAAATTTGTATGTGAATTTATATTGACAAAATATAGCTTGGGATTGTTACATGGCATTTTGCGTCAATTTTCAGCAGAGTAATGGCCAATGAATTATGTCAGAAATTTGTTTCCGCTCAATATCTTGAAAACACATTAATGGATTTTCATCAATTTTTGCATATGAACTGATATTGACAACCTCTAGCTTGGGGTTATTACACAGCTCAATTTTGCGTCAATTTTCAACAGCGTTATGGTCCTTGCCCGATGCCAGAAAGTCTAATTAATTTTGATCATATTTATATGTGAATTTATATCAACAAGAGTTAGCTTTGGATTGTCATTCCAAATTTTGTCTCTATTTTTAACAGAGTTATGACCCCTGAATGGCATCAAAAATTCGTTTCTGCTCGATATCTTGAGAAAAGAAATGATGAATTTTGATCTAATTTGGTATGTGAATTGATGTTGACCAAATATAGCTTGGGATTTTTACATGCCATTGTACTATTGCGGGGGGGGGGGGGGGGGGGGGGGTATTTAGTAAGCCCTGCTTACTGACATCTAGTTGGTCCTGAAGCGCTCACCTAACAGCTCAAGATCTGAAGGGGTAAGGGACACCCTGGGATCCCAAGATCCATGTCTCTTGGTCATGAATCGCTCACCAGAAGAAGAAGAAGAAGAAGAAGAAGAAGAAGAAGAAAGTAGTAAAACTAGATATTATGCAATTGATGAAATGAGGGAGTGGGGCATGCCCCCGTTGTACACTCTAGGGTCCAAAGATCCATGCCTCTAAATGGCCCTTATCATAATGAACAAGAATATATATGGTTTATGGGTGGGTATCTGAACGGTTTCAGAGATATTAAGCATTTTACCATATATGGGCATGGCGGCAATCTTGGTCATGTGACCTGGACCCAAAATGGTCTACGGATTAAATGTCCCTTATCATAAGGAACAAGAATATATATGGCTTATGGGTGGGGATCTGAACCGTTTCCGAGATATTAAGCATTTTACCATATATGGGCACGGCAGCCATCTTGGTCATGTGACTTGGACCAAAAATGGCCCCCACTAAATGCTCCTTATCATATCCAGAAAATATATGGTTTAGGGGTGGTATTCTAAACCGTTTGTAAGATATCATGCGTTTTCACTTTTTCCCATATAAATGCCTATGTGACCAAATTTGGCGTTGGCAAAAATAGGTCAAGGTCATCCCAGGGTCACCATTTATGCAATTTATAATGGGCCAATGTCCCACATGCTACATACCAAGTCTAATGCAAATCGGCCCAGTGGTTCCGGAGAAAAAGATTTTAGAAGGTTTTTTTTACCATATATGGGCATGGCGGTCATCTTGGTCGTGTGACCTGGACCAAAAATGCAAACTTTCGTTCCCCCACCCCATGGAGGCTCCACATGTTCCAGAGGAGAAGACGCTTGAAAATGTGAACACACATACACACACGACACAAGACAGACAGACAAACTCTGGCCACCCTGTAAGCTTACCATTGAGCCTTCGGCTCAGGTGAGCTAATAAATGGTTCATATGTGGGGATCTGAACGGTTTCTGAGATATTAAGCATTTTACCATATATGGTCACGGCGGCCATCTTGGTCATGTGACCTGGACCAAAAATGGTCCCCCCACTAAATGCCCCTTTTCACAAGGAACAAGTATATATATGGTTGGTTGGTGGGGATCTGAAAGGTTTCCAAGATATTAAGCATTTTACCTTATATGGAAATGGCGGCCACCTTGGTCATGTGACCTGGGACAAAAATGGTCCCCGGACTAAATGCCCGTTATCGTAAGGAGCAAGAACATGTATGGTTTGGGAGTGGTATTCTGAACCGTTTGTAAGATATAATGCATTTTCACTTTTTCCTATACAAATGCCTATGTGACTAAACTTGACCTTAGCATAAAATAGGTCAAGGTCGACCCAGGTCAACATTTTAACAATTTATGATGGGCCTACGTCTTAGATAATACTTACTAAGTTTCATGAAAATCGGCATAGCGGTTATGGAGATTTTAAGGGTGTTTTACCATATATGATTATGGCGGCTATCTTGGTCATGTGACCTGGAACCCATTAGCAAACTTTCGTTCCCCCATCCCATGGAGGCTCCACATGAAATTTGACTTCAGTTGGCCCAGCGGTTTCTGAGGAGTAAAAGTTTAAACATTTTACCATATATGGACATGGCGGCCAGCTTGGGCATGTGACCTGGGCCAAAATGCCCCCCCCCCCCCCCACTAAATGCGCCTTGTCACAAGGAGCAAGAATATATTTGGTTTAGGGGTGGTATTCTAAACCATTTGTATGATATAATGCATTTTCGATTTTTTTCCATACAAATGCCTATGTGGCCCTCGTCCCAGATGCTACATGTCAAATTTCGTGGAAATCGGCCCTGTGGTTCCGGAGAAGAAGATTTTTGAAGGGTTTTACCATGTATGGGCCTGTCAGCCATCTTGGTCATGTGACCTGGACTGAATGTCAAAATACGATTTTCTTCGCCAAATCGAATGTCAAACTAGGATTTTGAATGTCAAAATACGATTTTCAGCGCCAAATCGAATGTCAAACTAGGATTTTGAATGTCAAAATACGATATTCAGCGCCAAATCGAATGTCAAACTAGAATTTTGAATGTCAAAATACGATATTCAGCGCCAAATCGAATGTCAAACTAGGATTTTGAATGTCAAAATACGATTTTCTTCGCCAAATCGAATGTCAAACTAGGATTTTGAATGTCAAAATACGATTTTCTTCGCCAAATCGAATGTCAAACTGGGATTTTGAATGTCAAAATACGATTTTCTTCGCCAAATCGAATGTCAAACTAGGATTTTGAATGTCAAAATACGATTTTCTTCGCCAAATCGAATGCCAAACTAGAATTTTGAATGTCAAAATACGATATTCAGCGCCAAATCGAATGTCAAACTAGGATTTTGAATGTCAAAATACGATTTTCTTCGCCAAATCGAATGTCAAACTAGAATTTTGAATGTCAAAATACGATATTCAGCGCCAAATCGAATGCCAAACTAGGATTTTGAATGTCAAAATACGATATTCAGCGCCAAATCGAATGTCAAACTAGGATTTTGAATGTCAAAATACGATTTTCTTCGCCAAATCGAATGTCAAACTAGGATTTTGAATGTCAAAATACGATATTCAGCGCCATATCGAATGTCAAACTAGGATTTTGAATGTCAAAATACGATTTTCTTCGCCAAATCGAATGTCAAACTAGGATTTTGAATGTCAAAATACGATATTCAGCGCCAAATCGAATGTCAAACTAGGATTTTGAATGTCAAAATACGATATTCAGCGCCAAATCGAATGTCAAACTAGGATTTTGAATGTCAAAATACGATTTTCTTCGCCAAATCGAATGTCAAACTAGGATTTTGAATGTCAAAATACGATATTCAGCGCCAAATCGAATGTCAAACTAGGATTTTGAATGTCAAAATACGATTTTCTTCGCCAAATCGAATGTCAAACTAGGATTTGGAATGTCAAAATACGATTTTCTTCGCCAAATCGAATGTCAAACTAGGATTTTGAATGTCAAACTACGATTTTCTTCGCCAAATCGAATGTCAAACTAGGATTTTGAATGTCAAACTACGATTTTCTTCGCCAAATCGAATGTCAAACTAGGATTTTGAATGTCAAAATACGATATTCAGCGCCAAATCGAATGTCAAACTAGGATTTTGAATGTCAAAATACGATTTTCTTCGCCAAATCGAATGTCAAACTAGGATTTTGAATGTCAAAATACGATATTCAGCGCCAAATCGAATGTCAAACTAGGATTTTGAATGTCAAAATACGATTTTCTTCGCCAAATCGAATGTCAAACTAGGATTTTGAATGTCAAAATACGATTTTCTTCGCCAAATCGAATGTCAAACTAGGATTTTGAATGTCAAACTACGATTTTCTTCGCCAAATCGAATGTCAAACTAGGATTTTGAATGTCAAAATACGATTTTCTTCGCCAAATCGAATGTCAAACTAGGATTGTGAATGTCAAAATACGATTTTCTTCGCCAAATCGAATGTCAAACTAGGATTTTGAATGTCAAAATACGATATTCAGCGCCAAATCGAATGTCAAACTAGGATTTTGAATGTCAAACTACGATTTTCTTCGCCAAATCGAATGTCAAACTAGGATTTTGAATGTCAAAATACGATTTTCTTCGCCAAATCGAATGTCAAACTAGGATTTTGAATGTCAAACTACGATTTTCTTCGCCAAATCGAATGTCAAACTAGGATTTTGAATGTCAAACTACGATTTTTTTCGCCAAATCGAATGTCAAACTAGGATTTTGAATGTCAAAATACGATTTTCTTCGCCAAATCGAATGTCAAACTAGGATTTTGAATGTCAAACTATGATTTTCTTCGCCAAATCGAATGTCAAACTAGGATTTTGAATGTCAAACTACGATTTTCTTCGCCAAATCGAATGTCAAACTAGGATTTTGAATGTCAAAATACGATTTTCTTCGCCAAATCGAATGTCAAACTAGGATTTTGAATGTCAAAATACGATATTCAGCGCCAAATCGAATGTCAAACTAGGATTTTGAATGTCAAAATACGATATTCAGCGCCAAATCGTATGTCAAACTAGGATTTTGAATGTCAAAATACGATATTCAGCGCCAAATCGAATGTCAAACTAGGATTTTGAATGTCAAACTACGATTTTTTTCCCCAAATCGAATGTCAAACTAGGATTTTTCTGAATGTCAAACTGCGATTTTCTTCGCCAAATCGAATGTCAAACTAGGATTTTGAATGTCAAAATACGATTTTCTTCGCCAAATCGAATGTCAAACTAGGATTTTGAATGTCAAACTACGATTTTCTTCGCCAAATCGAATGTCAAACTAGGATTTTGAATGTCAAAATACGATTTTCTTCGCCAAATCGAATGTCAAACTAGGATTTTGAATGTCAAAATACGATTTTCTTCGCCAAATCGAATGTCAAACTACGATTTTGAATGTCAAACTACGATTTTCTTCGCCAAATCGAATGTCAAACTAGGATTTTGAATGTCAAAATACGATTTTCTTCGCCAAATCGAATGTCAAACTAGGATTGTGAATGTCAAAATACGATTTTCTTCGCCAAATCGAATGTCAAACTAGGATTTTGAATGTCAAAATACGATATTCAGCGCCAAATCGAATGTCAAACTAGGATTTTGAATGTCAAACTACGATTTTCTTCGCCAAATCGAATGTCAAACTAGGATTTTGAATGTCAAAATACGATTTTCTTCGCCAAATCGAATGTCAAACTAGGATTTTGAATGTCAAACTACGATTTTCTTCGCCAAATCGAATGTCAAACTAGGATTTTGAATGTCAAACTACGATTTTTTTCGCCAAATCGAATGTCAAACTAGGATTTTGAATGTCAAAATACGATTTTCTTCGCCAAATCGAATGTCAAACTAGGATTTTGAATGTCAAACTATGATTTTCTTCGCCAAATCGAATGTCAAACTAGGATTTTGAATGTCAAAATACGATTTTCTTCGCCAAATCGAATGTCAAACTAGGATTTTGAATGTCAAACTACGATTTTCTTCGCCAAATCGAATGTCAAACTAGGATTTTGAATGTCAAAATACGATTTTCTTCGCCAAATCGAATGTCAAACTAGGATTTTGAATGTCAAAATACGATATTCAGCGCCAAATCGAATGTCAAACTAGGATTTTGAATGTCAAACTACGATTTTCTTCGCCAAATCGAATGTCAAACTAGGATTTTGAATGTCAAACTACGATTTTCTTCGCCAAATCGAATGTCAAACTAGGATTTTGAATGTCAAAATACGATTTTCTTCGCCAAATCGAATGTCGAACTAGGATATTGAATGTCAAAATACGATATTCAGCGCCAAATCGAATGTCAAACTAGGATTTTGAATGTCAAAATACGATATTCAGCGCCAAATCGAATGTCAAACTAGGATTTTGAATGTCAAAATACGATATTCAGCGCCAAATCGAATGTCAAACTAGGATTTTGAATGTCAAACTACGATTTTCTTCGCCAAATCGAATGTCAAAATAGGATTTTGAATGTCAAACTACGATTTTCTTTGCCAAATCGAATGTCAAACTAGGATTTTGAATGTCAAACTACGATTTTCTTCGCCAAATCGAATGTCAAACTAGGATTTTGAATGTCAAACTACGATTTTCTTCGCCAAATCGAATGTCAAACTAGGATTTTGAATGTCAAAATACGTTATTCAGCGCCAAATCGAATGTCAAACTAGGATTTTGAATGTCAAACTACGATTTTCTTCGCCAAATCGAATGTCAAACTAGGATTTTGAATGTCAAACTACGATTTTCTTCGCCAAATCGAATGTCAAACTACGATTTTGAATGTCAAAATACGATTTTCTTCGCCAAATCGAATGTCAAACTAGGATTTTGAATGTCAAAATACGATTTTCTTCGCCAAATCGAATGTCAAACTAGGATTTTGAATGTCAAAATACGATATTCAGCGCCAAATCGAATGTCAAACTAGGATTTTGAATGTCAAAATACGATTTTCTTTGCCAAATCGAATGTCAAAATAGGATTTTGAATGTCAAAATACGATTTTCTTCGCCAAATCGAATGTCAAACTAGGATTTTGAATGTCAAAATACGATATTCGGCCTCAATTCGAATATCGAAAAACGAAAAACGAAAATCAAAACAAATTCCCCTGTAAATGAATATCGAAAAACGAAAAACGAAAATCAAACTAACTTCACCTGAAAATGAATATCGAAAAACGAAAAACGAAAATCAAACCAACTTCACCTGAAAATGAATATCGAAAAATGAAAAACGAAAATCAAACCAACTTCACCTGAAAATGAATATCGAAAAACGAAAAACGAAAATCAAACCAACTTCACCTGAAAATGAATATCGAAAAACGAAAAACGAAAATCACACCAAATTCACCTTCCTAAAAAAAAAGCGTATTAGGGTTGTTATAAGAGGCCGGTCGTGCTAGTAGGGCAAGATCTACTGTTCTTGTAGAAGGTATGGGTATTAGAGCGATTTGTAGGTTCTCTCTCTCTCTCTCTCTCTCTCTCTCTCTCTCTCTCTCTCTCTCTCTCTCTCTCTCTCTCTCTCTCTCTCTCTCTCTCTCTCTCTCATTATTATTATACCCTACTATTTCACACTTTCTCAGTAAAACAACGAAAAATGACTCAAAATGGTTGACATGTCGTTAAACAGTAGGTCAAGAAAAGTACAGATACAACGCCGGAGCCTCGACTTTTCTCAGACTTTTCATAAGCAGTATTGTAAAATGTAACACACTAGAAAGCAAAGTCTCCACCATATGGAAACAACAAGGCACAGATAACCAACAAAACCACAAGTTACAAAAACCCGCAAAAAACGAAAAGCAATCTTAAGTCCATTCAAACTGTTCAGCTACGGAAAACGTTTTAACATACTGTTATAAGCATGAACAAATACTACCTGGTATGCAGTAACGTTGTTCTTGGCTTCACAAAGCTTCACAGAACGCAAAAAATCCTTACACCCGGCTATTCTTGTTTTAGCGGCGTTGAAGTGTGTAAATATGTTCTTTTAAGGGTTCGCCTTTGGAAGCAAAAATACATCACATAACTTGAAAGTATGAAGTGTTCAGTTTTCTAGACCAGACTAGCTACTTTCGGACAATTCGGCCAACGTGAATGTTGCATTTAATACCGTCATGGTTTCTCCACCAAAACTTCTTGGACGAAAATATTACAGATTTTGCATAAAAAATCCTCTCTGACGCAAATATATTAGATTTTAACAGATAGAAGATTATTAAAATCTTATCTTATCTGGATAAATTGGTCAAATGCAAATACGCTGGTCCCTGCGGAAAAGGTTCGAAACGTTTCGGCGAATACGCGAACGCACGCAGTCTCGTCGAACCTTCTTGTTTTGCCTACATGAATAAGGGCACGAGACGAAGTTTGAGAAAGTTTATTTCAGAGACCTGGCCACTTTTGTGCCTGCACATGTACCTTTGAAGGGTGCGTTATCGCAAAAGCCCACTGTTTCTTTTTCTCGTGAATCGTTGCAATTAACTTTTAAACTGACTAGGAGTCCAGTGTAGCTTAGCTTATTATGTAAAACATTCGGGCCAAAGTTTGGCGCAGCTGTGATCTTGTCGTGATAAAATGTTCACCATTAAGTCTATGACATTTGTAATTCGAACTAGTCATTGAGAAAATGTGTAATTAATTTTATTTTTCAGACAAATAAAAAAAAAAAGATAATTTCATTTTACAGTTTGGGTCTTTCCTGTTGTCATGACTAGTAAATCTAACGCGCATATATAGGAAAAGGTCCAAGAACTTAGGAAAAAAAAAACTAAATAAAAAAACATGCATGTTCAGACACTTGAGTGGTGCGCAACTGTGATTTAAGCGTGACTGATACACCTTCAAGGGACGCAATTCTTTCAAACATACATTTTTCTCTCCGTTTTCAATAACGGTCCACTCTCAACGGGGATGTAGGGGGGCTGTGTGCGTATGCGCGCGTGTGTGAGTGGTTTTTCAAGGTTGTACTTGCTTATAAAGAAGCCACTGAAACTTGTATTAGGGGCTATCACAATCCAAATATTAGAAATTGGCGGCATAACTGGTCATATTCAACACCGTTTCTTCCACGCCATGCGTGTTTGAGTGGGAATTCGTTGCCATTGTCTACCGCACTCGAGTACGAATACAAACAAAACGAAGAAAAAAATATTAATCATCTAGCGTACGACAAAACCTCGCATAAGATGCATGCACGACTAGCAAAGACTCAGATCAGCCTGCGCATCCGCGCAGTCTGATCAGAGTCTTTGCTATTCACCTCCCCGCAAACACACAACCTTGACACAACGTTGAAACAATGTTTAAAGGCAGTTTCAACGTTGTGTTTGTGCTGAGCTGAGCATTCTATAGTTTATCAACGACCTCTTAGAGTTCAACATTCAAGCGTGGCAAGACTTTTCCATGTTTTAGGGGAAGCGGGTTTCGGATTTCTTTTTTTCACAGGAATTTAAATTTATAAATAAGTTCTTTTTTGATAATGTCATTATGTAGAAAACGTTGCCAAGTGGTTAGTATGATGAAGTGTAGCAGGTCGACCGTGTGGCTCGGTAGCTCAGTCGGTAGAGTGTTCGCACGGTATGCGAAATGCCCTGGGTTCGAGTCCCGGTCGAGTCATGATCTTTTTCCACCCCTGTGACATTTGGTGGCCAGTGTTGGTCCAGCACCGCGTCTGAGGGCATGAAACAGTATGAACATAAGTCTCGCAGCCGGACTGAGATTCGGAACGATTCCGAATCTCATTAGAAGAGATTCGGGACGAATCTAATTAAGCAGGGGGGAAATGTAGCAGGTTGACCGTGTGGCTCGGTAGCTCAGTCGGTAGAGTGTTCGCACGGTATGCGAAAGGCCCTGGGTTCGAGTCCCGGTCGAGTCATGTTCTTTTTCCACCCCTGTGACAGAAGTATGAATCTTTGTAAAACTTTATCACCCAATGCAAATCGCAACTGAAGGCGACTTACCTAAAACACGGACTAGTCCAAAATTAAAAGTACAGTCACGTCTCACTGCGTTTTGAAAGACTATACTGCACACGGTCTATCCAAAGAGCTACAAGCGAAAATTATGGCCTGAAAAGCTTGCTACACCTGCTGATCAGGTGTCATTTGTACAAAATTAACGACTTCATTATGGTTAACAGTTCGTTCAAACTTTGATCATTTAATATGGCGAACATACTAATATTTTTGCTGGAAAAAATGTGAGCAGCTCTGCTCACCTTTTTTTCAGCAAAAATACCAAAAGCTTAGATATTGTTCTTGCTAGAACAGTTAAACATTTAACCACTAACGAGCTCGTTAAGCTAACGAGGCTTTGAACAACTGGACCCAGATGAGGACACAAAGAACCTCTTGTTGGTTTCGTATCACACTCCAGACATGTCATATTGAATAAATTAAGTTTAGCCACACACATTTCTACTATCAACCAGTCTCATTGCTTGATATAATATATAATATGTTCGTTCAATTTCCAAACTGCCTGGATCTTCAGGTTAATTGCTAGCAGCGTCTAAATCCATGCAATATGAACTGGTGAAATATGGTCGATAAGGGTTATCTGTTATTATAATCGCCCAATCTTTTAATTTGGGCTAATCCATTCTTGGAAACAGAGAGGCGTTGGGTGGGGGCGAAGTAGTCTAAAGCCTTAGTGCTGACACTGTACACTGTTTGCATCACGAAAACACGCCTATATAATTTTTACCTCTTAAACCCCACTTTTATATAGTAAAACAGATGTTTATAGGGTTGTACATAAGTTTTCTTATTGCTGATCAAAAACATAGATTGTGGGTCCTCGTTAGCATTACCAGGAATTCTCGTACTACAGGAACTGTTACTCAGATTACCGATATCCCATATTTGATTGACATCAGTTAATTCCCTTAGACCGTAGTCGAGATAGCGTCGTTTACCTGTGTTAATGGTGTGTAATAGCAGTTTAACACCTATCGGTTTGAGTTACAATACACAACCAATCTGTGTTCTATCCAGTGCCCTGTTAAAATTAGTATTGATATACATTTTAAATTTTGTCACCGAAAATTTCAAGATGAAAAATTCTGATATTTTATATAAAAAATGCATGTTTTGCTAACGGATGACCAAGTGTTTTGTCCTCGATATAAATTAAATACTCATTGCCGGGCCGTTAATCCAAAATTATAGGGAAATAAAAAAAGATCACGTTTATACATGTATAAATATATTATTTCTTTTTTTTTATATATTTCATGGGTATATTCATGTAATTTTGTTCCTTTCTATATTGTGGCCCTTGGTAAACAATAAAAGAAACGTAATGATGACAATATATAAAAGAATTTATTTAATTAATGAAATTCAGCATATAGTATTGACATGCCATTTATAAAGCTCTGGCCTCTAGTGAGGACTGTTACGCCGTAAAACAATTATGCATCCGAACATAGTAGACACGGTGGCGTATGTTTGGAATTCAGCTTCGACACAGGATTTCAAATATTGTGGTAGCTTTTAAGGTGAAGACAAGATCAGCCTGCATGTTTACTGATTCAATAACGGTTCTATGAATTGCATTGCTTCAGCGTACCAAAGTCTCTGATCAGACAGCACTTGCTTAAGCGCAGTCTGATCTGAGTTTTGCTAGTCGCCAATGCCACATTGTTTAAAATCACGTCGCGGCTTTTTTTTGGGGGTTATGGAAAATTGATTTTAAATAACCATATATGAAGACCTAATTTTACATGGGTGTTGACTTATTTCTGAAGCCGGCCTCGGTAGCTCAGTCGCATGCGCGAATGATTGGTGATCAGGAGGATGCGGATTCTATACCTGCCGGAGACGGCTATATTCCGTCGTGGATTTGTTTGTTTGATTTGAGGTTTAATGTCCTCGTCAACACTGTAAAGGTCGTTTTGGAGACGTTGCTTCCAATTTTGTGGGACTTTACCCGACATTGACACCGGCCCCGATAGCTCAGTTGGTAGAGTGTCCGCTCCGGGAAACGGGAGGTCACGGGTTCGATCCCTGGCCGCGACATACCAAAGTCGTTAAAAATGGTACTAGCTGCTCCTCGTTTGGCACTCAGATTTACGTGGTAAAGCTAGGACTGGTCGATCCAGTGTCAGGATAATGTGACTGGGTGTGGTATCATGTAATGTGTCTGGGACATGATACTTCAGTGAGGCAGCACTATAAAAGTGAGCATTGAGCTCCCTGTCGCAACCAGACACCGTCGTGATATGACTGAAAAATTGTTGAAAGCGACGTTAAACCCGAATTCACACACACACACACACACACATGTTGAACTTTTTCCTTCATTCGCCGGAAATTACCGAGTTGAATTCGATTTCCGTAGGAAATCGGCAGTTAATGTTACCTGTATATTTTGAAGGTTTTTTATATTAAAATTATGAAGGAAAAAAACCTTAACTCCTCGTATCTTATTTATCCTTAACACTAGAAAAAAGTCACTGTTATCCTCATGTAAGAAAATTATTCAGTTTTTATTTGGTGCATTTCAAAGTGATGAATAATTAATTCTTATTGCTTCCATCTGCAATTTAATGTCATGCCTATATGCTCCATAGACGGCAATGTATTTTTTAAAAAAACGTTCAGATTTCCATGTTTGGTTGCCAATATTAAATAGAAATGATTTGTTTGGAATTAAGTCACTGTTATATACTGTTAGACTGTTGTTCAAAGTTTACGATGATATAAAGTTTTTTTCTACTGAAAAATGATAAATTGCTTCCCCGAGAGCTTAAAAATCGTTTATAAGCTGTTTTTCAGTACTGCAGTTCATGATGCGAAAATCGCTAAGTCCACATTATATGTACCAGAAATCGTATCAAACCTGTAAAGCTTTTTTGTATTAATTTTGTAATTACTAGTAATAAACAACATGCGGATAATGTACTTGATACAGTGGTTATATTTCTCGGATTTCTTTATTTTATTTTGTTTCAGTTTTGTTACATTTATGTTTTCATTCATTATGTATGGGCGGCAAATATGTCAAAAAGGACAAAAATTGTCGAAATCATTTACTGTGAAATGGCGATTAAATGGCGATTAAAACCACCATGAAAAGTTAATTGGCAGTCTGAAGCCAGTGATTGATTTTGTTTGTTTGTTTGTATTGGAGTTTAACGGCCCAATCAACACTATTTAGGTCAGTTTTGAGCCGGTCAGTTTACCTGTCCACACTTTTACTGAGCAAGCTTATACGTAAGCGGTTAACCAGTACAGTGCACATTCGCCTCATCGAGGGGGTTCAAACGAGCACCAACAATCTATGTTTTGTGCAGAACAAAACACTGTTTGCTATTCTGTAAATTTCTGTTAATGAGTTTCAACTCTGTCTGTCCGCACAGTTACTTTGCAAACAGTGTAGAGCATGGTGCGACTGCTCAGAATGAGCCGTCTTTTCTCCAGATCTACACTCTTTGCCATTCGGTTGATGACTTTGACTAAACCACCGTCAATAAAAATGGAATTGTCTAAATTCACATTACGAAATCACGCCTATACTGACAAATTTTAGCAAAAAAAAAAAAAAAAAAAAAAAAAATGAAAATGTTTAGATAGAAAATTCTGCTATTTTTCATACTTCTGTTCCAAAAATAGATTATAGGAACTCGTCAAAGCCGCCTCGGTGAGGCAGTTCTAACGAGTATCCACAATCTTTGTTTTGATCAAAAATAAGAAAAAATAATGTATACTACTGTAAACCCCAGTTTTACTGTATAAAACTTATTTATCTTCACTGCAGCTGATTTGAGGTTTTAGAGTAACAGTCAAATAAATAATGTATACCCCTATAAACCCCAGTTGTACTATATAAAAGTGGGGTACACGTGGGTCAGAATTATATAGGTGTGTTATCGTGATGACGAAGTTACCAAACGTGCTTTAATTTAACAATGAGTTGGCGCGTGCCCGTCGCCCCCCACTATGTGTTACTCTTTAAAGTGTCAATCATGTGTAACCCTTAAAGTGCCAATCATAATATTGAAGATAACAATTTGATTAATTAAATTAAATAAATAAATAAATAAATAAATAAATAAAGTAACAGTCTCACCAGTGTTCACTTTTTGTGATTGATTTGATAGACAATTTTTGTGGTGTCTTGATTTATGTACAGTTTTATTAACTCTTAAAGTGTAAATCATAACTAGTGCAGATGACATTTTCCAGGTTTTGAGTTGATTAATTTCGAAAACACGTCTATTAAAAAATATTGAAAATTTTACCACCAAAAAATGAAAGTATTCAGATAAAAAAAAATGCTACTTTTCGTATTTCTTCTGGAAACATAAATTAATGGAATCGTTAGTTCCACCTCAGCGAGGCGGTTCTTACGACAAACAACAATACATGTTTTAGCAGAAATAAGAAAAATAATGATCCATATTTTACTACATAAAAGTGGGTAATATGGGGTGTTTTTGTGATGAAATACATAAATAAATAAATAAATAAATAGGCTTATCTGTGTTTACACATTATGTAACTTTTATAACGTCCTTTCAATTATTCAGGGAATATCTTCTACAATATACTGTATATCGGTGTAGTGTTAACTCTTAAGGTGTCAATCATGACTTGGGAAGACAACATTTTTCAAAATGTGTTTACCTATAAGTTACTTTTTATGGCGTCCTTTTAATTATTCAGGAAATATCTTATACAATATACTGTATATCGGTGTAATGTTAACTCTTAAGGTGTCAATTATGACTGCGACAGACCATCACGAAAATTTGACCCCCTATAACCCCACTTTCATATTGTAAAACTTTAAAATTCAAAATTTGTAAAGAATTTGAAAAGCAAACTGAAAATCAACTGTAATGACTTACAAATTGTATGCCATGTCTGACTAAACAATGTCACCGAAATGTGACAGTATATCATCACGAAAACACGCCGATATGATTTTGACACCCTCAAACCACAATTTTATATAGTAAAACTGAGTTTGCAGGGGTATACATTATTTTTTTATTTCTTCTTAAAAACATAGACTGTGGGTACTCGTTGGCGGTTCTAACGAGTATCCACAATCTATGTCTTGAGCCTCGCCGAGGCGGTTCTAACGAGTATCCACAATCTATGTCTTGAGCAGAAATAAGAATCAAAGTACTGAAAGTACTGAGGAAAGTTGATTTATGAGGAATAGTTATTATATAACAATGTTAGTCGTAGATCAAGCAGTTATCTAGATATTTTGTTGAAACAAATATAGAGACTAACTTCCCATATCACAGGTCCTGGTGTATGAATGACATTTTGACGTGTCACCAGTAACAATTCTGATTCTGGTTCTGATTTGACAAGGTCCAAGTGGGTTAAAAAAATTCGACAAAGAAAAAATGATTCATCGATTGTTTTGAGTTTAACGACAGGTCAACCCTAGTGGATCATTTTTGTCTTCTCCAAGAGAAAGGGGAAAAGAGATAGAAAAGACAGTAGAGAAGATGATTTGTTTGTCTTTTTGTTTGATTTGAGGTTTAACGTCCCCGTCGATACTGTAAATATCATTTTGGAGACGTTGCTTCCAATTTGTGGGACTTTTATCCGACATTGAGTTGAAATGACTTCTCAAGCCCTGCCGCCCAATGAAACCAATAGGGGTCATAAGCATGGACGGGCAGACTCGTACCGCTTTGCCTGGGCAGGCTTAGATCCTCTAACCAGTTTATCAGTACTCGTGTGCGGGTCGGTTTCAGCTCTGCGTGGAAGCATCATGCAGCCCATATATTTCTTCAAGCCCCGATGGGCAGGGCCGTTGTAGAAAAGATGAAAGTGAGGGACAGAGGAGAAAGATGAAAATGATAGAAGTGTAGGAACAGAAGAAATATCAAAACTCCCTCACTCTACCGTTACCTGCTGCAAGGACAGCAGGTGTTGCCCAACTGTAAGTCAATATCAGCTGGACTCCCCAGTGACACATTGCCTCACTCAACTACCCCCACGAAGAAAATACGGAAGAAAGAAATATAAACGTGCCTGCCAATTTCTTCATCGTCAAACCATGAATTTCTAAATTTGCTCAGTACATATCTGCTAATAATCTTACAGAGAAGTTCACCTAATGGGAGACCCCCGCCCATAGGGGCTTGAAGAAATATATGGGCTGCATGATGCTTCCACGCAGAGCTGAATCCGACCCGCACACTAGTACTGGTAAACCGCTGAGAGGATCTAAGCCTGTCCAGGAACCGCGGAGCGAGGCGGACCGTCCATGCTATTAAACCTTATTGGTTTCATTGGGCGACAGGGCTTGAGATGTCATTTCATCTCAATGTCGGGTAAAAGTCCCACAAAATTGGGAGCAAGTCTCCAAAATGACCTTTACAGTGTTGATGGGGACGCTAAACCTCAAATCAATCAATCAATCTCCTAGTGGGCACATCATGTCTTAGCAACGTTGCATCAACGTCGCATTGATACGACGATGCACATATAGGTTGTGCGTCGGGAAATAAAAAGGTCAATAACTTGACAAAAAAGATCATTTTTAAACCATTTGACTCTGGTCAGACACCACGTTTACCCAAGGCGAATTAAAATACGTTTATTCCCACCTGTACGGGGTCCTAAAAAACATTAACCCGTAAATGTCAATTGTTTCAATACTGTGACATTTGGAAACAATTAAGATAGATTAGAGGCCACAGAATGTTGCGTCTGATCGGTTTCTTCACAATTTGCTGAATTAAACAACACGTGTTTTGTAATATTAGAGCTCTTATAAGCAGGCAAATTGTAGGTCAGTAAAGGGTCATTTAGTTGGTCACTGATAAGCTAACCCTTTTAACCCTGTAAACCGGTGCAGACGCCGAGTTAGCAATACACTGTATCTATGCAAACCTTGTAGATCCTGATAAGACGGCAAGTAGCTAGAACGTCTCGCCAGAATCTACATGTACACTGTTTGTCATCCTGTCAGTGAGCTAATCAGAAATCCTTTTCTATAAGAATATATTTAAAGCGAGAAGAGTCCTGTTTAGAAACTCAGGGATGAAAGAGTAAAACATAAATATCACCGAAAAGCGCGTATGAAAATAGTTCCAGAGTACTGTTTTCTTTTCAGAATTAGTCTTTCTGTGCCAATTTATTTTCAATCCGTTTAAAGTGTCGAAAACTGAAATATTTTGAAAGACCTTCCATGCGGGGCCGGCCTGCAAAATTAATTTTCAAGAGTTCATTTGGGCTATTTTATGCAGCGTACGAACAACGGAAATGGAGCAACGCGGTCCAGTACCGGAAGTAGAAATGTAGTGACAAAGAAACTTGATTTAAAAAATCAACTTTCAAAAATAACATTTTTTTTTCATCTGAAAATTTTCATTTTTGGTGGTAAGATTTACAATGTATATGTATAGGCGTGTTTTCGTCATGGAACAAAATTGGTTTTAATGTAAGAACTTTCTCATCTGAGTTCATCTGGGCTCCCGCCCATAGGGGCTTGAAGAAATATATGGGCTGCATGATGCTTCCACGCAGAGCTGAATCCGGCCCGCACAATAGTACTGGTAAACCGCTTAGAGGATCTAAGCCTGCATGTCCAGGAACCGCGGTGCGAGGCGGATGCTAATAAACCCTATTGGTTTCATTTGGCGACAGGGCTTGAGATTTCAATTCATCTCAATGTCGGGTAAAAGTCCCACAAAATTGTAAGCAACGTCTCCAAAATGACCTTTACCGTGTTGACGGGGACGTTAAACCTCAAATCAAACAAACAAACAAAATCTGAGTTCATCTTGATCGAGTCTTATAGGCGTGTGTTCGTGATTGGCTAACAATATTTTTCATGGCGTTATTTATTTAAATAAATAGATAAAATAAATGCATAAAAAGATCGGAGTCAAGAGATTTCACGTATCATATTTGACCTTAATCCTTATTTAAAATCACTGGACAAGAGACTGACAAGAGATATAGACCCAATATTCTACATGTCAAAAAAAAAATAAAATAATAATAATAAAAAAAAAAACACTACTACTACTACTACTACTACTAATAATAATAATAATATTGATAATTACTATTATTATTATTTTTTTTATTATTATTATTATTATTATTAAGCAATTCTACATAATGTTGCTCTTCAATATGTTAAATATGTTTGTTCATACTAGATGGCTCGAAATGAAAAGGCATGGTTGTTACTTCAAGAAGTTCTTTTTCACATTTAGATAGCCTTAATTTGAGCACTAGCGTTCCTTTGAATACCTACAGGTAGATCAAAGTGTCATATTTGCAGATATATGATTACTGATTCCCTGAGGTCAGCGACTAGAGAAAAAATATTGGCTATTCTGTATCTTGATCCCAGTGGTGTACAGGGAGATAACTCGAATATCTCGCCCAGATAGGTTTTAACGGAAATTCACGACTTATTCCGATCGCCGCCTATGAAGGAAAAAGTTCGGTATGCACACACACACACACACACACACACACCCGACATTGAGATGAAATGACATCTCAAGCCCTGTCGCCCAATGAAACCAATATGGTTTATTAGCATGGACGGTCCGCCTCGCACCGCAGTTCCTGGACAGGCTTAGATCCTCTAAGCGGTTTACCAGTACTAGTGTGCGGGCCAGATTCAGCTCTGCGTGGAAGCATCATGCAGCCCATATATTTCTTCAAGCCCCTATGGGCAGGGGCGGATTCTGTCGTGGAAACTGATCATGAAATCTTCTCTACATTCATTCTCTTTCTTTCACTGTTTCAAAAGGGCAGCTGTCAGTTTCAAACAAAAGAATTTGCGGCATACTGGTTAATCGCTTACGTATACTCAGTAGAAAAGTGGGGATAGGTAAACTGACAAGCTCGATATGACAAAAAAGTGTTGAAAAGGCCTTTAAACTCCAGTCTAATTTTCTGATAGCACATTAAAGCAACTAAAGCTCTGTCGTCTATATCAGATTAACCCATTTTGCACCGTCCGGAATTTGTCAACCTTATACATAGCACAAGTCCATTTCAAAATTTGATGGTGTGAAGTTTTTCTAAATATATTTAAAACATAAAAAATGGCTGAACTTTTTTGCAAAAGAAGGTTCTGAACAAAAGCCGAGCTCGATGGCGTCTGATCTGGGCCTGCACTTTTTGCTATAACCCGTTTTGTGGGATTCGGTACAAAATGGGTTAATGCACCACACTCACAAACTGGGATGTGCTAATTAAAGCAACTAAAGCGCTGTCGTCCATATCAGTTTAACCCATTTTGTACGGACCCGAATTTGTCAGCCTTATACATGTATATAGCACAAGTCCATTTCAAAATGTGAGGATGTGAAGTGTTTTCTAAATATATTTAAAAAATAAAAAAATAGGTGAACTTTTTGCAAAAAGAAGTTCCTGAACAAAGGCCGAGCTCGGTGGCGTCTGATCTGGGCCTCCCATTTTTGCTATAACCCGTTTTGTGAAATTCGGTACAAAATGAGTTAATACACAACACTCACAAACTTTGGATAATAAACATATCTCGGACGCCCTAGGCGAGCAACTCACGTTATTTCAATACAAAAACATAGATTGTGGGTCCTCGTTAGCCTGAACCGCCTCGCCGAGGCGGTTCTAACGAGTTCCCAGAATCTATGTGTAGAGCAGTATTGTGTAGACATCAGAATTTCTTATCTAAAAATTTAGTTTTGGGTGGTAAAATTTTCAATATATTTGAATAGGCGTGTTTTCGTAATGACTATGTATCTGTACAGGTCTAGGGGGATGAAAGGGTAAAGTCATGTTTTCACGGAACGCGCCACAACAAGCGTAACTATTTGCACTGGATCAACAAAGCAATTCGACCTCGTCTGGCCTGTATTTGTACAATATAAAAGACGACATAATTTATCTAATTGTATTCAAACAATTAAGAAAATTCACTTTTTGATATCGTTTTGTGTCATATATTTTTATTTATGATTAGAACGATTGATGCCAATAATATCAATAAATGCCAATAAATATATGCATAGAATATATCTAAGGGTTTTTGGCTGATTGGCAGAAGAATGCCGAGCAATTGTCGAGTGAGTGAGTGTTTGAGTTTTACGTCCCACCAACAGCTAAGGTCATACGGAGACGGTTTAAAGACTCATCCGAAAGTCTGGAGAGGCCCGGACCCCTGGTTTACAAGGTGAGTAGCGTAACCACTACACCACAGAGGCTTCTAACCGAGCACTGTAGAATAATTTAAATGGTCTTTCTTGCATTAGCATTTTCCGAGCCCCGATGAAGCTGTTTGAACACGAGGCCGCTAGGTCGAGTGTTCAAATAAGGAACCCGACTAATGATATTGCAATGAAAAAATCATGGATAACCGTTGACCTTACCAAATACAAATGTGACGAAAACGACCTAAACCTCCATATTAACTCTTCAAATGCGACTGTAAAACCAACATGGCGGCTAGTTAAGAATGTTGTTTACCAAAAATGACGTCAGATCCGCAATGACTTCTGACGTCATCCTAAAAAAATATTAAAAGCTTTGTTATGGGCGAATAATTGTTGATAGTTGTTCTTATTTTTCCCAGAAAATAGGATTTCACATCTCATGCAAATTGTCTCCTTGTCTCCATAGGTGACAATTTGCATGAGATGTCAAATCATGTTTCCTGGGGAAAATGCTGTCCGATGGACAGTGATTCCTTTTTTGATACTTGCAGTTAATGAGGACTGGCATTAAATCTCGGGACTGTTTCGATTTTGGTCCAGTCTCGACTATTGGCATGAGAGTAGCCCCGCCCATTGAGGGCCTCATTTATTTAGGAAAATGATGTCCGGATGCGCACACTGATCTGCGCCTTGTTCATCACGTGAAAAAGTCCGTGAAATGAAGACCCCCTATACCCCACTTTATATAGAGAAAACTGGGGTTTACGGGAGTATACATTATTTTTCTTATTTTTGCTGGAAGACATACGTTGTGGGTGCTCGTTAGAACCGCCTCAATGAGGCGGTTCTAACGAGCTTACACAACCTATGATTGCAGTATCTATAAGAAAAATATCACGGATTTTCATCATAAAAATGGCCATTTTGGAGATGTGAAAAAACGCACTATGTCGCACGGGTGTGTTATCGTAATGTGATCTCAAATGGCAAAACCAGGATCTCTCATGACGTGGCTTAAGTCTGAGGAATATTAAACGCTTACTATAGTTTGAGCCCTAATAAAATCTACTTGACTTGACTTGACTATATCTGTAGTGCATACAAATGTATCTACCATACATCATAAATCTTATAGCAAGAAAAACGGGACGAAATTCTTAAGGTTTATTATATTAAAAATATTGAAAGATAATTAGGGGAAAAAAAGATGAAAAGATTACAACTATAATTTAACTGCAAATCGATTAGCCGGGGTTTATATGACTTTTTGAAGAATAAAATTGATTACTTTTAGACAGAATAACTTTTAAAGCTGGTTTTAAGACAAGTTGCCTTTATGCTCATCGAATGTTAAGCTTTTTTTAAATGTGAAAAATGCTATATTTTAACATAGCCAAAATTCCAAATGTCAGCAGAACATTTCTCAAATGTTACATAGATATATGTTACTCGTAAGCAAATGTCGATGATTGGATAAATTGTGAAAATAGTATAAAGCAAAACCCTCCTTCATATAAAATTCTAACACAGCGCGCCTATATAGGCAATGGAAAATAACTGTGTTTTATTCTACAACAAATCACAGCTCGGAAGAGCGTGACGAGTGACGTCATAACAATTCCCAATTTATGACGTCACTAGTCGATTTCCTTGACGTTAGACGGTGTAACGTCATTTTCTCGCATCGAAAACGTAAGAAAAGGATATAAATGCATGTGTTTCAGTCGATAATTTTAGCGGGATTTCTTCTAACAATGGCGAACGGTTGTGATAGTTTGAAGGAAACAACAACATTTTTGCCGATTTTCAGCGTGTTAGAATCGAAATAGATCAGCTCTTGTCTGTGATTTGTTGAGTAATAAATCACAGTTTGTCGGTCAGTTGTAAGTAGACAAATCACGCGCGCTACGCGCTTGTGATTTGTCTCCTTTACAACTGACCTCCAAACTGTGATTTATTACACAACAAATCACAGCTAGAGCTGATCTATTTCTTAAGTAAAATTGGTGGAGAAGTGTTTGTTTGTTTGATTTGAGGTTTATCGTCCCCGTCAACACTGTAAAGGTCATTTTGGAGACGTTGCTTCCAATTTTGTGGGACTTTTACCCGACATTGAGATGAAATGACATCTCAAGCCCTGTCTCCCAATGAAACCAATAGGGTTTATTAGCATGGGCGGTCCGCCTTGCACCGCGGTTCCTGGACAGGCTTAGATCCTCTAAGCGGTTTACCAGTACTAGTGTGCGGGCTAGATTCAGCTCTGCGTGGAAGCATCATGCAGCCCGTATATTTCTTCAAGCCCCTATGGGCGGGGGCGGAGGTGGAGAAGTGTCGTGGTATTTGTTAAATAATCGTTCTTCAATGGCTCAAATACCTTTGGGACCATGAAAATGCCAGTTCAGTTGGACAAAATACTGGATATCTTCTCTATAAAGCTATGTTTTATCATTACAGTAACACCCCCATGCGACATAGTGCATATTTCTCATCTTCAAAATGGCTACTTTTCTGATGAAAATCTCTGATATTTTCTTATTAATACTGCAAACATAGGTCGTGGGTGCTCGTTAGAACCGCCTCATTGAGGCGGTTCTAACGAGTACCCACACCTATGTCTTGGAGTAAAAATAAGAAAAATATTGTTTATCCCCGTAAACCCCGGTTTTCTCTACATAATGTGGGGTATAGGGCGGTTTTCATTTCGTGGACTAGTGCACGTGATGGCTGTAATTAGACTCGCCTCGTTTAGTCATTTAAGCGTTTTTTTTTTATAAGTACACTAATCCTTTTCAAGACAACCTTAATGGAACAAAACATGAACACGCTAAATTTATCCAGTTTCATAAATTTCATATTAAATGATTACGAGTGTAAAATTCTGTTTATCATATGACGATTTTTAATCGAATTTCGTTGCCGAAGAATTTCAGAAAAAAAAAAAAAACATAGGGTTGTCAAGGACCTTAGTTATATTACGTTAAGTGTTATTACACGTGTGGCCATATGATTTTTTATGACATGCCGTTGGCCACTGAATAACGGTGACGTTATATTATAATTATTAATAACTTGAGTTATTGGAATAATTAGGGCCCCGCACTGAAAGTGTGGGTGCCCTATAGTAATCACTCTGTCCGTCCGTCTGTCTGTCTGTCTGTCCGTCTGTCCGTCCACAAATTTTTACTCCTCTGATAGCGCTGCCGGGGCCCTAGTCAGTTTCACTGACAGCTCTAGTTATCTAATTTCTTAACCCTTATCCCGCTGAATAAATACATTAGCCACACCCTTTTCTGACTTTGAACCAATCGGATTACTTCATGTAATTTATTCGAGGAAATTCACAAACTGAACGTCCAAGCGTTTAGATCCAGATCAGATGGCTTCTTCATCTGATCTGGATCTAGACTGTTTGCAAAGGTAGAGGTTGTTGTGTTCAGCAGGACAAGGCTTCTTCAGAAGCTATCTGTTCTGGATCTACATTGTTTGCAAAGGTAGGGGTTGCCGCGAACAGCAGGATAAGGGTTAAGAACGAGTTTTGTTTGTATCAGCCGCGGTAAACGAGCCATCGGTTTCGAGTTACTAAAGTTTCCCTTTATTTCGAATTTCTAACTGACCATAGATTGTTGGTACTCGTCAGTACTACTTCTAGATTGTTGGTACTCGTCAGTACTACTTCTTCACGAGCATAAACGATATACAGCAAAATTCACATATTCAGATCACCTTTGGAACTGTTCAAAAGTGGTCTCAAAAGTGGTCTTTAAGACCACTTTTGTAAGTCCCAAACGTGGTCTTATTCTAGAGGACTCTGGGTGTAGTAAACACAAATAAAGCACGGCTGAAATCATTTAAATATGGTTTAAAGACAGAACTTTTCTTAGTTTTAAATGGTCTTAATAGCAGAATTTTGCTGTACTACATTGCAGTAAGTAACTGTTCAATTTCTCGAACACTAATGGCACACTAACTTACCCCAGCGGGCATACAATGTGTAGGCAACGTTGTATTAATGTCGATGCAACGTCATGACATTGCATCG
>CAUZLF010000771.1:289901-310891 GCA_963580285.1 Lucinisca nassula
CAAGCAGACACACAACGTTGAATTAATGCTATAGTAATGTGAATGCAAGATACAACATTTATTCAATGTTGTGTGGGCTTCCCAGTGTCATTCAGAATGAATATGTGTGTAATACTTTGGGCGTGTCTGGGTCTGGTATGCCTGCATTGTGTGTGCGCCATTGCAAATTGCATGTAGCATGGAAAACTGGTTTTAATATACTTCATGAAAATAAAAATATTTCATCCAGCAAACAGTAAAACCTACAAAGATAAGACATGCTACATATACAGTAAAATTCCACTATTAAGACCACCTTTTGGACTGTTCAAAAGTGGTCTTTAAGACCACTTTTGAACAGTCCTAAAGGTGGTCTCCCACTAGAGCATACTAGCTCCCACTAGAGCATACTAGTTTTAGAAAACCCAAAGAAAATGTAAATGAAACGTACCTTCTAAATATGCTTTTAAAAGCATAAATTGACTTAATGTTAGGTGGTCTGAATAGTGGAAGTTCACTATATGTACCACACGTTTCACTGCATCTGTATGACTAGGGACTGTTTTGAACATGCATATTTCACATGTATCTCAGCCGGCACTCATGGTGAGCAGTCATATTAAAACCTACAATAAGACGTGTGCCAACCGAAGACTCAGATCAGCCTGCACATCCATATAGTCAAACCAGAGACTTCTCTTGCTGCATGAAGTAGCATTGGGTCCTTAATTATCTATGAGCGCACAACAAAGACTGATCAGACTGCATGGATGTGCAGGCTGATCTGAGTCTACGTTGGGCGCATAGGTCTTATTGGAGGTTTTGTCATGCACTGGCTCAATTTCAATACAACGTTACGAACAATGCATCAATTTGCATCGACGTTGCTTAGACGTCACATGCCAAGTGGGATATATCCTGAAAGACATTGATGATATGAAATACAGTCTTTGATGCATCAGAACGGTTTAACTGTCTCATTACATTCCGTCCATACCTAAATCATCCTGTGATACCAAGTTAGAAAACCATCTATATTTATGTTAAGCTTTGAATAAAATGATAAACTGAGCTTGGATTTGTTGTCATTTTCTTCCCAGATTGACTTATTTTTCTTCCCATGTCACTTAGTTGTCTTAACATGTATCCTATGGATTAAACTCACCCCTAACTTTGACAAGAGGGCCCAGAGGACCCTGATTCGCTCACCTGAATGTCACTGTCTCTAGTACATTCTATTTTTAGCTCTGGTGGCCATCTTGATCATCAGAGTGGAACAATCTTAGCTATTTTGGTAGGGTGTCACCTAGGCAACATTCCTTTGAGGTTTGCATCAAATTGACCCAAGGGTTTAGGAAGTTCGCATTTGAAGATAAAAATTACAATGTTTTTATCTCTCTGGCGGCCATATTGTTCATCGGAGCAATACTATTTTTGCTATTGTGGTAGAGAGTCATCTAAGCAACATTCCTATGAAGTTTGAATGTAATTGGCCCAAGGGTACAAGAGGAGTTGTCGTTTGAAGATTTTTTTTTCTATTTTTAGCCCTGGTGGCCATCCTGTTTATCAGAGTGGAATGATTTTAACTATTTTGGTAGGGACTCACCTGGGCATCATTCCTGTGAAGTTTGAAGCAAATTTACAATGTTTTTCTATTTTTAGCTCTGGTGGCCATTTTGTTCATCAGAGTGGGATCATTTTAGCTAATATGGTAGAGGGTCAACAACATAATATCCCTGTGAAGTTTGAATCAAATTGGCCAAAGGGGTAAGGAGGAATTGTCGTTTGAAGATTTTTTCTATTTTTAGCTCTGGCGGCCATATTGTTAGTCAGAGCGGAACAATTTTAGCTATTTTGGTAGGGAGTCAACAACAATATATTCCTGTGAAGTTTGAATCAAATTGGCCCAAGGGGTAAGAAGGAGTTGTCGTTTGAAGATTTTTTCTATTTTTAGCTCTGGCGGCCATCTTGTTCGCCACGTTGAAGGATTTTAGCTATTTTGGTAGGGAGTTACCTAACTAACATTCCTGTGAAGTTTGAATCAAATTGGCCCAAAGGTTGAGGATGAGTTCACGTTTTGACGTAAATTTACAAAGTTTTTTCTGTTTTTAGCTATGGCGACCATTTTGCTAATCAGAGCAAAAACGTTTAAGCTATTTTGATAGTGGGTCATCTAAGCAACATTCCTATGAAGTTTGAATGAAATTGGCCCAAGGGTAAAAGAGGAGTAGTCATTTGAAGAATTTTTCTATTGTTAGCTCTGGTGGCCATCTTGTTAGTCAAAGCAGAATGATTTTAGCTATTTCTTTAGATAGTGACCTATATAACATTCCTGTGAATTTTGAATTGGCCCAAGGGTTAAGGAGGAGTTCGTTTTTGAAGCAAATTTACGATGTTTTTCTATTTTTAGCTATGGTGGCCATTTTGCTTTTCAGCTATATTGGTAGATGGTCACCTAAGCAACATTCCTATGAAGTTTGCATAAAATTGGCCCAAGGGAACAGGAGCAATTGTCATTTAAAGATTTTTTTATCTTTAGCTCTGGCGACCATCTTGTTTGTCAGAGCACAACAATTTTAGCTATTTTGGTAGGGAGTCATTTGGGCAACATTCCTGTGAAGTTTGAATCAAATTGGCCCAAGGGTTGAGCAGGAGTTTGTGTTTGAAGCAAATTTACAATGTTTTTCTATTTTTAGCTATGGCAGCCAAAATCAGAGCAATACCATTTTAGCTATTTTAGTAGATGGTCACCTTAGCAACATTCCTATGAAGTTTGAATTAATTTAACCCAAGGGTACAGGAGTTGTTGTTTAAAGAATTTTCTATTTTTAGCTCTGGTGGCCATTTTGTTCACCGGAGCAGAAACATTTTAGCTATTTTGGTAGAGGGTCACCTAAGCAACATTCCTATAAAGTTTGAATGAAATTGGCCTTAAGGTACAGTAGAAGTTGTCGTTTAAAGAATTTTCTATTTTTAGCTCTGGTGGCTATCTTGTTCAGCGGAGCGGAACAATTTTAGCTATTTTTGTAGAGGTCACCTCAGCAATATTCCTATGAAGTTTTATTGAAATTGGCTCAAGGGTTAAGGAGGAGTTAGCATTTAAAGCAAATTGTTGACGCTGCACGACACACGCCGCACGACGCATGACACACTACAGACATTGACCGATCACAATAGCTCACCATGAGCACTTCCTGCTCAGGTGAGCTGAAAACAGTGTAGGCTGGCCTCGGTAGCTCAGTCGGATGCGTGTCTGACTGGTGATCAGGAGGACGCGGGTTCGATACCTGCTGAGGTCAGGGACATTCTTTCATGGGGATTGATCATGAAATCTTTTCAATGGTCATTCTCCCCCTTCCGCTGATTCAAGAAGGGCAGTTGTCAGTTTCCGGCGAAAGAATGTGCACTGTGCTGGTTAACCACTTATAAGCCTGCCCAGGAAAAGTGTGAGCCAGTCAGGTTAAAACTGAAAAAAATTCACTTGTTCTGAGTGAACAGGGACTGCAAAAAGCATGCCATCATTATTCAAAGGGAGCTAATACATTCACAGTAATCCCCGTGAGAATCAAGGCAGTCATTTTCCTGTTAGAGTTATGTCTCTTCCAAAAGTAAAGGCTGTAAAATCCAAGAATAGAATGGGTTGGGTTGTATGTGTGTGTGTGTGTGTGTGTGTGTGTGTGTGTGTGTGTGTGTGTGTGTGTGTGTGTGTGTGTGTGTATGTGTGTGTGTGTGATATGGAGACAGGACATACATAAAGAAAATGAGAAAGCATTTTTTTTTATTTCAATATTTACAAGAACTGCTGTCAGATAACATGAGCAGGCTGTGTCAGAATAAAAATACAATTCAGACAGTCATTGTATCAATCTCTGTCAACATAAACATTACTCATAACACTATTCATGTTATGTTAATTGTTCATTTTTTCCTGGAAATGCAAAAGCTGCCAGCCTCGGTAGCTGTCGGATGCATGTCTGACTGGTGATCAGGACGATGACGGTTCGCTACCTGCCGAGGTGGGCAACATTCTTTCATGGAGATTGATCATGAGATCTTTTCTACGATCATTTTCCTCCTTTTACTGGTTCAAGAAGGGCAGTTGTCAGTTTCTGGGGAAACAATGTGCACTGTACTGGTTAACCACTTACGTATACGCCTGCCCAGGACAAATGATGGTAGGTAAACTGACCGGTCCTAAAATGACCTAAATAGTGTTGACTGGGCCTTAAAACTCCAATACACTCAAAGATAAAGCTACTCTGACAGATTGGTCAGCTACAATATTAATATATTTACCTCATTGATTGAAAGATTTTCATGATATATCAACTGATTGGGCCCCTGCCAATCAGGGCTTGAAGAAATAGATTGGGCTGCATGATACTTCCGCGCAAAGCTGAAACCGACCGCAAATGAGTACTGGTAAACCCCTTAGAAGGTCTAAGCCTGCCCAGGCAAAGTGGTGTCAGACCATCCATGCATATAAACCCTATTGGTTTCATTGAATGTCAGGGCTTGAGATGTTATTTCATCTCAATGACGGGTAAAAGTCCCACAAAGTTGGGAGCAACGTCTCCAAACTGACTTAGTGTCGACAGGGACGTTAAACCTCAAATCAAACAAACAAACAAAACCAATGACATTAGAAGATTTGAACAACTTGATTCAATATCAAGTTCAAGCAATGTTATTTTACGCAGTGTAATCATTAAGTATTTTCTATGGCCATTTTGTTTCACTGATTCTCAAAAGGTAGTTATCAGTTATTGTCTGCAAAATATTCACTGTCCTGGTTAACGACTTAGGGCAAAGCCTGCAAACAGTGTAGTGTGGTTCACTAACCAGCTATAAATGACTATAATAGTGTTGAATTGGCCTTAAGAAAAATACATAAAATGCTTTAAGGGGAATGGGAACACCTGGCAGATTTTTCCGCCATTTTTCAAAGGGAGACAACTTTCAGAACTTCCTGTTCGCTTTTCTATAAGCTCTAGCCCTTGGAAAAAGGGGTCAACTCTTAAAGGAACGAATTTGCTCCTCAGGAGCCATGAGCAGCAAATTCTTTCCTTTAAGAGTTGACCCCTATTGACATGGGAGACATAAATACGTTTGCAGGTGTTGCCTCCCCTGAAGGTGTTCCCATTCCCCTTAATATCAGATGAAGGCTTTTACAACACTAACCGTGAGACGCCAAGTTCTGCAACGGAAGGTCAGGTGGTTTTTCTCCGGGTACTCCGGTTTTCGCCCACCTCTGATTAACGATCGGCTCGATATGAGTGAAATAATCTTGAAAGGGCCGTTAAACCCAAACCAAAAAAAAAAAAAAAAAAACACTAACCACCTCAGTGGTAAAACCTCCAGTGAAGCCACCTCTCCAAAAGCCCCAATTTCACCTCTGCTGAGCAGCCACCGCTCTCTGGAGAGAATTTAGTAAATCAGAATTCCCTCTAAACACCCACTCACTAGACAAAACGCCGAAGTAAAAATAAGAATAATTTGTATCCTCCGCAATATTATGATTTCAATATGAAGTATAAACACGGCCCCCACCCAATGGGGCTTGAATAAATAGATGGGCTGCATGATGCTACCACGCAGAGCTGAAACAGACTGCACACAAGTACTCATAAACCAATTAGAGGATCTAAGTCTGCCTAGGCAAAGCAGTGCGAGTCGGACTGTCCATGCTTACAAACCGTACTGGTCTCATTGGGCGGCAGGACTTGAGATGCGATTTCATCTCAATGTCAGGTAAAAGTCCCACAAAATTGGAAGCAACGTCTCCAAAATGACCTATACAGTGTTGACAGGGACATTAAACCTCAAATCAAACAAACAAAAAATCAAGTATAAACAATATATTCATGAAAAATATATACCGGTAAACAATATATACATGAAAAGAAAAAATATCATTTACTTTTCATTTTGTACCCTTGCATCCTTGCTGAGCTTACTATATCAAGCCATACATCAGTTCAGGTATTTCCTTCTGTTGAACAGCCACTTCCTGTAATCAGCCAAGTTTGGTGTTTTTTTTGTTTTTTTTTTTGTTGCTGTTATTTTTTTGTGGCTGCTTAAAACAGAATACATTGAGCCCTCCAAAACTATACAAGATTTTCAACCTTTGGGTACGGTATCTTGTAGTATCTACCATATAATAGCCCAATTTGGTTTTCCACATACTTTTTTTCTTATTTCTGCACGAAAACATTTTGTGGGTACACATTAGAAGTGCCTCACTGAGGCCCTTCTAATGAATATCCTCAACATATGCTTTCGTGCAGCAATAAGAACTAGAAATGTGTCCAGACGACACAGATGCCCCCGCCAAGGGCCCCGCCTCACCCCGAAAATCCATGTTGCAAAAAAATTTTCTAAGTGAGTGACCTTGTCATCAGGAACATTTGTGAGAAGTTATATTGAAATTGGTGAAAAAATGTAAGCGCTAGAGCAATGACAAAGTTTTTCTAAAAATAGCCACAGTGACCTTGAAAGTCTAACTCGCTCGAGGTATTGTCATAAGGAACTTTTGTGTGAAGTTATATTGAAATCAGTGAAAAAATGTAAGCGCTAGAGCAATGACAAAGTTTTTCTAAAAATAGCCACAGTGAACTTGACCATGAAAGTCGAAATCGCTCGAGATATTGTCATAAGGAACATTTGTGTGAAGTTATATTGAAATCGGTGAAGAAATGCAAGCGCTAGAGCGATGACAATGTTTTTCTAAAAATAGCCACAATGACCTTGACCTTGAAAGTGGAACTTGCTCGAGATATTGTCATAAGGAACATTTGTGTGAAGTAATATTGATATTGGTGAAAAAATGTAAGCGCTAGAGCAATGACATAGTTTTTCTAAAAATAGCAAAAGTGACCTTGACCTTTCCCTTGACCTTGAAAGTCAACTCATTCGAGGTATTGTCATAAGGAACATTTGTGTGAAGTTATTTTGAAACCAGTGACGAAATGCAGGCGCTAGAGCGATGACAAAATTTTTCTAAAAATAGCCACAGTGACCTTGACCTTGAAAGTGGAACTCGCTAGAGATATTGTCATAAGGAACATTTGTGTGAAGTTATATTGAAATCGGTGAAGAAATGTAAGCGCTAGAGCGATGACAAAGTTTTTCTAAAAATAGCTACAGTGACCTTGACCTTGAGGTCATGACCTTGAAAGTTAAATTTGCTCGAGCTATTTTTATAAGGAACATTTGTGTGAAGTTATATTGAAATTGGTGAAGAAATGTAGGCGCTAGAGCGATGACAAATTTGTTCTAAAAATAGCCACAATGACCTTGACCTTGAGGTCATGACCTTGAAAGACGAACTTGCTTGAGATATTGTCATAAGGAACATTTGTGTGAAGTTATATTGAAATCAGTGAAGAAATATAGATGCTAGAGCTATGTTATGCGAGGGGATAATATAAATTTTTTAAGTCTGTGACCTTGACCTTGAGCTCATGGGCATGGGTGGGGGTATCCCTGAATAAAATGGACAGGTATCTAACATCATACCAAATATCAACTCAATCCATCGCACGATTTGGAAAATATCAACTCTTAAAATATCTAATTAAAAATTTCTAAGTCTGTGACCTTGACCTTGAAGCCATAGGCATGAGTGGGGGTATTGCCAAATAAACATTTGGACCTGTATCTATCATCGTAGCATACATGAGCCAAATCCATAATATAGTTTGGAAAATTTGAGCTCTTTAAAATCTTTCACATTAAAATTGTCTAAGTCTGTGACCTTGACCTTGAGGTCATAGGCATGGGTGGGGGTATTGCTGAATAAAACATTGTACCTATATCTATCATCATATGAACCAAAGCCATCATAAAAGTTCAGGTTCTACCAGGTACAAATACCTTAACTGGAGTCTTTAACATGGAAAATTTCTAAGTCCATGACCTTGACCTTGAGGCCATGGGCATGGGTGGGGGTATCGCTGAATAAAACTTTGGACCTATATCTATAATCATACCAAATATGAACCAATTTCATCAAATGGTTAGGAAAATATGAGTTCTAAAATATTCAAGTCTACCTGTTACAAAAACCTTAACCTGAGTCTTTAACATTGAAAATTTCTAAGTCTGTGACCTTGACCTTGAGGTCACAGGCATGGGTGGGGGTATTGCTTAATAAAACTTTGGACCTATATCTATCATCATACCAAAGATGAACCAGTTCCATCAAATGGTTAGGAAAATATGAGTTCTAAAAGTTCAGGCTCTACCTGTTACAAAAACTTTAACCTGAGGTTACAGGATCACGTACGTACGTACGTACGTACGTACGTACGTACGTACGTACACACACACGTACAGACGGACGTACACATGTACGCACGTACGCACATACGCACGTACGGAAAACCCAAAAACTATATGCCACCGGCATCATATGATGCGGGGGCATAAAAATATCACCACTTTTCGGATGAAAAAAGCGCTTTATCTGGAGCTATGCTCTATCCTTTGCAATTCTTCTGCTATGTGTTAGCAGATTTAAATCTTCTTTCCTCACCGTCAACCCTTATCCCGCTGAATATTCAGTTTAGCCACACCCATTTCTGACTTTGAACCAATCAGATTACTTGATGTAATTGATTCTCACAAATCCATAAAGTGAATGTCAAACAGTGTAGATCCTGATCAGATGGCTTCTTCAGAAGCCATCTGATCTGGATCTACACTGTTTCCAAAGATAGGGGTTGTCGTGAACAGCAGAATAAGAGTAAGTAACATGTTTTTATCAATAACTCAGCCCGCTGCTTTGAGTCCAGTTTCTAGATCATACGTGGCTATAATCATATTTATAATGTCCTTTATTACATTCAGCGAAATGTCTTCAGAAAAAACCTAGAAAAGACAAAGAAATAAGTTTTAACAAGAATTCTACAACAAACTATTTAAACAGTTGTTTTTCATCATACCCATACGTTAGCCGACCTCGGTACCTCAGTCGGATGCAGGTTTGACTGGTGACATTAACTACATTAACTAACGACGTTGTTAGTTTTGAAACAACTGGGCCATGATGAACAAGGTTATCATATCCATTACCGTAAAAAATCCTTGTGGACTTGCTGTAATTCTCCTACAAATTTGTCTCACAATCTAGCAAGCAGCCCAAAACTAAAGGAGCAGACAGAATGGGTCTTACGCCATGAAAGTCGTAACACAGGAAAGAAGCATAGCCTGAAAAAATCCCCGCCTATGATGGGATTCGAACCTTGGCCGCATGGGTGATAGTCCACTGCTCTAACCGCTGAGCCAAAGAGTCGGCTCCCTGACGCAGTTGTCAGAGAGTGGTTATAAACCTAGAAGCTATGCATATGATCTACCAACGTAGATAATGGAAGGGAGGTACTGCCGGGTGTAACACACCCCCTCTCAAAGGATGACGTGAAGCCAACTTTGGCACGAAGCCGTTTTCGGCATATAAAGTCCGATCCCGGACGAGCCCCCATCTTACGACATCAAAAGCGTAACAAAGGAAAGAAGCATAGCCTGAAAAAATTCCTGCTTATGGTGGGATTCGAATCCAGGCTGCTCGGGTGATAGTCCAGTGCTCTAACCGCTGAGCCAAAGAGTTGACTCCCTGACGCAGTTGTCAGAGAGTGGTTATAAACCTAGAAGCTATGCATATGATCTACCAACATAGATAATGGAAGGGAGGTAATGCTGTCCGTAACAATAGGAAACAGTGTAGACACTGATCAGACTGCTCCTTCAGGAGCAGTCTGATCTGTGTCTGCACTGTTTGCTTATACTTTGAATCATTACGATGGATACTGTTCTTGCAGCTATTTGCAAGACCATTTAACTGTAAAGTTTTTAGCACATTCGCAGAACTAATGTCGCTTTAAACAATTGGTCCCCAGTCCTCAACGGTCTATGTCAGTTTGAAGACCCAGCAGAATACTTAAGGGACAATGAGACAACCTGGTAGATGGTTCGGCAATTTTCCAAATGGAGACAACTTTCGGGACTTCCTATTTGCTTTTCTATAAGCCCTGTCCCATGAAAAATGGGTCAACTTTTAAAGCAAATTCTTCCCTTTCAGAGTTGACCCCTATTGACAAGGGAGACAAAAATATGTTTGGAGGAGTGGTCTCCCCTGAAGGTGTATACATTTCCCTAAATATCCACAAAAGATACTATCACTTGACAAAATCAAAGCACTAACAGTACTGGTGGGTTGATTGTGAGTGTGGGCTAGGAAGTAGTTCTGAGCTGGGAAAAGTAGTTCTGGACTGAGACTTTTATTGTTTCTTTTAAGCCTTAACCCACTGTATACTGGTGGATTCTTCCACTGCTATATGTTGGACAAGTCCAATTGTCATATAAGGGGTGGTAGGCCAATTTTCTTTTTTTTTTTCCTATTTTTGATGGACAATTCTGTTAGCAAATAGTGCATGCCCTAATCAGATGCTGCATAATGTGGCGTCTGATCTGGGTCTGTACTGTTTGCCAAGGAACCCCTTTAGGGGTTTCCCACATGCCATGGGTTAAATGCCGGTATTTTAAGTGAACAGTGTAAACCCTGATCAGATGTCACGATCCTTAACTACACAGTTGGCCAATGCCCCAGTATCTTAGAGGGAGAAGACTAGTGCTGCTATAAATAATCAGTACCTGGATATTATACATGGTCAGCCATAGTTGCATGGACAAGAGCAGGTGGGAAGCTTCTGTAGTTAGTAACTTTGTGTCAACTGATAAACAATCAACCCAAATATAGTAAAATTCCTTTATTAAGACCACCTTTGGGGCTGTTCAAAAGTGGTCTTTAAGACCACTTTTGAACAGTCCCAAAGGTGGTCCTTGACCAGAAGACAATATAGGCAGAAAACACGAAGAAAGAATTTCTGCACCCTTCACAATAAGCTTTTTAAAGCAGAATTAGTCTTAATTTTATGTGGTCTTAATAGCAGAATTTCACTGTATAAGAATACAGACAACAAATCTATAATTACCTTCCACCAAGGAACATCAGCCTGTTTGTTGTAAGGGACCTCCACACCGAGTGTCAACATTGCCATGTAGATAACAGCTACAGCAATATGTTGAGGCCTGAACCTCAGGGCCAGGGGACAGTGGTACGAGTCTCGCAGTAAACTCCAGCAGGTTCGAAGAATGGGGACAGTCTCCCAAGTGTAGGGGTCAAACCAGTCTTTCAGAAACTTTAGATAGTGCAGAATAAACTGGAAAACATAAGAACAAGTAAATTCCATGTATTAAAGATATATTCTAACACAGCGCGCCTATATAGGCAATGGAAAGGAACTGTGAATTATTATGCAACAAATCACACCTCAGAAGAACGTGATAGGTGACGTCATTAAAAACTCCAAATTTATTACGTCACTAGTCGATTTCCTTGACGTTAGACGGTGTAACGTCATTTTCTCGCATCAAAAACGTTAGAAAAGGATATAAATGCATGTGTTCCAGTCGACAATTTTAGCGGCATTTCTTCTAACAATGGCGAAAAGTTGTGAGATTTTGAAGGAAACAACAACATTATTGCCGATTTTCAGCCTGTTAGAATCGAAATAGATCAGCTCTAGCCAGTGATTTGTTGGGTAATAAATCACAGTTTGTCGGTCAGTTGTAAGTAGACAAATCACGCGCGCTACGCGCTTGTGATTTGTCTACTTTACAAGTGACCTCCAAACTGTGATTTATTACACAACAAATCACAGCTAGAGCTGATCTATTTCTTAAGTAAAATTGCAAGTCTAGTCTTACAGTGCTCGCTACGGAGATAACCAAATTTTTCTTACAGACAATCACTATTAATTTACTGGTTTTTATTTCTGGTTAATTGCAGGAAACCAGTCTAGCAACAATAACTCCTTCACCTCACAATTGTCATATGTTTTGTGGTGTATCATAAGCAATAGAAACTTAATCTGAGGGCACTAGCAAGGTATAAGGATGGGCCTGGGGCTGGACCGCGCGGCAGTCCAGGCCCTTGCTCTCGGACAGTCCATAAACCTTGATAGTGCCTGAAGCTTAGGTTACTGTTGTTTAAAAAGAACACCAGCAGCCATTTTGTTCATCTGAGCATGATCATTTGAGCTATTTCAGTAGAAGGTCATCCAAGCATTATTCCTATGAAGTTTGAATGAAATTCGCCAAAGGAATAAGGAGTTGTCATTTCAAGATTTTTTCTATTTTTAGCTCTGGCACCCATCTTGTTTGTCAACGTACAACGGTTTTAGCTATTTTGGTATGGAGTCGTCTGCGAAACATTCCCATGAAGTTTTTATCAACTTGGCCATAGGGATTAGAAAGAGCCTAATACACTGTATATGTTGTGAGTATTCATTAGAATTACCTCAATTCTAATGAGTACACACAACATACTTCACATATGTTGTAAAATCGAAGTGAAGGCAATGATCAGGAATTGATACAATTAACCCACAGCTCCCATCTGAGACACCAAAGGGAATGGAATAAATAGACCCTAATGGAAACACCACTAGCGGAAAGCCAAAGGGACAGTCTCTTTCCCACAAAATGGCCAATTGGCTACCCAAAACAAAACAATATAAGCTATACACACACTCAAGGACAAACCATAAACAAGAGGGCCCAGAGGGCCCTGATTCGCTCACCTAAGTGTCACTGTCTCTAGTACATTCTATTTTTGGCTCTGGCAGCCATTGTTCGTCAGAGTGGAACAATTTTAGCTATTTTGGTAGGGAGTCACCTAGGCAACATTCCTATGAAGTTTGAATCAAATTGGCCCAAGGGTTTAGGAAGAGTTCGCATTTGAAGCAAATTTATGATGTTTTTCTATTTTTTAGTTCTGGTTGCCATTTTGTTCACCAGAGAGGGATCGTTTTAGCTATTTTGGTAGAGGGTCATCTATATTCCTACGAAGTTTGAAAGAAATTGGCCCATGGGTACAGGAGGAGTTGTCGTTTGAAGATTTTTTTTCCATTTTTAGCTCTGGCAGCCATCTTGTTTGTCAGAGCTAAACAATTTTAGCTATTTTGGTAGGGAGTCTCCATGTCACCCAAATGACACCCAAGGCAACATTCCTGAGAAGTTTGAATCCAATTGGCCCAAGGGATTAGAAAGAGTTTGCGTTTGAAGAAAATTTACAATATTTTTCTATTTTTAGCTCTGCCAGCCATTTTGTTCATCAGACATGATCATTTTAGTTATTTCAGTAGAAGGTCATCCAAGCATTATTCCTATGAAGTTTGAATGAAATTGGCCCAAGGGTTCAGGAGTTGTCATTTCAAGATTCTTTCTATTTTTAGCTCTGGCACCCATCTTGTTTGTCAGAGTGCAACGGTTTTAGCTATTTTGGTATGGAGTCGTTTACGAAACATTCCTGTCAAGTTTGTATCTAATTGGCCCAATGGTATAGGAGGAGTTTGCGTTTGAAGCAAATTTACGATGTTTTTTCTATTTTTAGCTATGGTGGCCATTTTGCTCATCAGAGCAGAACTGTTTTAGCTATTGTGGTAGTCTGGTAGAAGGTCACCTAAGCAACATTCCCATGAAGTTTGAATGAAACTGGCCCTTGTGTACAGGAAAGTTGTCTTTTCAAGTTTTTTTTCTATTTTTAGCTCTGGCTGCCATCCTATTTATTAGAGCAGAATGATTTTAGCTATTTTGGCTTTTTTGGTAGGGAGTCACCTAGGCAACATTCCTGTGAAGCATAAATCAAACTGGCCCAAGGGTTTAGGAGGCGTTCGCATTTGAAGCAAATTTACGATATTTTTCTCTTTTTTATCTCTGGCAGCCACTTTGTTCATCGGAGCAGAACCATTTTAGCTATTTTGGAAGCGGGTCACCTCAGCAACATTCCCATGAAGTTTGAATGAAATTGGCCCAAGGGTACAGGAGGAGTTGTTGTTTAAAGATTTTTGTGATTTTTTTGCCCTGTGGCCATCTTGTTCCTCAGAAGTTTGAACTAGACAGGGGGCATTTGTGGCCAGAGGGCTATAATTTGTTCAATCTTGGTAGAGGTCCACTAGATGAAGCCCCATAACAAATATCAAAGACATGGCCTTGCAGTTACAGAGAAGAAGATTTTTAAAGATTTCCCTATATAAGTCTATGTAAAACCAAAGGGTCTCGGGCGGGGGCATTTTTGGCCCCATGGCTATAATTTGAACAATCTTGATAGAGGTCCACTAGATGAAATTTCACAACAAATATCAAAGACCTAGGCCTTGTGGTTTCATGGAAGAAGATTTTTAAAGATTTTCCCTATATAAGTCTATGTAAAACCATCGCCTCGGCTGAAACAAGAACTACAAAGGGAAATAACTCTAAAAGGCCTGACCCCTTGGCCTTTATTTTCTTTCCCACAATACAAGTAGTCATACTGATCATGTGTGCAAAATTTCAAGTTTCTACGTGAAGCAGTTCCTGAGATATCTTTGACACAAAATAATTGTTTACGGACACACAGACAGACGGAAAAGACAAAAACTATATACCCCCATTGCATACTTCGTATGCCGGAGGTATAATGAAATTGGCCCAAGGGTACAGTAGGAGTTGGCATTTAAAGGTTTTTCTATTTTTAGCTCTGGTGGTCATCTTGTTCATCGGAGCGGAACGATTTTGGCAATTCGGTACAGAGCTACTGAGGCAACATTCCTGTGAAGATTGAATAAAATTGGCCAAAGGGTTTTCTATTTTTAGCTCTGGTGGCCATTTTGTTAATTGGAGCGGTCCCGTTTAAGCTATTTTGGTAAAGGGTCACCTGAGCAACGTTTCTTCCAAGTATGAATGAAATCAGCCAATGGGTACAGTAGGAGTTGGTGTTTAAATATTTTTCTATTTTTAGCTCAGGTGGCCATCTTGTTCATCGAAGCGGAACAATTATTTAACTATTTTGGTAGGGAGCCACCCAGGCAACACTCCAGTGAAGTTTGAATCAAACTGGCCCAAGGGTTTTCTAGTTTTTAGGGGGTTTAGGAGGAGTTCAGGTTTGAAGGAAATTTACGATGTTTTTCTTTTTTTTTTAGCTCTGGTGGCCATTTTTCTCACTGGAGCGGAACCATTTTAGTTATTTTAGTTAAGTTAAGGGTCACCTAAGCAACGTTTCTGTGAAGTTTGAATGAAATTGGCCCAAGTCTATAGTAGGAGTTGGTGTTTAAACCAGGCAACATTCCTGTGAAGTTTAAATCAAATTGGACCAAGGGTTTAGGAGGAGTTGGCATTTAAATTAAATTGTTGACGACGCACGACAGACATTCACTGATCACAATACCTCACCATGAGTACTTCGTGCTCAGGTGAGCTAAAAAAATAAACAGCAACAGAAGAACCGCCTTGGAAGGTCAGTGAAACGAATTCCACTTGGGCTGAAATCCTCAATGAGGTGATTCTAATGACTACACACAAAATACCTTTATTTTTTGTTTGTTTGTTTTGTTTGATTTGAGGTTTTACGTCCCCGTCAACACTGTAAAGGTCATTTTGGAGATGTTGCTTTCAATTTTGTGGGACTTTTACCCGACATTGAGATGAAATGACATCTCAAGCCCTGTCGCCCAATGAAACCAAAAGGGCTTATTAGCATGGACGGTCCGCCTCGCACCGCGGTTCCTGGACAGGCTTAGATCCTCTAAGCGGTTTACCAGTACTAGTGTGCGGGCCGGATTCAGCTCTGCGTGGAAGCATCATGCAGCCCATATATTTCTTCAAGCCCCTATGGGCGGGGGCTTACCTTTATTGTGAGGAACGAGAAAAGATATCCCTATATTATGCCTCGTGACCTGGCACTATTACAAACCCTCTGTTACCCTTGTCTCAAACAAATTTTCATGGTCCAAAAGATACTCTGGTTTTCGCCCACCTCTGATTAACGATCGGCTCGATATGAGTGAAATAATCTTGATAGGGCCGTAAAACCAAAACCAAAAAAAAAAAAAAAAATGGTCCAAAAGATGTTTGAGTCATTTTTTTAACCCATTGTATGTCATTGCTATATGTTGGACAAGTCCATTTGTCATTTTAAGGGGTGTCAGGCATATTTTTTTCATTTTTATTCTCTTTTTGATGGAAAACTGTGCTGGCAAATAGTGCAGGCCCAGGTCAGACATCATGTTCTGCAGCATCTAATCTGGGCCTGCACTGTTTGGCAAGGTACCCCTTTAGGGGTTTCCCGCATATTAAGGGATAAACATATTTAGTTGAAATGCATACAGTTTATACATACAATGACATATTCGAGATTGAAATGAAAGCAAGCAAAATGCTTTATATTGAATTCCTTTCCCCGAGCCATTAAAGGTTGACCACACCTTTGTAACTTAAACCTTATCCTGCTGAATAAATTAATTTTGCCAAGCCCATTTCTGACTATCCACCAATTAAATTTCTTGGTATGATGTTTTTCTTCAATTCACAAACTGCATGATAAACAATGTAGATCCTGATCAGATGGCTTCTTTAGATCATGTTCGGCAGGATAAGAGTTAAAATCTAATCCAACTAGAATTTGCTTTTCTACAAAAACACAGATGTCTCCCCCATTTTTGACCTCTAAGTATAACCTTGACATTGAAGGCATAGGGGCTTGAAGAAATATATGGGCTGCATGATGCTTCCACGCAGAGCTGAATCCGGCCCGCACACAAGTACTGGTAAACCGCTTAGAGGATCTAAGCCTGTCCAGGAACCGCAGTGCGAGGCGGACCGTCCATGCTAAAAAACCCTATTGTTTCATTGGGCGACAGGGCTTGAGATGTCATTTCATCTCAATGTCGGGTAAAAGTCCCACAAAATTGGAAGCAACGTCTCCAAAATGACCTTTACAGTGTTGACGGGGATGTTAAACCTCAAATCAAACAAACAAACAAACAAAGACATTGGAGGCATTGAGCTGGGTCTTGTGTGCAACACATCATCTAATGAAGACGAACATTTCTGTAAAGTAACTTTAAAAATGTTCATAAAGTTATTGGCCGTACACAGAAAAGCCATTTTTTACCTTTGACCTCTAAGTATGGCCTTGACCTTTGAGGTACAACACATCGTCTCATGATGGTTAACATTTCTGCCAAGTAATTTCATAATCCATCAAACAATAGGGAAGTTATTGAATGTCCCTTTTTTTACCTTTGACCTCTAGGTATGACCTTAACATTGGAGGTATGGACCTTGGTCTTGCACATGACTCGTGGTCTAATGACGGTGACCATTTCTGCATGGTTACTTTATAAAGTCCATCCAGAAATAAAAAAGTTATTGACTGGACACAAATAAAACAAAAACTTTTTTTACCTTTGACCTCTTAGTATGACCTTGATCTTGGAAGGTACCGATCTGGGTCTAGCGTGCACCACATCGTCTCATGATGGTTAACATTTCTGCCAAGTAATTTCACAATCTAGCCAGGAATAAGAAAGTTATTGACTGAACACTAAAAAAGGCCCCTTTTTGTCCTTTGACCTCTTAGTACGACCTTGACATTTGAGGTACCAACTTGGGTCATGCATGCAACACATCGCCTCATGGTGATTAACATTTCTGCCAAGTAATTTCAAAATCCATCTAAAAATAAGAAAGTTATTGACAGAACACAAACAAGAGGGCCATGATGGCCCTGGATCGCTCACCTGATCCATAGAGTAACAAGTAGGCCCCGGGGAGGGCCATTATTGACCCTAGGGTTATAATGTGCATAATGTTGAGGGAGGTCTAAAAAGGTGAAGCTTCATACCAAATATCAACAAAGGCAATAATTTGAACAATCTTGGCAAAGGTCCACTAGATGAAGCTACACACCAAATATCAAAGACCTGAGCCTTGCGGTTTCAGAGAAGAAGATTTTTTTAAAGATATTCCCTACATAAGCCTATGTAAAACCAAATGGCCCCGGGGCGGGGGCATTTTTGGCCTCAGGGCTATAATTTAAACAATCTTGATAAAGGTTCACTAGATGAAGCTTAACACCAAATATCAAAGACCTGGGCCTTGTTGTTTCAGAGAAGAAGATTTTCAAAGATTATCTCTATATAAGTCTATGTAAAACCAAAGGGCCCCAGGGGGGCATTTGTGGCCCGAGGGCTATAATTTGTTCAATCTTGGTAGAGGTCCACTAGATGAAGCCCCATAACAAATATCAAAGACATGGCCTTGCAGTTTCAGAGAAGAAGATTTTTAAAGATTTCCCTATATAAGTCTATGTAAAACCAAAGGGTCTCGGGCGGGGGCATTTTTGGCCCCATGGCTATAATTTGAACAATCTTGATAGAGGTCCACTAGATGAAATTTCACAACAAATATCAAAGACCTAGGCCTTGTGGTATCATAGAAGAAGATTTTTAAAGATTTTCCCTATATAAGTCTATGTAAAACCAAAGGGCCCCGGGGCGGCGGAATTTTTGGCCCCAGCACTATAATTTGAATATTCTTGGTAAGGGTCCACTAGATGAAGCTTCATACCAAATAGCAAAGACCTCGGCCTTGCAGTTTCAGAGAAGAAGATTTTTAAAGATTTTCCCTATATAAGCCCATGTAAAACCAAAGGGCCCTGGGGTGGGGGCATTTTTGGCCCCAGCACTATAATTTGAACAATCTTGGTAGAGTCCACTAGATGAAGCTTCATACCAAATATCAAAGACCTGGGCATTGCGGTTTCAGAGAAGAAGATTTTTAAAGATTTTCCCTATATAAGCCCATGTAAAACCCAAGGGCCCGGGGCGGGGGCATTTTTGGCCCCAGCACCATAATTTGAACAATCTTTGTAGGGGTCCACTAGATAAAGCTTCATACCAAATATCAAAGACCTGGGCCTTGAGGTTTCAGAGAAGAAGATTTTTAAAGATTTTCCCTATATAAGCCCATGTAAAACAAAAGGGCCCCAGGGCGGGGGCATTTTTGGCCCCCGCACTATAATTTGAACAATCTTGGTAGGGTTCCACTAGATGAAGCTTCATACCAAATATCAAAGACCTGGGCCTTGCGGTTTCAGAGAAGAAAATTTTTAAAGTTTTTGGTGGAAAAAATCTATTTTTGGCTCCTGTGACCTATATGTGCAACAGACCGGAATCATTTGAACAACTTTGAAAGGGGTCCACCTAAGGATCATTCATGTGATTTTTGGTCAAAATCAGATCAGTGGTTTTGGAGGAGATGTGGTTTGAAGAAACTGTTTACGCACGCACGGATGCACCGCTGGACGAAAAGTGATCCCAAAAGCTCACCTCGTCACTACGTGACAGGTGAGCTAAAAAGGCCCCTGTTTTTACCTTTAACCTCTATGTATGACCTTGACCTTTCAGGTACCAAAATGGGTCATGCGTGCAACACATCATCTCATGGTGGTTAACATCTGTCATGCAATTTCAAAATCCATCTTAAAATAAGGAAGTTATTGACCAAACACAAACAAGCCCCTTTTTTGACATTTGACCTCTATGAATGACCTTGACATTTTAGGTACCAAACTGAATCATGCATGCAACACATATTCTCATGATAGTTAACATTTTTGCCAAGTAACTACAAATTCTATTTAAAAATAAGCAAGTTATTGACAAAACCCGAAAAAAGGACCCTTTTTTTACCTTTGACCTCTAAGTATGACCTTGACCTTGGAGGTACCAACTTGGGTCATGCCAAGTGATTTTAAAATCCATCTCAAAATAAGAAAGTTATTGACCAAACACGAAAAAAAGGCCCCTTTTTTTTACATTTGACCTCTATGTATGACCTTGACCTTTGAGGTACCGACCTGCCTCTTGCGCACCACAAATCGCCTCGTGGTTGTTAATATTTCTGCCATGTAATTTTAAAATCCATCTCAAAATAAGAAAGTTATTGACCAAACATGAAACAAGAAAAATGCCTAATGGCATTATGGACGGGTTTTTTTTTTCAGTACGGTTAGGATGGTGGTGGCATGGGTGGGGCATGGGTGGGGTAGTGTGGGGTGGGGTGGGATGGGTTAGGAGTCGGGTGGGACAGGGTGGAATTTTTGGTGGGGTGGGGTGTGGGGTGGGATGGGGTGTGGTGGGGTTGTGGGGTGGGGTGGGCTTGGGTGGGTGGGATGGGGTGAGGTCGGGTAAGGTGGGGAGTGGTGGGATGGGGTGGGGTTGGGGGTGGATTGGGGTTGTTTTGGGATGGGGTGGGATGGGATTGTGGGGTAGGGTATGCTAGGGTAGGGTGGGGTGGGTAGGGTATGTATGTAAAACTAAGTATGCATGTATGTACAGAACAAATGCAATATCTTAACACAGTAACAACTTTTTGTGGAGGGGGGGGGGGGGGGTATGATTTGTTTATGTGTTTAAAGAAGAAAAAAAAAATAAAGTTTTTTTTCTATTTTTAGCTCTGGTGGACACTGATTTTAGCAATTTTGAAAAAGGGTCACCTAATGAACATTTCTGTAAAATAATTTTGAAATCGGGCCATTATCCCAGGAGGAGATGTCGTTTAAAGAAATTGTTGACGGACGACGGACATCAACTCACCTTGAGCACTTCATGCTCAGATGAGCTAAAAAAAGAACGAAAAAAAAAAACAAGAGGGCCATGATGGCCCTGGATCGCTCACCTGATCCATAGTGTAACAAGTGGGTCCCAGAGAGGGCCATTATTGGCCCCAGGGCTTTAATGTGCATAATGTTGAGAGAGGTCTTAAAGGTAAAGCTTCATACCAAACAACAACAAAGGCTATAATTTGAACAATCTTGGCAAAGGTCCACTAGATGAAGCTACACATCAAATATCAAAGACCTGGGCCTAGCGGTTTCTGAGAAGAAGATTTTTAAAGATTTTCTCTATATAATTATAAGCCCATGTAAAACCAAAGGGCCCCCGTGCGGGGGCATTTTTAGCTTCAGCACTATAATTTGAACAATCTTGGTAGGGCCAAAGGGCCCCTGGCAGGGGCATTTTTGGCCCCAACACTATAATTTGAACAATCTTGAACTCTATATAAGCCCATGTAAAACCAGCACTATAATTTGAATGATCTTGGTAGGGGTCCACTAGATGAAGTTTCAT
>OY757028.1:0-17101 GCA_963580285.1 Lucinisca nassula
CATGCGGTAGTTTATTAGTAATATGGAGTTGAAGCCTCCAAGGTTGGGATTATTCTCACTGTGTGGTTAATTTGGTTGGTACCGGGAGTATGTGTAGTATTGCTGTTTTCCAAACAGTCGGTCCAGGCTGTGTCTGGTCGGTGCAGGTGGTTGAAAGAATTTTCTTGTTGGGTGTTTTTGTTGCTGTTTGTGGAGTTAGTACTAAGCGTCGTCATTTGTTAAGATTGTTGTTAATACTAGAAGTAGCAGCTTTGAGTTTGTTTGTTGGTAGTATTGCTGGATTAGGAGCAATAGGTTTGTACAAGTTAAGTTTAATTATTATTGGAATTAGAGCTTGTGAGGCTTCTGTGGGTTTAGGAATACTAATTGGATTTGCTCGAATGAAGGGGAGAGACTTGGTTGAACTTGGGTTGGTTATTAAGGTTTAAAATGACGCGTCATGGATATCATATGGTACAGTTGAGGCCTTGACCTTTGGTGGCTTCTGTTGGTTCTTTTGCTTCTGTTGTTGGAATGATTAATTGGTTTCATGGGGGGGGAATTTTTGTTATGGGAGTTGGGGTAGTTCTTTTGTTGTGGACTATAGTAGGATGGTGATGAGATGTGGTAATTGAAGCTACTTTTTTGGGACGTCACACTTCTTTGGTATATCGAGGTTTACGAATTGGGATTTTGTGCTTTATTATGTCTGAGGTATTTTTCTTTTTTACTTTTTTTTGAAGTTATGTATACTATTCTGGGATTATGGGTCATATGTGGCCTCCGGAGGGAATTTTGCCTTTGTACCCTTATGGTGTGCCTTTGCTTAATACTGTAATTTTGGTTGGTTCTGGTTTTATAGTTACTTGATCTCAACGTTGTTTGTCTGCTGGGGATCGGGAGCAAGCTTTGGTGGGGTTAGCTTATACTGTTGGATTAGGAATTTTTTTTACCTATATTCAGGCTATGGAGTTTTATGCAACTAGTTTCACTATTGCGGATACTGTTTATGGTTCAGTATTTTTTATTATAACAGGTTTTCATGGTCTTCATGTTATTGTAGGAACTGTTTTTTTAGGGGTTTGTTGACTTCGTATGTGACGTCATCATTTTGCACCTTCTCATCATTTTGGGTTTACTGGTGCTTCTTGGTATTGGCATTTTGTAGATGTTGTTTGGATTTTCTTATTTATTTTGGTTTATTGTATGGGGTGGCATCGGTATGTAAAAATGTTGATGTATTATTAACATAAAGGGTTACTGATTTAGTTTAAGTAAAATGTCGAAGTGTGGTATCGGAGTTGACTAGTTAGTTAATCAGTAAGTATTTTGGGCTTTAACTTAAGTGTAGAGTAGTTGGCTGTTAACCATTTAGTGCGTAAATAGGCGCAAGTCCTACGTTGTGCCAGAATAATGGGTTACTTTGATGTGGTAGAATATAAGGTGTGTAGCCTTCGACGTGAGGAAGGTGGATTCAAAGAAAGACTTCTAATCTTTTGTTTAGGCAGTTTAACTCTGTCTCTTTCTCTATTTTTTTAAATAAGATGGGAATTAACTATTATCTTTTTGTGTTCGTTTTTGTATTGGGAAGATTAGTTAGAGTGTCGAGGAGTGATTGGATTGGTGTATGGTTTGGTTTAGAAATAAATTTGTTTAGAGTTGTACCTTTTTTTTCTGGGGTTGGGTTATCGAAGGAATTGGAAGCTGTAGCTAAGTATTTTATTGTGCAAGCTGTTGGATCAGTAATTTTGTTGTTAGGAAGTTTGTTGGGGTTTTTTGTTTTTGGATTTGTTTTTGTTGAGTTTGCCTCTTTTACTAGGGTTTGTTGTGTTTTGGTAAGTTTGGGGCTTATAATTAAAATGGGTTTGGTTCCTTTTCATTTTTGAGTTCCTAGAGTGATGGGTGGATTAAGTTGGTTAGGATGCTTGGTTTTAAGAGTATGGCAAAAAGTTGTTCCTCTTTTTGTGTTGGTTAGGTTTGTGGAGGATAAAATGACTGGAATTTTGGTAATAGTGGGTTGTTTAGGAAGAGTTGTTGGTGGCTTGGGAGGTTTTTTACAAACACAATTACGTTTATTGTTGGGATATTCTTCTATTAGTCATAGGGGTTGATTGGTAGCTGGAGGGGTTTATAGATTTTCTAGGGTTGTTTTTTATTTTGTAGTTTATAGGGTAATTGCTGTTATTTTATTTTATATATTGTATGTTATTGAGTTGGATAGCTATTCAAGTTTAGCTAAAGGTTTTAGATTGTTAGATGTAAAATTTTTAGGTATTTTGGCTTTATTGTTGGTAACTTTGGCTGGATTACCCCCTACTGCTGGGTTTGCTATAAAATGATCAGTTATCATTAATATTCTTCCTGAGTCTCCTTTGGTGTTGGCTTTTTTGGTGGGAGGTTCTTTATTAAGATTATACTATTATTTGTGTGTTAGGTTTAGTTGGTGTGTGCTTTCTTTCTCGGTTGTTTGGAATTCTTTTAAATTACGTTATGAGAAGGTGAGATTTTTTGTAATTTTGGTTAGTTCTTTGGTGATTGGCTATATTTTGTTTATATGGGCAGGCTTGATTTGTGGTTAGAGCTAAATAAGAAGTTTTTTAATGCAAGAATTAAGTGATCTTGAAAAGGAAGTATTTATTTTCTATGGCAGTTGAGATATTGAAATCAGTTAGGATTTCAGGATCCTGGGACCCAAATGACGGAGAAATTAGTTTGGTACCATGATCTTACTTTAATAACTATAGTGGGACTTAGAACTGGGATTGGGTTTTTTTTAATTTCTTTTTATACTAGAACTTTTTGGAATAAATCTATTAAGAAAAATGAAAAGGTTGAGTTTTGGTGGACTTTTTTGCCTGCTATGTGGTTGATTTTTTTGTCTTATCCTTCTTTGCGAAATTTATTTGAGATGGAGCGAGGTAAACCTGTTGGTTTAATTGTTAAAGTAATTGGGCATCAATGATATTGGAGGTATGAGTATGTTTTTCGTTCATTTTCTACTAATTGGGATAACGAGATGGGTTATCGGGAGTATGATAAGTGGGTTAAAGGTGAGAATGGTCTTCGAAAAAAAAGGAGAAGGTGGATTAATATGCGGTGAGGAGATTTAGATCTATCTTGACGGGGTCCCGGGGAGGAGAAGCGTGCAATAGAACCTTTTAAATTTGAGTATGATTCTTTTATGGTAGAGGAACCTAATTTAAGAAAAGGAGAGTATCGTTTGTTGGAAGTAGATCATCGGTTAGTTATTCCTTTAACTAGGGTTTTATTAAGTATTACTAGTGCAGATGTGATTCATAGGTGATCTGTTCCTGCTATAGGAGTAAAAATAGATGCAGTTCCAGGAAAGCACAATATTCTATTGTTGGAACCTAATCGATGTGGTGTTTTTTATGGTCAATGTGCGGAATTATGCGGTGTTAATCATTCTTTTATACCTATTGTTGTAGAAGTAATTAATGAAGAATGATTTAATGGTTGAGCTGCTGAGACAGATTGGTCAATGAAGGGAAAACCTACTCGACGTCCATATTGAATGGAAGTTTATGTGAATGCTAATATACCACGTTAGGTAGGTGATTTAGTGGATTTATATTGCGTTTTCTAGGTGTGGTGCTATTTTGAAAGTAGCTACAAGGGTGTTCGAGTCATTCAAGACGCTATTAGGTTTTACTTAGTTACTATATTTTTTGTGTTAGTAGGGATTTTTGGTTTTGTTTTGTTTTCTGAGCATCCTATTAGTGTGGGATTTTGATTTATTTTATATTCTGCTTATGCGTCTGTTTTTATTGGATTAGAGTGATCCAGATATTTTGGTTATTTATTATTTTTTGTTTATGTCGGTGCTTTACTAGTTATATTTTGTATGGTTGTTAGTTTAACACCTAATCCAGTATTTCGTGTAGTTCCATTTTTGGGGCTTTTACCTTTTTTAGGAAGTGGTCAATTGGGAGAAACTAATAATGTTATAGGCAAGACAAGGAATAACATTGAAATAAGTGGAGATTTATTTCTTGGTCTTGGAACTTACGATGGGGTAGGTTGAGGAAGGGTGTTGGTTTGAATAGGATTAGTACTATTATTAAGAGTTATCGCTGTTGCTAGTATGTGTAAGCGTTCTGCAGGTCCTTTAGTACGGTTTAGGTATAAGCAGAAAAATGTAGTTTAAGGTAGATTATTATGTGGATATGAGTATTACTTTTCGTAAATCTAATGTTTTTATAAAAATTATTAGTGGTGTTATTTATGATTTGCCTGTTAGTGTTAATTTATCTATTTGGTGGAATTTTGGTTCTTTGCTAGGTCTTTGTTTAGTAATCCAGATTGTTAGAGGATTATTTTTGGCTATACATTATACTCCTAATGTTGATATGGCTTTTGGTTCTGTGGCTCATATTATGCGAGATGTAAATAGAGGTTGATTTTTGCGTAGACTTCATGCTAATGGTGCATCATTTTTTTTTCTTTGTGCGTATGCCCATGTTGGTCGAGGGATTTATTATGGATCTTATAGGTTAGTTCATGTTTGGGGTAGAGGGGTTGTAATGTTATTTATGTTAATGGCTATTGCCTTTATGGGTTATGTTTTGCCTTGGGGGCAGATATCTTATTGAGGTGCTACTGTTATTACTAATATGGTGACGGCTATTCCTTATATTGGTAAGGATGTGTTGCATTGGTTATGGGGGGGTTATACTGTTGGTAATCCTACTTTGGTACGTTTTTATGTCTTTCATTTTTTATTTCCTTTTATTTTGGTTGTTTTGGTGATGGCTCATATTGTTTTTCTTCATGAGGCAGGATCAAATAATCCTTTAGGGGTGGAAGGTGATGGTGATAAGGTTCCTTTCCATATTTATTATTCTATGAAAGATTTGTTCGGATTTAGTGTTATGATTTGAGCTTTATTGTACGTTTGTTTATTAAACCCTGATATTTTTTTGGAATCTGAAAACTTTAATCCTGCTAATCCGTTGGTAACTCCGGTTCATATTCAGCCAGAGTGATATTTTTTGTTTGCGTATGCGATTTTACGTTCTATCCCAAATAAGGGGGGAGGGGTTCTTGCTTTAGTTCTTTCTGTGGCAGCGTTGATATTGTTGCCTTTATTAAGGGTGAGATATGGAGGTTGTTTGAGATGTGGTATGAATCCTATTAGACAATTTTTATTTTGGAGATTTGTTGGAGTATTTGGAGTGTTAACTTGGATTGGGACTTGTCCTGTGGAAGTTCCTTATGTCAAAATTGGTCAATTATTTACTTTTTTGTATTTTAGGTTTTTTTTCTTATTCCCTATGAGTATAGAATTGTGGTGAAAAATTCTTTTATTAAATTCAAGTAGCTTTAAGTAATAGAAATTATTAGATTTGTTTAAAAGGTCACAGTAGTTTAATAAGAATTTGAGTTTTGTAAACTTAGGGTAGGTTGAATTGGACAACTTTTGTGGCAAGTGGGGTTATTAACTAGGTTATTTGCTGGTGTTTGTTCTATAGGATTTAGGGATAGTTTTTTATGCGGTTTGTGAGGGTTAGGGTTAAGTTCTTTTTTGTCTGGATTTATAATTTTTAATAATTTGACTGTTGAATGCTTGAGAGGTTATATATGAAATAGGGGACTAAGTATTTGTTTAGTGGTTGTCAGACTATGGGTGGGGGGGATTTGTTATTTGTGTAGGAGTTATTATAGAATTAAGAGGCGTGGGGTATTTGCAGTTTGTGTATTTTTTTTAATTATAGCTTGTGTTATCTTATTTATGGTTTCTAGTTGATTTGTGTTTTTTTTCTTTTTTGAAGCTGCTTTAGTGCCTATTGTTGTACTAATTCTAGGTTGAGGGTATCAGCCTGAACGACTTCAAGCGGCGGGTTATATAGTTATATATACTGTTTGTGCTTCTTTACCTTTATTAATAGTATTATTTTATTTATGTAATAATGTAGGAAGTAGTTCTTTTTTTTTGAAGTTAAGAGAGTTTAATTTGGTGCAAGATAGAGGATTAGTAATAATTTTGTTGTTAGGGGCATTTTTGGTTAAGTCTCCTGTTTTTATGGTTCATCTTTGGTTACCAAAAGCTCATGTAGAAGCTCCTGTGTCTGGCTCTATGATTTTGGCTGGAATTTTGCTTAAGTTTGGGGGTTATGGGTGTATTTTGGTGTTTTATTGTTTTGCTGTCTTTAGTGTTGGAATATTTTCTTTTATAATTAGGACTGTGTTGTGAGGAGGACTGGTTTGTGGTTTTATATGTTTACGGCAAGTGGATATAAAGTCTTTAATTGCTTATTCTTCTATTGGGCATATGGCATTGTGTTTATTAGGAGTCTTTAGTTGTTATGGAATTGGTTGGTGAGGAGGTTTAATAATGATGGTGGCTCATGGGCTGTGTTCTCCGGGTTTGTTCGCTATAGCCGGATATGTGTATGGAATGTTTTCTTCGCGAAGGTTATTCATTTGTTCTGGTGTGTTAAGGTTTGCTCCTGTTTTGTCTATTTGTTGGTTTTTACTTAGATCAAGTAATATAGCTTTTCCTCCAAGTTTAAGATTATTAAGAGAGTTAATGTTAATAATGTCGGTAGTATCTATTTCTTATTGATTTATGATTCCTCTAAGTTTGATAGTTTTTATTACTGGGGTTTACTCTTTAGTGCTTTATTCTTATATTCAACACGGTCCTAAAAGGAGGTTACTTGTAAGAGGAAGAATATTAGGGACTGATTATATGTTGGTAACTTTTTTGTTATGGGTTCCTTTAAATTTATTAATTTTGTGTGGTGATTTAATACAAAATTGGTTGTAATTATGTTTTAGAAAGTCAAAAAGTAGTTTATATAAAATAACAGTTTTGGGTATTGTAGAACTAAGAGTTCTTAGCTTTTTGAGTTTAGGTTTGAATGTTAATATGGTTAGTAAAGAAGGGACTGATTTGTTGTGTTAGTTAGAATAGAGTTATAAATAATGTAAAGATTAAATATTGTGTAAGAGGATTAGATACAAGTGTAGTGTACTTTTTGAATTATGGTTTATAGAGGGATTTAAATATTTAATATCCTGAAGTGTATGGAGCTATTCTTGGATGAGTTTATTGTGTCAAAAATAAAGGTTATTTAAGGATAGTAATGAAATGTTATTCGTTATACACGATATCTGGTTGGTAAATAAATGTATTTAGTGCAGTGTTCTTATGTTAAATAAGGTTAATTTGAGGATGTTGGGATCCTGGGGGTAAGCTTTAGGATTGATTAGTTTATATAAAATTTAATTAGAAATGGGCTTTAAGTTGGCTGTGTTGATAGGATAATAATTTAAGTTAATAAAATTTTAGTAACGGATTTATCAGCTATTCTTATTATGCGAATTTTTATTAGTATAGAATTATTATAATTTTATTATAGGTTGAATTTTTTAAAATGTTCTTTTAGGAGGTTGATAGACAAAATGGTTAGTTTAAGGAACTCGGCAAAATAATTAGTGGCTGTCTGTTTACCAAAAACATTTCTTCTTGTAAAAAATTGTTTAAGAAGTAGGCTCTGCCCGGTGATTTATTTAACGGCTGCGGTTAAACCCGTACTAAGGTAGCGCAATCATTTGCCTTTTAATTGGAGGCTGGTATGAATGAGTTGACATGCTGCTAACTGTCTCGGATTAATTATTTAAATTTTACTTTTAGGTGAAAAGGCCTAGATTTTTTTAAGGGACGAGAAGACCCTATGAAACTTGACTGTTATTATTGGTTTATTGATTTTATAATTATGGTTTGGCTGGGGCAGCACGGTGCATGGAGTACTTAAATATTCATGATCCGCTTGTAGCGAAAGAGGAGAGTTACTCTAGGGATAACAGCGTAATTCACTCGGTGAGTTCTTATCTATGAGTGAGTTTGCGACCTCGATGTTGGACTAGGATATCCTTTAGGTGTAGCAGTTTAAAAGGGTCAGTCTGTTCGACTGTTAATAATCCTACGTGATCTGAGTTCAGGCCGGCGTGAGCTAGGTCGGTTTCTATCTTTAATTTAAAGGTTTTTGATTTGTACGAAAGGAATTTTAAGGACTAAAGTTTTAGTTTTAAGTTAATTATATAAAATGTTAGTGATTATATATTTGTAGTGTTTGTATTTGATCATGGTACAAAATTAGCGTTGTTTATTTTGCAGGCATGGTAGTTGTTGCGGTTTGCTAAAATGGTGGTGATAAATGTTTAATATTATTTGCTTTTTAAGCCTTTTATAAGCAACCCAGCCGTAAAACATTGAATAATTTTCGTAAGAAAGATTAAGAAAATAATAATTAAGGTTGTTAGTGGAGGGAAATGAAGTGCCAGCACCTGCGGTTAAACTTCTTCCACCAGTTAATTGAAGTCGTAAGGTAGGGTTGATTATATAAAAAAACAAAAATTATTTATGTTAGGTCAAATTAGATAAGTAGTCGTTATGCAATGTTTTTTAAGAGAGATTTTCTACGAAGCTTAGGAATAATGACCGGGATCAGAGACCCCGTTAATAATAGTGTTAAGATGTCTTACGGGTACTAGTGACAATTGTTTAAAATCTAAATGAAATTGGCGGTGTTACATATCCAGTCAGGGGAACCTGTAGTTTAATCCGATGGTCCACGTATTACCTTACCTTTTCTTTGCTTTCATATCGCCGTTGAGTTTTCCTTAGAGAGAGTGGAAGTATTAGCGAAAAATATAGATTAATTTAAATTGATTTGGTTTGAATTTGGCCAAATTAGCTATGCTGATTTATACTTAATTCAGGTAGACATGTAGTTATGAAAAGGGATTATATGGGTTACAGTTTTTAAGAAAAGCGGATTTGGCGAGTTTGAAATAGGCTTAAATAAAGTCGGACTTGATAGTAAATTTGTGGTAGTAAAATAAGTTGAATAGTGTTTTGTAGCGTGTACAAATTGCCCGGCGCTCCCTCTATAAAGGGGATAAGTCGTAACATAGTAAGGCTACTAGAAAGTGGTCTTGAGGAAGGAGCAATACATTATAGGATAGTTTTTTAAATTATGTAGTTGATAAAATTTCAAGTCCTTGTTGAAAGGTAGATCAATAAGATCATTGGGTTCATGCCCCAAAAGTGAAGAAAAGTCCCTTCCCTTTCAGTATTTTGTTGTTTGTTTCGGCGTCGTGTGGAGGAATTGTGTTTTTTCTTTTGTTATTGTGAAAAAGTAATTTATCATTTATTATTACTTTTTTGTTAATGATGGGGGCGGTAGCGTTTTTTACATTGTTGGAACGGAAGTTATTAGGTTATTTTCAAATTCGTTTAGGCCCTAACAAGGTTGGGTTAAAGGGAATTCCGCAGCCTATTTCTGATGCTATGAAATTATTTTTAAAGGAGTTTTTATTGCCTGGTAGATGCAATAAGGCTATATTTGTTTTAGGTCCTTGTGTAATGTTGTTCCTATGTGTTGGAATTTGGATACTTTATCCAGTTAAATTTTGTAGGACTTATTATTTGTGAGGGTTTTTGTTATTCGCTTGTGTGTCTTCTGCTGGAGTTTATGGTGTTATTATGGTTGGGTGATCTTCTAATTCAAAATACGCTTATTTAGGGTGTGTGCGAGCTGTAGCTCAATTCATTTCTTATGAAGTGGTTATGGTGATAATTGTCTTAGTTGTAGTTATAGCAGTTAGTAGGTTTAATTTGGTGGATATTGGAGGGATAGGATTTGTAAGAATATTAATGTTAACTCCTTTAGTATTTATATGATTAGTTAGAGTTTTAGCAGAGACTAATCGTGCGCCTTTTGACTTTGTTGAGGGAGAATCTGAATTAGTGTCTGGGTTTAATGTAGAGTATAGAGGGGTAGGATTTGCTATAATTTTTATTGCTGAATATAGTATAATTTTGTTTATAAGAGTTTTAACTACTACGTTATACTTGGGGAGTTTGAGACTAGGTGTTTTAATTAGAGGTCTTATAAGAGTACTGGTAGCTAGTTTCGTTGTTTTATGTCGGGGAGGTTTGCCTCGATTTCGTTATGACTTACTAATAATGTTGACTTGAAAATATTTTTTGCCTGTGGTGTTGGTGTATTTGGCTATTGCGGTAGTGTTTTTATAGTTAATTTTTGTTTTAATTAGTTTTCACTCCGTAGTTAAATAATAACATTGGTTTGCAAAGCCTAAATTGCCTAAGACGGTTGGAGTGTAGTAGCTAAGTACAGGTAAATAGTATCCTATGTAATATATTACAAGTTGGTGTAAGGCGCACGTCCAGTTTTGGTCTTGAAGGTGAGTTTCAATTTCTCACTTGTATATTTAATAGCTTTTTAGCTGTGAAGGATTAATTTAACTTCATGATGCCCTAATCGGGTTTAAGTATTATTCCTCATTTTAGGCCTATAAATTGAGTTTTTTTGATGGGGTGGTTCTGGGTTATTATGTTTTTTACGGGGATTATGCTATGGTGGAATTTGGATATTGATTATGATTTTTTGCAAGAATAGGTATAGAAATTAAATGTAATGTTGTGGGTTGGGTTTAAATGGGATTGTTTAGTCGTAGAAGAATATTGGGAGCTAGATGTTTGGTTTTTTTGATTTTGTTGGTCTTGTATTGTTTTTCTTTGGTCGGAACTGGAGGTGGATTTATTATTGAGTGGTCGTTAATAAATGTAGGACTGGATTTTAGTTTTCCTTTAATTTTAGATAGTTTCAGAATATTGTTTTCATTAGTTGTTTTGTTGATTTCTTTTTTCGTTTTAATTTTTTCAACTAGGTATATGGATAGAGAGGAAAACTTGTCTCGTTTTATTTGACTTGTTATACTTTTTGTTTTGTCAATAAATTTTTTAATTTTCGTGCCCAGAATTATGGGGGCTATTTTGGGTTGAGATGGACTTGGATTGATTTCTTTTTTGTTAGTTATTTATTATCAGAATACTAAGTCATTAGGGGCTGGAATGGTAACGGCTTTTATAAATCGTGTTGGAGATGCTTTGCTTTTATTAAGGATTGCTTTGTTAAGATCTGTTGGACATTGATATGTATGAGGAATTAGAGGCTATATGGGTACTTGAATTATTTTTTTATTTGTAGTATTATTGTCAACTACTAAAAGTGCACAATTTCCTTTTTCTTATTGGTTACCTGCTGCTATAAGGGCTCCTACTCCTGTTTCCGCTTTGGTTCATTCTTCTACTTTGGTGACTGCTGGGGTTTATTTATTAATTCGAATTACTCCAAATTTTTTAGTTGAAAGGAGAAGAGGCTGTTGATGATTACTAATTGTTTCTATATTCACTATGTGTATAGCTGGAATTAGAGCTTATTATGAGGTTGATATAAAAAAAGTTGTTGCGTTATCTACTTTGAGTCAATTGGGGGTAATAATATTTTCTCTTAGGTTAGGATTTTATTCCTTAGCTTTTTTTCATTTGGTTAGTCATGCTTTGTTTAAGGCTTTACTTTTTATTAGAGTGGGTTGTATTATCCACAATCATTGTGATTGACAAGATTTTCGTTCAATGAGAGGATTATGAAGAAAAATGCCTTTGTCTGGGGGGTGTGTAATATTAGCGGGCATAGCTTTAAGCGGTTTACCATTTTTAGGTGGATTTTACTCAAAAGATTTAGTAGTAGAGAGATTTTTAGGAGGCCAATTAAATTGGTTTGTTATTTTTGTAGTTGGAGTTGGTTTAGGAACTACTTTGGTTTATAGGATACGATTATATTTTGGGGGTGTAATTGGTTTAGTTAGTCAGGGACCTGTGCAGTGTGTAGAAAACTTAACTTTATATGAAGTAGTTCCTATGGTTTGTATAGGGGCTTTTTCTGTTTGTGGAGGTTATTTTATACAGTCTTTTGTTTTCGGGTTTAATGAAATGTTTTTGTTAGAATATAAATTTAAATCTTTCTTGTTTTTTCTACTTTGGTTAGGAGCGTTTTTTGTTGTGCTTCGGGTATTAATAAAATCGTTTCTGTTTAGTGTGGCTGGTTTGATTAAGAATTTTATTCTATCCTTCTTTTGCACTATGTGATTTTCTTTTCACAGGGTTTCTGTTTTTAATAAAGTTTTTTTAGCTAGAAGGGGTTTAGTATACAATAGAGTTGATTTAGGTTGAAATGAACATGTCTTAGGTGGGTTAGGGTTATTTGACGGAATTTTAGGGTATAGATCTTCAATACTAAGTTTATGACGAGGTTCTTTAGGTTTTTGTATCTCGGGGGCCGGAGTATTATTAGGAATTTTAATAATTATCATATGATTTGGAGTTTAAGGATTTAAGTATCGTACTTTAATAAAAAGGTTAAGTTTGCGTCTTAAGAATGTGAATTTGTTTCATCGGTGCTGCCAAGAACAAGAGCATGGGTTTGCGTATGATTTCGGCTCATAAGGGGAGAGTTTTATCTTATTGTTCTTGAAAAGTAGCATATATAGTGCAATTTGTTTACACCAAATAGGAGACCAGAATGGGTGGTTCTTTTCAAGAGGAAGTGGTGAAAGTATATCATGTTGTTTTGTCGAAGCAAAGTTACCTTTTTTTAGGTTTTTCTCTGGTAAATTTTCAGATAGCACAAAGAATTAATGCATCAGGTTTAAGCCTTGGGGATGAGAATTGGATTCTCTCTGAAAATATTTTGGAAGTAATTTGTGGATTTGTTTTTTGTGCTATTGCTTGTGTTTTATTTTTATTTATTAGATTTTTAGTCGGTAAGGTTGGTTTTAGAGATCGAGAAAAGTCTTCTGTTTATGAGTGCGGATTTGAACCTATGGGTCCTACTCGAGTATCTTTTTCGTTGCGATTTTTTTTAGTAGCTGTAATTTTTTTGGTTTTTGATTTAGAAGTTGTTTTGTTGTTTCCTTATGTATTAAGGTGGAGTTTGGATTGGGTTTTAGTTTTGAGATTATGGTTATTTCTTTTGATTTTAGCTTGGGGATTAGCTCATGAATGAAATGAGGGTTCATTGGATTGAAAGGAATAGGTTTATAAAATAATTGGCCCTGATGGTGTTTTGCATATAAGTTTTTCGCATTTAAGGTAAGGAATGTTTATTCCTTTTAGGGTAAAGAATATTAGAAAATTTTCTTAAATAGTATAATTAATAATGCATCAGGTTTAGGACTTGAAAATGAGAAATTTCTCTTTAAGTAATTATTTAAATTAATTAGTATAAAGACTTATCATAAGCGACGTGATGTCTATTTTTGATGCTTCTACTTGCAGGGTAGTTGAGATGAGGGGATTGGTGTGGATTGGAAACTTTTTTTATGTGGTGTTGTTTATGGGAATTCCTTATTTTGTTTATGAGGGTCGAGCGGTTACTTTATTTAAATTGTTTATTTTTTTGCCTGGTTCTATAGTAAAAGAATCTAAATTAAGAATTTTAGGCGGAAGAAGTTTAGGTTTAAAATCTTTGTTCATTACTATTTTTTTTGTTAATATAACTGGGCTTGTGCCTTATGTTATAAGAGTAAGTTCTCACATGGTTTTTAGTTTGTGCTTTGGGTTAAGATTTTGGTTTAGTTTAGTATTATCAAGTTTAGTGGCGGGAAAATTACATACTTCTATATCTAAATTAGTTTTTGCTGGTCTTCCTTTATCCGGGGGATTAATTCTTTGTTGAATAGAAAAATTAAGTATTTTTTTTCGTTGGTTTACTTTGAGTTTGCGTTTAGTAGCAAATATAACTGTTGGGCAGATTGCTAGCGCTTCTGTCAGGGGGCTTTTGTTTAATGTTTATTTTGGAATAAGATCTATATATGTATTTGGGGGTGTTTTGTTGATCGGGGTTGGTTTATTAATAGTAGAATTAGCTGTTAGATTTATTCAGGCTTATTTATTTTGTCTACTTTTAAGGGTGTATAGGGATGACCATTCTTTGTAGGGATAGAGGTTTTAAGTTAAGTAAACTTCGGGTTTTCAAAGCCTGCAATATGGAGAATTCCTTAGACCTCGGTATTGCGGTACGTCTGTAGAAGTAATAAGTTGTAGCCTTATTTATGGGTTATTAATAACTCTGCCGTTTTCGCTGGTTGACCAGTTGTAATCATAAAGATATTGGGACTTTATATTTGGTATTTGGTGTTTGGGCAGGTATTGTTGGAACTGGATTAAGAGTTCTAATTCGAATAGAATTAGCACGTCCAGGAGAAAATTTAATGGGTCGTCAGACTTATAATATGGTTGTCACTATTCATGCTTTTATTATAATTTTTTTTTTGGTTATACCTATATTAATTGGTGGTTTTGGGAATTGGTTGGTTCCTTTAATAATTACTGCTCCAGATATGGCTTTTCCTCGGTTAAATAATTTAAGATTTTGGTTGTTACCTTGATCTCTTGTTTTAATGTTGTTGTCTATGGTAGTAGGAGAAGGTTCTGGTTGTGGTTGAACTTTATATCCTCCTCTAAGGGCTGTAATGCAACACTCTGGCCCAGCTGTTGATATAACTATTTTTTCTCTTCACCTGGCTGGATTATCTTCTATTTTGGGAGCTATTAATTTTTACTCTACTATTTACAATATGCGTCCTGATGGAATTAGATTAGGGCGTTTAGGGTTATTTCCTTGATCAATTATAGTAACTGCTGTATTATTAATTTTAGCTGTTCCTGTTTTGGCCGGTGCTCTAACTATGTTGTTACTTGATCGACATTTTAATACTACGTTTTTCGATCCTGTAGGTGGTGGAGATCCTGTATTGTTTGAGCATTTGTTTTGATTTTTTGGACATCCGGAAGTTTATATTTTAATTTTACCTGCATTTGGGTTAATTTCTCATGTTGTAGCTAGAGTTAGAGGAAAACGAAATGTATTTGGTTATGCTGGGATGGTACACGCTATAATAGGAATTGGATTTTTAGGATTTATTGTATGGGGTCACCATATATTTACCGCTGGAATAAATGTTTCTACGAAGGCTTATTTTAGGGCTGTTACTATAATTATTGCTGTTCCCACTGGTGTAAAAGTGTTTAGATGGCTTGCTACTCTTTGTGGTGGAGTATTCGACAATTCTCCTAGATTATATTGAGCAGTAGGATTTGTATGTTTATTTACTTTTGGGGGGCTTACAGGTGTTGTGTTGGCTAGGGCTTCTTTAGATACTTTATTACATGACACTTATTACACGGTAGCTCATTTCCATTACGTTTTAAGAATGGGTGCTGTTTTCGCTTTGTTTGCTGCTTTCCATCAGTGATACCCTTTAATTACTGGATTAGGGATGAATCCTTTGTGGAGAAAAGCTCAATTTTTTGGAATGTTTGTAGGGGTTAATTTAACTTTTTTTCCTCAACATTTCTTAGGGTTAAGAGGTATGCCGCGTCGTTACATTGATTATGCGGATACATTTACTCCTTGACATGTTTTGTCAAGATTTGGTTCATTAATATCTTTAGTTAGAATTTTAATTTTCATTTTAATCTTGGTGGAGAGATTAGGGTCTCAACGTTCTCTTGTAAGGCCTTATTATCACCCAAGTAATCGAGAGTGAAAATGATCTTTATTTCCTGCTGGGTATCATGGATTAAGAGAAAATGCTTATATTTTTTTATGGGAGAAAAAGGAGAAAAATCCTTCATGGGTTCAGCGGTGAAGTGGAAGATTAAAAGAACGGTTAGGGGGTACAGCGGGTTAGTTGTTATAACATAATTTTGGTTGGATAAATAAAAAATTTTTTCGGTAGTCTAACAAGGATTTAAGACTTTTAATCTTAAGGTACACTAATAAGTGTTCGGGAAGTAATAGTTTTATCATATTGATAAAGAATCAATAGTAAAATTTAATAAAATCTTTATTCCGAAAGCGGAAATCTGCTGTGCGAATATTATATAATTAGAATTTAAGTCTTTGTGTTATTATATAATGTTTGTTACAAAATTTTGAAAAATGTTTAATTTTTGTAAAAATAAAGAATTTTTTTTTTTTTTTTTTTTTTTCTTGGGATACTTCAATGAACTAATTTTTCTTGTTAAGTTATAGGTAGTAAGTAAATTCTTTTTAGGTATTATTATTAATTTTTATTTTGTGATAATACAGTAAAAGTGGAGAATATTTTGGTTTTTAGATTGAATTGATATTAAGTAATAGTTTTTTAGTTAAATTTTTGTTTTTTTTTGTTTTTTTCTGGGGATTGGTGAAAATTATTTGTTGCTAAAATCCCTTTTTAACAATTTTAGGAATTAAAGATGGTTTTTTATAGGAAAAGTTTTTGTTTTAATTAAAACATAAGATTTTAATTGGATAATTTCCATTGAAAATATTTAAGAAAAATTGTACTTGGGGGTTGTGTCTTGGGGTGGGGATGAGAGGGGTTTGGAAAGATGGATTTTAGGCAGTAATATTCTGGGGGGGGGGGTCTCCGGGAGAAGTGATTTTTTGGGGGGGGGGTCTCCGGGAGAAGTGATTTTTTGGGGAGGTATCATTAAAGAAGAGTTTTTAAGGTAAACTAATTTATAACAAAGCAAGTTTTTGAATTGTAATTTTTTTAGAATGAACCTTAGGAAGAAAACTTTAGAAAAGGGGTTTATTTTAAATTTGAAAAATGAAAATTGAAGGTGGGATCCGAGATTTTTTTTAATTTTAGATATTTTTGGGAAAGTAGATTACTTATATTTAATTGAGTTAAATTTTCAAAAATTAAAATGAAATTTTTTGATTAATTTTTTTAACGCTGGTTAATAAATAACAAATTTGTATATTATTTGTATTATTGAGAAACTATAAGGTATGTTCTTCTTTAAGATGCTTGTTATTTCTGTATCAAATTTTTTAAAGCAGGGGTCTAAAATGGGGCTCAAAAATGCCAAAAATAAAGATTTGTTATTGGGACAAAATTTTCTTAGAAAAAAGAGTCTGGGCGGATTTTGAAAATTTTTATATTTTAAATTAGAATTATGTAATAAATTGATTTTATTTTTTAAGTAATGTGTTTGTTTATCATTGAAAAATTTTAACGTTAATATAAAAGGTAGTCCTTCCAAAAAAATTAATATTCTAAACTTATTTTTGTCACACTTGTATGAAAAGGGGACGCTTCCATTATGGGTTATTTCGTGAAGCTGTTAATTTAATTATATGTTTAATTAGAAATGCTGATTAAACTTGGCATGTATTGTTTGAAAGTTCATGTTGAGATTTATTTAGGGAGGGAATATGGTTATACGGGTTAT